>JAAQRM010000282.1:0-393017 GCA_013396095.1 Fusarium sp. NRRL 52700
CCATGATCCCGGGCTCTTCGGCTTTGGTAATTTGTTTTGATTTCGTGTTCTCTTTACCTTTGGGTTTGAGCTTCCAAGATAAGATACTGGGTAAACCTGCTGTCAACTGACACGCAGACGGGCCATCGCAGAAGGAGTAGGTGCCACCTGCAGTTTTCCTACGCCCGCTCCTCCTTCCATCCATCCCGTGGTTTCGCAACTCACGAAGGCGGCAAGGGCAAAGCCTCATTCATTTTTTCTTTCTTGCCTCCTCAACCAAACACGAGTCAACGTGATCGCACGAAGCATTGTCCAAGCTTCTCCTCGTCTTCCATTCCCTGACACCACTCGTCTCCTCACCTTGAAGAATCATCACCTGCTCGAGTTGCTCACCTTGTTTCCTTAAACGTAACTGGCTCTTCACCCCACGCCCAGTCTCTTAACCCTTCCCCGCCCCCAGTCGGCTTCCTTGTCTGTTTGTCTCACACGAGGCCGTCAAGTATTGTACAAAACATACATCAACACCCTCGTCAACCTCCTGCAGAGCCCCGCGCTGACGGGGCCTCCTCCATTGTCCAGGTACCTCAACCAAGCTTGACCTAGTCTTCCATTCTGCAGATTGTCTGGCTTCCCTGCTCGGTCACTGCCAACACGAATCTCTCAGGGCCCTCGATCCCTCATACTCTACCATCTCACCCGGGGTGTCCACGTTTAAGCTGTCACTATAGCTCCACTACTCTTTCGATCCCGACCTCCTACTCACGACCGCCTTTCTGTCTGTCTGTCTGTCTGTCTGACCTGATCAAGGAGGTGTACCAAGACTATATCTTGCCGCCCAGCCGCAGTCTTGTTCATTCCCCTCGCTTCTTTTACATCCATCCGTAGTTGTTTTCCTTGAGCTTTCTTCTCTTCACGTCACAGAGAGAGCTCATCCTTTTTTAATTAGCACCAAACTGCTACCCCGCCTTTACAACCAATACCCCGCCAATTGGTGCAATTGCTGCCATCATGAGTTCCAACAAGCCTACCCGCAAGTTTTCTACGGGCGCTACGTCGCACCGCAAGAGGCAGATGAGCCTTCTCGTCGAGAAGGATGGTCACGTCAATGCTCCTCTCCAGGCAAGTTTGCTCTTGATCTTCTGTGCTTCCCGTTTTCGTCGTATCATGTATCCCTCATGACAACTTGCGTCATAGCAATTGGAGCTCTTGAGACCCCTGCATTACCTATGGAGACCGAGGTCGGTCCCATCTTTAGCACATGAAGCGACTAACGCAGTTCAATCGTAGACTCTGTACCTTGGAATCTCTGCCGTTTTCGCCGATGACCATACCGCTGTGATTGCACTTGCTATCCACGACACCGTTTATCTCAATGATTTCTCCATCAAGCACATCTCCCTCGATGAGGATATGCGTGAGGGCCAGGATCTCATTGCAGATCACATCATCAACGAGGTTGAGACTTATGAGCATGAGAACTTTGTCAAGTTCATTGGAGCTGGTCTCCCCGTCACCCTCAAGTACATGAGTCCTTCTCTGTGCTCCCGCCTTTGGCTTGACCTCGATATTGTACCTGTTGTGCTCCGACCCGACCACGAAGCCAAGGAGAAGAACTTCTGGGACGTCAAGCGCGTTGATGAGCAAGCAGATTCCATGGCCCGCAAGTGTATTCTGTAAGTTGACAAGAAGAACGAATGTCCGCGCGAATGGCAACTGACAATATTTGCTTTAGTAACTTTGGCCCCTCTCTCGTTCCTCATCTGCAGGTCGGCTACCGCGGCATTGTTCAGACAGACGCTGGTTTTCGTGTTCATCTCACCAACCTTCAAAACCACAAGGATACCTGCTCCAGTGCCACATGGGGCACTATGCAGTTCTATGCCAACAAGCTCCGCGAGAAGAAGACTAAGATTGCGTTCTTCAGTGCCACTCCCCAGGGTGGTGGTGTCGCTCTCATGCGACACGCTCTTGTCCGTCTCAGCCGTCTCTTGGGTGTTGATGTGACCTGGTATGGTATGTAGAAACACTCCAAAGAATGTCAGCCTTCGCAGGGTTCTAATTCAATTCTAGTTCCCAAGCCACGACCTGGTGTTTTCCGAATCACGAAGAATCAGCACAACATTCTCCAGGGTGTCAGTCACCCTGACCAGCGCATTTCGGACGCGGAGAAGGCTGCTATCACCGACTGGATTGAGGACAATGCCAAGCGATACTGGCTGTCTGAGGGTGGACCTCTGCGTCCCCCTGAGGAGGGCGGTGCCGATGTCATCATTGTAGGTCAATTATTTCACAGGACTGGGAATACGCAAGTTAACAACTGGTTTAGATCGACGACCCTCAGATGCCTGGCCTCGTCCCCATGATCAAGAGAATCACACCTGACCGCCCTATTTTGTACCGATCTCACATTCAGATCCGAAGCGATCTCGTTGCCATCGAGGGTTCTCCCCAGAATGACATCTGGAACTACCTCTGGAGCAACATCAAAGAGTCCGACCTGTTCATCAGCCATCCTATCCCCAAGTTTGTTCCTCACACGGTTCCCAAGGAGAAGGTCGTCTACCTCCCCGCTACTACCGACTGGATTGACGGCCTCAACAAACACATGAACAAGTGGGATACCGGCTACTATGCTCATATCTATAACCAACAGTGCCGAAATCAGCGAATGACGGAGCTCGATTGGCCCAACCGTAAGACTACTGTCATCAGTTAATAGTAAAAAACTAACACCGATCTACAGGCAAGTACATTGCTCAAGTTGCTCGATTCGACCCAGCTAAAGGTATTCCTACTGTCATCGACTCATATGCTGAGTTCCGCCGCCGTTGTGATGAGGCCAACATTTCTGATGTTCCTCAGCTCGTTGTGTAAGTCAATTATGTGTCAATGTCAGAACCGATACTAACCTTTGCAGCTGCGGTAATGGGTCCATTGATGATCCAGATGGCGCCATCATCTTTGACCAGACCATGGCCCAACTTGAAGATCATTACCCTCACCTCCTCGACGATGTCAGCGTCATGCGCCTGGACGCCAACGACCAGCTTCTCAACATGGTCATTGCCAATGCCCACGTCATTCTCCAGCTGTCCACTCGTGAGGGTTTCGAAATCAAGGTTTCTGAGGCTCTCCACGCCGGAGTTCCTGTGATTGTCTCCAATGAAGGTGGTATCCCTCTTCAGGTCAAGGACAAGGTCAATGGCTTCCTCGTTACCCCAGGCGACTACAAAACCGTTGCTGGACATCTAATGGACCTTTACACTGATCATGAGCTCCATTCCAGGATGTCTCGTGAGGCTAAGAACGGTGTCAGTGACGAGGTCGGCACTGTCGGAAACGCTCTCGGCTGGTTCTACTTGGCTGCTAAGTGCCAGGAGCTGGGCTGCGACCCTGGCCTCAAAGGCAACGAGAAGTGGGTGAACGATATGGCTCGTGAAGAGGCTGGTTTCCCTTACACAGAGGGTGAGAATCGTCTTCCTCGCCACTACACGCAGCGAAAGGAGGAGCCGGTCCAGGAAAACGGCGAGTAATGTTTTGAGAGCTGTTGCTCCTTGTCTTAGATTCCATTTTATCCGAAAATGTCTGGGGTAAGAGAAAAAAGAGGATAGACGCTTATGTGTTTGAAGTCAAAGGATTGTTAGAAATGTTGTTCATGACTACGATGGTTTTATGTATGAAATGTTGGGCCATATGGCCGGGAACCAATTCCACATGTATTCAGTATCAGATTTATGTTGAGCTTATGAATACCATTATATTGTATCAGCAGTGTTGTTTTCTCTCGAAGTTACGGTGAGTGTGAAGGCCTGTTCCTCTGAGATTTAAACTCCTGCCAGTCCCTGGCTATCTACTGACTGTGACAGTTTGCACAGGGTCACATACTGTTTCATCATTCTCACTAACATATGTTGCTATTTCAAGAGAATAATGCCCAATTTATGCTACAGTTGGATGTGTTGGTGTCATCTTTTCTATCATGTTCAGCTAAAATCACATAAGGGCGGTGCTTGGTGCTGTAATCACAGCAGCGATACCATCTGGCCATCATTAAGCACGGATCCTCATAATGATTCAGAGGCAATCATTGTATGTTATTGTGTTTGATTGGGTGCTTCACAACTGGGCACAACTGGCGCAGTTATTCAATCGTCAGTGCCAGTGCCAGGCAGGTGCGAGGCAGGTGCGTCTGAGACTCACCTGAAAGGAAGGGGCCTTTAGATGACGACACCGACTTGAAATCTTTTGTTTTGTTTTGTTTACCTCTCATCGCCTCATTCTTGAATTTTCTTTCCGTTTGTTGTTCCCGTCTGTCATGCGCAAAGACAATCCTGTGCTACGATTGAAATCAGCTCTTGATGGTCTTTGGCAATCTCTATCAACTTCTGGAACTACTCGCCCTTTTCAAATCTCTTTCAGTCTGTATAGCTCTTCGACTGACTGACTGGCAATGTCTGCTCCTGGTCCTGCTCTTGGTTCAGCTTCGGATCCAGCTCCGGGTCCTTCTGTTCCACCCGCGCCTGATGTGACTGCGATGAATCCTGAGCGGGTCCGGATGCTCTCTGAGGCTCCTCGAGAGAAATCTCCCAAGCGGGCCCCTTTGATCAAGAGAGAGGAGTCTTTTGCTCCTTTCATGATCACAGGCGCTAATGGAGATGCCTTGGGTGACTGGTCTAACCGTTCCTCCCGAGGCTCTCAGAAACCTGATGGGGGCTCATTCAAGCGGTCCATCAGCGAGCTCATGATGGATGCCAAGCAGAAACGTGCGAAGCTGGACAAGAAGCCAAGAATCACTCCCGCGGCAAAGTACTACACCGATGTTCAGCCCCTGGGTCATGGTAAGCCAGAATGCAAGTGGTTACAAGCTCAGAAGCACTGATTGAATGCATAGCTCCTCTGCCAGACGACTCCACCAACTATCTTACTTCACTGTTGCGGAACCGAAACTTGAACCTCTGCTTGCAGGCCGCTCCCACCAAGAAGAATGATGCACCTGGCAAACCCAAGACATATACCTTTCTCATTTCCAATGCTGGAATGGTCCAGCATGAGAGATTGTCCATGTTGGGCCATACTCGAGCTCTCCCTCTGTCCCTTCATGATCAGGACATCTCTTCTTCTGAAGGCGCCATTACTCGCACCGTGATTGGCGAGTTGCTTGAAGATGTTTGGCCTAGACTGACAAAGAGTGACAAGTACATGTACGCCAGGCAACTCCGAAACCTCCTCCACAAGATGCGGCACGAGAGCAAGCGGGAGCCAAATTTTCCCCTAGGATCTATCGAGTCAGGAACTTACACCTTGCTTCAAGACAAGCATCCTGAGCATACGTACTACGCAATTCGTCCAAACCCCAACCAGAAGCAGTTCATGGCACTTCTCATGTCAACTTTGTATGACTCGGTTCCGAAAGCTGTGGGCAAGGCCTTGATCTCTCAGTTTCGTGTTGACTATCCTTCAGTGCTCACCCATGGGGCCTTGTGCCCCAAGAACATTGTTGTTTCCAACAACCTCATCAGCTGGATCCTCGGTTGGGACTGTGCAGGACAGTATCCAGTTTGGTGGGAGTACGCACGGTTCTTCGAGGCGAGAACTTCCGAGGCAAACAGTGACTGGTACAATTACGCAGCTGAGATCTTTGAAGAGGAGTTCCCGGATGAGCTGGCGGCCTACCAGGGAATTGCGAGATGTCAGCAGCCCTGATCTTGGAGGTCTTTGGCATGGCGGTTTTTTGTTTGCGCAAGCCGAGGCAACGTTTTGGCTCTCACTGGCGTCGAGTGGGCGCAACACGCGACCGAACTCGAGAGGAATCGGCGTACCTTTGAGCAATGGTGAAGTTTTGTGTTTTGAAGATACACGGACTGATTGATCAGGTCTATCGGAAAGAGCCACGACTCATGGTTTAGCGAATCTCTATGTGACGTGATGGCGGAAACACATGATCATCGGTGGTGGTATCAGTTTTTGTAAGGTTGAAGGCTCAGCAGGGAGCAGGGAAGCTTCTGATATTTAATAAAAGTGTTGAAAGATAACCGGCCTGAAGTCATCCTAAGATATACTAGCCCCCTGAAGCTTCATTACTAAGAACACAGGTCTAATTTCCTTGCCTCCTGGAGACTGCACATATTCACTCTTTTCAAGTTCTCTTATTG
Source organism: Fusarium sp. NRRL 52700 (assembly GCA_013396095.1). Classification (NCBI taxonomy): domain Eukaryota; kingdom Fungi; phylum Ascomycota; class Sordariomycetes; order Hypocreales; family Nectriaceae; genus Fusarium; species Fusarium sp. NRRL 52700. Next base: position 6,132 of record JAAQRM010000282.1, read on the forward strand.
AAACTCAAGGTATTATACACTCGGTATCTTGACAAACAAACAGGTGACGCGGTCATGAAACGTCGACCTTGGTTGCGTACACATCATCGCTATTTTCCCAACCAACTCTTCCGAGCTTTACAACTTAGCTAATACGAACATATTTATTTCTCGAATCGCTTGGAAACAGTGCCCCAGTTGATGACCTCCCAGATGGCACTGAAGTACTCAGCCTTGCGGTTCTGGTACTGGAGGTAGTAGGCGTGCTCCCAGGCGTCAATACCGAGAAGGGGCTCAAGAGTGCCCGTAACGGGGTCCTGGTTGGGTCGGGTGACAATGGACAGAGTGCCAGAGTTCTTGTCCTTGACGAGCCAGGCCCAGCCGGAGCCCTGGATACCAGCGAGGGTAGCGTTGGTCTGCTTCTTGAAAGAGTCGAAGGAGCCAAAGTCCTCATTGATGGCAGTCAGAAGCTTGCCCTCAGGCTCACCACCACCGCCCTTGCCATTGGGGGCAAGGTTCTCCCAGAAGAGAGAGTGGTTAACATGGCCACCGCCGTGGAAGTTGATGAGGGGAGCTTGGGCAGCAGCGGCCTTGGCGTCGTTCTTGTGCTGGGCCTCAGCGAGGGCGTCGGTAGCGTTGTTGAAGCCGGTGACATAGGTCTGGTGGTGCTTGGAGTGGTGAAGCTCCATGATCTGGCCGGAGATATAAGGCTCAAGAGCGCCATAGTCGTCTGAACTTTGTTAGTTGCGATGATGGATGATTGTAGGAGTGGGAAGAGTTGTACAAGGAAGATCGGGGAGGGTGGCCTTGTTGCGGACGAAGCTGGTTGTGGCCATGGCGGCGAGGGGAGTTGAGCGGGCGCGCAGACCGGCGCGGAGGGCGGGAGTTGAGCGGAGGAGAGCGGAAGCCATTTTGAAGCTGTTGATGGTATTAGCAATGAACCAATTAATTGAACAAGACCAAAGCGACTTGCTTGGCTTGTGCTTGATGGGTAGTGAAAGAACTTACAGTATTATAGGCAAGCTTGTGATAGTGCAATCGACGATGATGTCAAAAAAAAAAGTCGAGGAGAGTCGAGTTGAGCGGAGGGAGGGGTTGGTTAAAGAGCTGATCGGGACGGCAATGTCGGGTCTGCCGAATAGAGGAGCTTGGATCAATCTGTCGTCATATTTGGGGGAGCTTGGCTTTAGTGGCTAGTGCTGTGGCTTTATAACAGTAAAACAAGATGGAAGATGTTGGGTTACAGTGTCTATGGTCTTCTGGATATTTCCTTTTCGATCTGATGGACATGATATGGTCTGACTGATTATCATCATTTCTTTCCACTCTTACGCTTTAATTACTTACTTGATAGTCATTGTTGATGAAGCTGATATAGCTACCCAGGTAGATAAACATCACTATCAATCATGAACTTTGGGTTACTCAGCTCGGTTTTCTCCAAACACCGAACAGCGACATCAACAACCCAGAATTGATTCCATTCTTCTTCAAAGCACTAACTCGAGTATTCCAATGTAATCTCCCATTTCTCCGAGATCGGCGATCTCGGAATACCAAAGTCTGAGATGCTAATGACGCAAAAGAGGACCTTGCGAGTGTTGGCGGGCCATGTATGCAACATCGGCTAAGTATGGAATCAATTATCACATTTCCATTCTAGACTCACGGATGAAAGCCCGTTGGTTATTTGATCTTTGATCAAAGATGTTGCTCATTCTAGTGCAGGGTAGTCTAGTTGACGATTATGTCATCGGCGCGTCGGTGTAATCATCCCCAGTCCACTCTACGCGTCTCCCTCAAACATAAACCCAAAAGTATATATAACAGAGCAAACATGTCGTACTACGACATTGACGCCATCCTCACGGATGCAGAGGTAACCTCTCTTCCACTGCAATCCCACCAGTATCACGAATCAAAAGCTAACAGTCTGCAGAAAGTCCCCTGCCACTTCGAAATCGACGTTCGTGACCTCGGCCATCTCGACAACTCCCCCCACGGCCTCAAAGCCCAAACCCCCCTAACCCTCCCCCTCTGGCTCGCCGAGATGCTCGCCCTCGCCTCAACGCCCAACTCCCCCGCGCCCCTGACCCTCAACCTCCCACCATGCCTGTCAAACACCGTCCTCGCCGCTCTAAAAGCTGATCCCCGCGCCGTTCCCCTCCGCGACCAAAGTCCTCACTTCTACGGTGTCGGTGTTAAAATGCTAGAGTTGTTCGATGAGAAGGAGATAGCGGAGGTCTTGAGAAAGACGTTTGTTGTGAGGGCGGGCGAGGTTGGTCTTCATGCGAGGAAGGCTGATGAGGCGGTGGGGGGCAATGGGGGGGAGTTTTTGAGGGGATTGGAGGAGTGGGAGAGGGGGTTGTTTAGGAGGGGACATGAGGGTGTTAAGGGGGCGAAGGAGTGGACTGATAAGGTCAAGAAGACATGAGTTGGAGGATTCAAGATACCCATGAGATGCCATGAGGCACTACGCGTCTACGAACACAAATACAAACAAAGACATGAACCATGCATCATCATCTTCAGTCAAGTCACAAGAGGCTTCACACTTGAGAGAATATTCAGGGATAAAAGCGTGCATTTCCAGCACGGTCTATTACTGACTCCGACTCCTACGCCTTGAAGCCAGCCGAGGTTCTCCTATCCGTAGGCAAACGGTACTAATCCATCCAACCGCTCAGTAATGTTCCAACCGAACGGAACGACAAGCCCGGCATTTCCCATCATGCCCTTCAGATTCTACAAAAACCCCAATAATAGCTAGATGTATCTCCCTGAACACCGATTCCCAAGCCCTCTAATAACCCAAGAACGCAGCGCTGAGCACTAGCAGTTCCCGATGAAAACGCCATGCTCGGAAGCTCACTCATCCTTTGTCATGTACAGGATAGAAAATGTAATAATAAAAAATGCAACCAACTCCTCTTTTTCCTCTCTCGGGAAAGTCTCCCACCAGTTACCGTACCCGGCCCAGTATGTATCGTAGCCACGCGACGAAGCACTTTCGATCGCGTGGAGAATAAACGTATAGGTGTCGCACCGCTCAAGCGGTCGAACCTCGTTTGGCCGCCCATCTAGGGACACAGCCAAGTTTGAAACGTATCCACCAGTTTAGTCTGCCAAGGGACTCGCTGAAAATAAACCAGAGAAAAGGTTGTAATCATCGACGCCGTGACGGTAAAGAAAAAGGAAGTTGAAAGAAAAGCGCAACAAAGTTGAAAGAAATAAAAGAAACAGCAGCAATCATAAAGCGGGCTCTCCTGAAAATCATTATGTGTGAGAAGGCAAGTCGAAACATAAGCAAGAGGATCCTTGCTATTGAAATATTGCGCGTGTTCACCAGAACAGCACACCGAGCAGAGATAATAGTCTGATGAGCCATTATCGTATCGACTCATCTTGGACTCGGGCTCGGACGCGTGGGGTTGTTTTTTTTTTTTTTTATCCTCATCCCTTGTGGCGCGAGGTGCTAAGAGACGACTCGACTTTGAGATCGATATCGGTAGAGCACGTCAACCGGTGGAGCAGGGATAACAGCAATGCTAGAAGTCAACCTTCATCATCGTTGCTCATGCTCCAAAGATTCAAGCCGCCCAGAGGGCATTGTCAGCCATACTCATGTGAGACATGTCCTGAAAGTTGGCAGGGGTGATGGTATTGGTAGATGAGAGATTAGAGCCGTAGGCTGAAGTGGCATGCTCGGAGAAGGCATAGTTGTCAGCAAGACTGATGGGAGACCCGTTGAAGGGGGAGTACCCAAAGTTACCAGAGGCAGATGAGATGGGAGCGGGAATGCCAAGTTCGCCATTGACACTAGCCATCATGGCAGGGTCCGCAGCGCCGTCGACGGTAAGATCATAGCCAGTCTCCATGTTGAAGGGTGCCATGCTGCTGCCAATGCCTTGGAACATGTCCATCTGAGGAGGCATGCCAGGACCGTCCATGTTGTCGTCGGTCATCTCATCGACATCGTCCTGCTCAGGCATGGGAGAGTCATTCAGGTCAACTTTGACCTTCTTCTCAACGAACCAAGCCTTAAGATCATTCATGGGAGGCCAGTCACCACCGCCCTTACCGCCTCGCTTCTCGTCACCGTTAGCACCCTTCTTGCCACGGGGGGTCTTAGGCTTAAAGTGGGTGCGTCGAAGATGAGCGGCGGCGTTGTAGTAAGCGCCATACTCCTTGCCAGAGACGCATGCCTTGCACTTGGACAGTGGGTTGACGGCTTTGACGTTACTCTCAATGCCGACAGTGGCAGGGTCACGGCAGACAAACTTCTTGACAGTGCCCTCATGCTTGGCGTTTACGTGTCGGCGAAGCTCATGATCACCTCGGAAGCCATCGGGATGCTCAGTGCACTGAGTACAGTAGACCTTTGGGTGCTTAGGTCGCTGGTAGTTGCTCTTGTTGACGGGAAGCTTGGCTTCCTTGTTGGCAGCGGCAACAGCTTCAGCCTTGGCTACCTCCTCCTTGGGCTTCGGGGCGAGTTGGATAGTCTTGCCTGAGTGAAGAACACGCTCACGGGCCTCTTTAGCCCGTCGCTCGAGATTGGAAGCATTTGATCGGACACTAGACATGCTGGTGTTGGAACAAGATCGCTCCATATCGGTGGACTCTGGCGACGTCATGAAGGTGTTTCCGTTGGAGTCGGTGTACTGCATATTGACAGCGGAAAGGTTGGCACCGAGACCGAAGAGATCTTGCTCAGAGTTGAACTGCTTGCCAGCGGGGTACATGTTGACAGAACTGGGAGACAAATCAGGGGCAAAGAGGGCATCGGCTTGGGACTGCGAGGACTCTAGACGTTCCATACCGACGCCATAGCTGTCGAAAGAGCTATTCTGGCGGGTCAAAGGGCTGGCAGCCTCGGCAGCAGAGGGACCAGAAATCATTGACGGGCAAGCGGAAGACATGGGATAACTGGACGGGATATTTGACGAGAGGTTGCTGAATGAGTTCTCAGGCACCATGTTGTATGGAAGTCCGGAGTATGATGTGTCGAAGTTTTGAGGGACTTGGGCTGCCTCTGGCCACTGTTTCAAGAACTCGTCGGGGTCCATGCCGATGTTGAGCAGAGGCTGATTCTCTTGGACGCAGGGCAGTCGATCCGAAACACCCTCGAGAGGAAGATTAGGTGATTCATTTTGAGGAGAGTTGAATCGATCCGTGGAAGCACTTAATGGAGCTATCCTGTTGCCGGTCTGTGAGAAAGGCATGTGAGATTCAGAACGATTTGAGACGCTGCGGCTCATGGGGAGAGCGGAGCTAGACTGTTGAGAGAAAGCTCTCCTCTCACGCTTATGAGCCTGAAGGCCATTATGTCGTTCCTATTGAGATCATCAGAAAGGTGGAGATGGCACAAGGCTTAGGATGTATTACCGTGATGGCAGACTTTACTTGGGTGGGATATGTAATTGTAGACTTGCTACGAGAGAGACCACTACTTCGTGCACTCGAAAGGCCATGGCTAGGGATTTGGAAACCGGGCTGAGCCACAGACAAATTTTGTGCGACTTGATTTAAGACTGTAGGATCTCCTCTGAATTGGCTTTGCACGATCTGCTCAAGCTGTGAATTCCGCGCTTTGGCGACTTCTAGCTGACGTTGTAGCTCCTGAACAGTATTGGCGTTTTCTAAATTCATTCTTTTGAACTGAATAGTAGATGTTGCGATAGTGTTTTTCTTTTTTCTTTTTGTGTTTCTGGCGAGGCGAGGCGAGATATTCGGAGACGGTATAGCCTTGATACGATGAGATGTCTTGGTGTAAGTAAGGCGGGCGAGTTCTGGAAGCTGGAGACCAGAACTGGAGCAAGGCGAGCTTATTGAATGGTTGAGGGAGGACAAGTCAAAACGGCTTGCCACAGGCGAAAGATTAAAAAAAGTGGGATAGTAGCGAGTAGTCAAGGACAGACGACGAGACGAAGAAAAGAAGGTGAATGAGATGCGGATGGGATGGAGGATTAATAGTGAGCCAGGATCGAGAGAAGAGGCGGCCAGTCGTTCAGGATGAGGCTTCCAAACCCCACTCAGACCCGACAGGGATCATGGCAGGGATCTTGGAAGGATATTCAAGGGTGTTGCGCTGCGGTGTGTGTAAGGTTAAGGAAGAGGAATCTGTCTGTGGTGGTCTCTGCTCTGTGGGTGGGCGGTCTAATTAGGCTTGGCCTGGCTCTGGCTGAAAATGCAGTGCAGTCACTGCAGTACATACGGCGGCATGCATGGGTGTGTGATGATGATGATGATGATGATGTAGCGTGCCGTGCGTCTTTGGTGGTGTGTTTCAACAGATAATCAATCAATTAGTTAGTCAACCAAGAGGTTATGGTTGTGTTGGGCAGACCTCTAGACTATCAAGTATGTGATTGTGCCCGAGTGGTCTGATCAGATCAGAGAGACACCGAGATGAGGGGATGAGGGGATGAAAAGAGACAAAATCAAATCCAGATGACATTAGACTTGTCGCAAAAAAGAAGCTTGTGGAGATAGCCACGATGATGATGATAGTTCTTCAACAGATGCCCGTTGTTGTTGAGATTGAAACAAACATGAAAATGGGTTGAGACGGGATACGAAGTGGACCAAGCCAGTATCAGAAGGGAATGGTGGAAGGCACAGAGGCACGCGTGACGACACCTAAACTTAGCCAGCTCACTGACACCTCCAAGCTCCAGCGCGCGGGTATCTCCTTTACAGCGTTGGCCCCCACTGTACAGTCCCCAACGGTCAACTGCAGAATGACAAACCACCCACTAACGGGATGCTCGGTGCCCGCTGAAGAAGACAGCCCGCGGGCCCCCCATCGGATCTCCTTGGGCCATGGCACCATGGATGATGCTAATAAAACAACCCCCGGCGTAGCGTCTCATGCCAAAAAAAGAAGAGAGTCAAAAGAAGCCAAGTTCGACTCGATGATCCCTGTCGCTGACACGCCCGGTGGATGTGAACGTTGTTAGAACCGCTGCGATTGGCAGCTCAGTACACTCTCTGCCCAGGTCTGGCTTGCTGCGACCACTACCAGCGGCGTTTCTGGTTGCGCGTACAACTCATCTATGCCATGCTATGCCGTCCACGAGATGCGTTGAAACGAGGCATCTTTTATCGCAAGCAAGAGGCTCAGCTGCATCAAAATTGGTGGGCTGTGTCTACGTTGTTTACTCGGGCATTTACATACGGTACTTGGATCCGTCCGTCTGTGCTTAATTCCATTAATCTAGGACTTTTCCACCTACAAGTCAGACAGACGGCAAGCCGCATATCTTCTGACTTCTCACCTCTCTTCCAGTTTCCGACTGCCGCCTCTTAACAAGCCTACGTAATTAGCGGCACAGCATCATCATGGAAATGAGAAAACAGAAAGAGAAAGAATTCAAAGACTCGCGAGAAAGGAGAAAAGAAGAAGCAACGTGATACAAGACCCCGACTTGAAGCTTCAAACGCCATGACGGCATAGACAGCTTCAACTTCAAATCCTGGCTGGCTACAGGGTACGCACTACGAATCTTGGGTACTGCTGTAGGAAAAAGCAAACATGACCAAAGTGCCTACTGAGATGTCATGGCGCATCCTCCAGAAAAGGACAGTGACAACGTTCATACCGAGCGGGCACAATGGGGAGGGCGGATCTGATCCGACACGAGAAGCGTGAACGAATTCCAAACCAGGCAATTCAACTCGTCTATCTTTGCATCCACGCACTCACTCCCACTCACTCAGCACTTAAAGTTACAGCACAGCACAGCACAGCACAACAAGCGCGGTGTGAAAAACATGTCATGCGCTAACCCGCTAGATTCTCTGACCGGCTGCACTCTTCTGATGTCAGTTCCCGGAGAGGACACGGACGAAATCAAAGTTTGTATGTGTCTGTGTTGGCTTCTGTTTTAGTTCGTTTGAAGATATTCCCGACGAGGGAGGTAATGTAAGTTTGATGAACATGAGCATTACATTACACGAAAACGTGATGGCCATGAAATGAAGTTGCTATTTCCAGCCATGAAAACACACAGACGGGAGATTAATGAGACTATCTCGTAGGCGAGATCATCATCTCGATTTCTACGGTATTGCGCAGAAGCTAATTCCAACAGCCGGCTGGCAACGGGCGGGACGCTGATCACCAATCTTTCCCTGCTTCTCAAACTGGGCGTTTCCACCAGGAACAATAATATGCCGCCGACGTAAGTGTTAACAAAACCTCAGCTGAGAAAATTAATAAAAAAAGAACCCTTGATCTGACAAGAACATGGGGTTGAAGATGGAAAATGTTATCGATTTCTTCAGATCCTCAGGGGTTCTTTCAATCGTGACGACGATATTCATGATATGATTCATTTTCATCGTTTCTACAACTGAGCTCTCACAAAAAGGATGCCATCACCAGCGACGTTCCAAACGGGCTTGGTTTCATTCTCCAACGGGTAGAGCAGAATCCCTGTAGGAATAAGCCCACACTCCATCTCTTTTCGCAACCCACCACTTTACGCAAAACGAGGCAATCAATCGCTGAGACGGGGCACTCATCGATTGGCTGTCGAGCGTGGTCAGGCACACCCACTACCTATCTCGATTGGCTCCCGCGGTCGCATAGAGTGAGGCGGACGGACAGACGGCGCCATCCATCGGTTTGCTAACGTTGGACCGTACCGGACGGGTTAGAGATAATCCTTTTTTCCAAGGACACCATCTCTTTGGGTTTGGTGCGGGTTTGCTCTGAGACTTTGACCACGAAATAACCTCGATGCAACATACCAGGTGCCCTTGCTCCAACGATGATAATGATCTTCTTCGGATGCTAACACCACCGCAGTCTAGACCTAATGATCTTCATCACCCAGCATCTGAATAGTTAGCTTCTGTCTCTGTTTGGTTGGGGAATCGCCCGAGCATTGTGTGTCATGCAGGCATTCTGATTCTTCTGACTCGAACCTCAAAACCTTGGCGCTATCTACATGCTGCCGTGCCTTAACAATTGGTGCTCGTCCATAAGTTCCAGTGCTATAGTTTGCAACCCATCACGAAATTTGTGTGCACGGAACCGTCTTCCGGCTTCAATAGCTCCATGCCATAGTCTCAACCTTCGTAGCAATTTCTCCGAGATAGCTTCAAAACCTTCAGGTTTCCCACTAACCAAACCGTCTTTGCTCGTTTGTCTCCCTTGCGTTGATCATGTAAGCTCAACCCCCGTCTCAACTTGAAATTTCGTAGATCATTGATGGAAACGTTCCATTGATAGCTTCATGGCCGTGCGAGCAAAGGCGCACGTGCACAACAATGTCCCCATCTCAGACTCTTGATGCGTTGGCACTTTCTTGTTGATCTGACACGCATGCGCTGTGCACGTGCGAGTTCATGTGCAATCTCACGTTGTTCGAGTCAATCAATGTGCGAGATGAAGAGGCTGAAAATACAGTTTTACATATGTAGATAACAACAACTTCAACTGCCATTGCAGGCACTTCGCTAACACATATCAGCATGGAACCTGATTAATGACCATGCTAAACTCAATTTCCCCGGTCTAACGGTTATAGAGAGTTCAATAGCGTGTGATAAGAATTTCATTCCCGAGTCTACATTATGATTGTACTCAAATCCCGACTGCCGTTGGTTCTTTTGTTTCAACTACCCTGCATCCTTACATACAAATTCATAGCACGCATATTGCGCGTACCTGATGCCAAAGCGTTGATACTAACCCGAAATACTAGGTCAATGGCATTATAGCCAGGAGTTCCCATGCTTCAGACATTCATTCAACATCAAACCCGTCCCTAGGCGCATGAGTAGGTCCGACTAAACAAGCGTATACTAGGGCTGATGCATTGCGACGAACCGTTCTCCATACTACTACGCAAACTCCTGCCGGTAGTCGTCAGTTTGCGAGCCAACTCAACTCGGCACTCAAGCGAGACATAAAACTGGGATCTTCAACAGACCAAAGCTCAATATCATGCCATGATGAACATCTAGCGCTATCCCACAGTGAAAATCTACGTCAGAAGAGGCTAAAGAAGAGGAGCGACAATTTCTTCTCGCTGGGTATTCGCTGTCAAAGCGGTGCTCTAGCGGTCCGACAACCCACAGATCGAGAGATGAATCTCGTGAATCTCGTGGAGAAGCAAGACCCTTGAGTGCCTAGATTCCCACCGTTTGAGCTAGCAGGCCCTGTAGGAAAGAATTTCCACTCGACACGTGTTCAAGTCACGGAAGTTTCTCCTGAACGCCGCTTCTGCCCCGAAGCGAGGATGTTCCCAGGAGAGGCACGTGTTGATGAGTCTGTTGTGTTGATCATTGATGGCATTGCGATGCTATCCTTGAGAAGTCGTAAGGCTCAAGATTGCATCTTGGATAAGGTTAGATTGTAATTCGAGGAATTATTAGCCTGTAGCTAGACTAAACTCTGCTGCTTTGTCCTTATCGACAGAGTCGGATGAAGCTCTATAGGTTGCTGTAACGTAACAATGAAGCTCGACTGATGTTGATGCTTGTGCTTCTGCACAGATTGGAAATTGAATCTCCATCGTCTCATCGTCTCACCGTCTCATTGATATTGACAGTAATTTTGTAATGTAATTCTCAGGAGATGAAGAGAAATGAGCTGTGATGTAATTGTCAGCCGCTGTCATCAACGGAGATATTATTAATAGCTCCAAAACAAACAAGCACTGAACTCATTCTCGCGGCGTCACCGATACTCGGCCCCTCTTCGTCTCCTGAGCTCCGGAGTTTTCAGACCGTGACAATGTCCCTGCTTCACCGTATCCGGAAGAAAGTTGTCGGAGAACAACTGGATCTTCCCCGTCCACGGTGTCTCTCACCTTTATCTGATACCGGTAAAATATCGGCTTAGTCATGACAAACCTGGGCTAAACTCCACAGCTCGGCTCATCATGACACCTCTCCCACTAACGCTTGGCAACCAGTAGAGCGGCATTGCTGTTACTGCTCTGACGCTTCATTTTCTGCGCTGGCACCTTTTGAGCTCTATGTGAGCTATCGCCGGCTTACCACGGCATAATGCGCCGCTTCAACTTATTCTTGCTGGCGACTGTCCAGCTTGCTGGAGCTCGTTCCCCGGGTTTCAGCATCCACGAGGACTTGTTGACGTATCCTCAGGTAAGCTACCCCTCGTCGACTACCTTGTATTGAAGCTCAACATCTTGCAGTTCGAAGTAGTTTTTGATAGTCAATACATTTCCGAAAAAGATGCACATTCGTTGCTCGATAGCCAACATCCTACATACTCCGCCGACTTTGCGCAATCAACACTTGATCAAGCTCGGGAAGCTGACGAGCGCGACAATGAAAGCGACAAGCAGGGCCAAAATGGTCCGTCGCATACATACGAACTTATGAAACTACCTCCCCACGAATACCTCTGCTCCATCCCCATTATACAACCCCCCGAACCCGAAAACAAGACAGCAAATGAGCTGGCCAAGGCCGAAGAAGCGCGGGAGCTTACTCGCGCAACCGCAAGCGGATGGGAACTTCTCTCACAACTTGAAGATTCTTGTCTATACTTTATGTCAGGATGGTGGAGCTACAGTTTTTGCAACAACCGCGAGATCGTCCAGTTCCACGCACTCCCATCTATACCAAATGGTCAGCCTCCCAAGCGCGACCCCAACACCATGGACTTTACGCTTGGTAAGGTCCCCGCGATCCCCGCCAACGCTGCGCATCAAGCAAAGTTGAACGGCATCGAGAACCCACCGCCGGCGGAGCTGCAGGTCAAGGGAGATCAACGATATCTTGTACAGAGGCTAGAAGGTGGAACGATCTGCGATTTGACCGGTAGGGAACGGACAATCGAGGTCCAGTATCATTGTGTGCCTGGCATGAAGACTGACAGGATCGGATGGATCAAGGAGGTCACAATCTGTGCTTATCTCATGGTGGTCAACACACCGCGTCTCTGCAACGACGTTGCTTTCTTGCCTCCTGAGGAGACTAGAGCGAACCCCATCTCGTGCAAGCTCATCGTCGGCGAGAACGACCAGACTCCTCTACTGGACCAGGCGGCACCTGTGAAGGAAGCTGAGGCTCAGGAGCCCCTGAAGCAGGAGGGCGAAGAGGCCAAATCCGAGGAGGCCAAGCCGCAAGATGCAGCAAAAGAGCCCGTCAACATCGGTGGTGTCATCGTAGGAGCCCGCAATGTCCTCTCTGGCGCTGACGAAGCAGGCAAACCACCCGCCAAGCTCTCACCTCCACGAAGCTACTTCTCCAACACCGACACCGACGGCGAGCGCTTTATCGAAGTTGTTGCCTCTGGTAAGAGCAAAGAAGACGGCGCCGAAGTGAAGCTCCTCAGCACCGAAGAACTAGAACGCCTCGACCTCAAGCCCTCCACCGTTAAGGACATGACAGAGCGCATGAAGAAGCTCGCAGGAAAGTACGGGTGGAAACTCGAGCTCGTGGAGCTTCCTGGTGGCGAGAAGGAGTTGAGGGGGTATATTGACGCAGATGAGGATGAGCTTGCGAAGAACAAGGCTAAGTTGAAGAAGGAGAAAGAAGCGCTGGACAAGGCCAAGGCTGAGAAGAAGAAGGCTGAGAAGGAGGGCGGGGAGGAGACGGAGGGCAGTCAGGAGGAGTTCTTTGAGAAGAAGGATGAATTGTAAGATGACGACTAGAAAGATACATGGCGTTTTGGCAGACTATTTGTTATCTCGAGAATCTACAAGCGTTACAAGCTTTGCTTTATATACTTCTGAATGGGGTTTGATGTGATGTGCTGTTCTTCTTGCTGGACAGTTGATGCTTTCGATTCAGAGACGTCTGGCCAACCCTTTCAATACTACGACAAGGGTGCCTGACTTGCCTGGTATCTATTGGGACATTATTCTTGGTTATGCTGAAAATAGATAATTCTATTTCTGGGTTTCTGCTGAGAAGATTGCAAGTTGGATGAAGAATGCATCGCCGTTTAGAGTTGAGATTAAAGACTACCCTCAATCATGTCGAGTAAATCTGACTAAGACAACATCGATCTGGTCATGGGATTTTGTTACATTATTTGGCTGCAATCACTTCATAAAATATTTAACTAAAGCTGGTTGAGTGATCGGTCTTGATTCGTTGTCGTGACTCTACAAACCCTACATCTTCCCTCGGGACTCACTACCGTTTTCTAGGTACAGTGATGGAGGAGTTGAGAGCTACTCTCAAGACAGAAATGCATATTTGAAGGAGGGCGATCACCGTCTGTTGCCGTTATGGTATGTTCTATGCCAGAGACAGATCATTAACTAATCTGCAACTTTACACACCCCCTTCCGCCCATGTCAACTTCAGTCAGCCAGTAACAAGAACCGAATACCCTAATCACTATAATTTCGGCCCACGGTTACATATAAAGGAAGCGAAAGAAAAGTTTGAGAAAAGGAATTCCCCTTGTTGCCGAATACTCCGCGAAAACAACCTCATCTCTTCATGGAAAGATACCTTGCTTGGGCATCTTCCTCGATTACAAACACTGCTTCAAGACGACTCTTGGTAAAGAGACTCTTAGATCTTGAAGGTCGCCATGCTTTCCTTACTGGCATTAGTCGACATACTTTGGAAAGCATACCTACTTGGTAAGTGATGGTGTGCCAAGATGATCTGAGAGATACCTCTCGAAGCACACCATCAAGAACTACGACCTTCGGCAAGCGAATTGGCGCCTATCGATCTCGAGTACCTTGACTGCTGAACTGTGATTCAGAATTCATCACATTCGATTCTCTTCACACCCTCAATTTCTTATGCGCCTTCCGCCCCCCGTGACAAAGGACCCGAATGTCTACGTCAAGTCCTTTATGTGATTGTGATAAGTGTGATGATCCCCCGCCCGGCCCCCAAGAGGTGAACTGCCGTGTTTAAGATAAACGAGAAGCGTGGGAAAATGTCTCGGTAGTCTTAGACAAAGTGATCAGAGGCCTCTCCGTTCATTATTCTCTATTGCGCATTCAGATTGGGCACGATACGATCATGCCCAGAGGGGGGAAGTACATGATCATTCGGAAACCCATTTAACTATCCGCAAGACACGGCAAGTCGCCGGGAGGCAATATAACTAGATCCCACTTGTACGAAGCCAAAAGAATTGTCATGGTGACGACGATGCTTGCGGCCGGGTATTTGCAGTCAGCTGGACACACAATTGCGTGGCAAGGGATATGGAATGCCACAGTAGCCACAAGTCTGGCGCCATGTCGTTGAACAAAGAGTAGTTTATGGATGGTCAGTTATTTAGTTCATGGCTGAACATCCTGGGTGTAGTTTGCGGTCTAGATCTGATGTAAGGTACAGGGCGAGACACGATCGGCCAGACCAGGAATACCTTAGCCGCGATAGACCGCTTGGAAAATGTTTGCTCTTAATTGCACCACTCGCTGCTCAAGATTGTACGATTGAGTTGCATCCAGCCAACAGGCGGTATGCAGACCTCAGCCGTTAAGCCAGGGTTCCACTTGGCGCAGATGTAAACGAGAAGACTACGGTTTATAAGAACTCTCTCGAGATCCAAGAGCTTCCGTCTGTTGAATGCGGTTGGTGCTCTGAAGTCTGAGCGTCTCAAGTCTCACGGCAACAGCGGGAATGGCTTTAGTGAGACGAGCTGCGGTAATCGGAGCAAGAAATTTTGTCTAGATCCTGAACTAATTCCGTCAAAGGTTTAAGTCACACCCACAACTTTGAGTTTGGAGGAGCTTGGGTCGCGACGGGACGGAGTTTTTTCTTTGAAGCCTGAAGCTAGCAAACATTCTAAGCGGACCGATGCATACGGATCGAAGACGGCTTCAAGACGGCTTGTTTCATGGTGCAAGATTTCTCGTCTGGTGGGTTCCTCGCAAGAATTAATACGAGATGGATCTTAGCAATTGGGTGATATAGTTCTTGTGAGTGATAATTGATGCGGGTAAGACGAATAACCCTTGAGGGGGTTCAGTAGATGCTGGTTCAATGGCTGATGTCTAGGACAACATGAAACAAACACATTGGGAGGGATTAATTAATTAATGAGTGAACCGTTTGCTCCCTACTGCATGTTTGTTCTCTCTTATCAAGCCACATCCGATAACCTTGATCGTTTAAGGAAAAACGTCCTCGCACAAAAGCAAAGCAATTGGTCACATGAGTTTCTCAATCACAATCACAGCAGACGATGGAAGCGCCTGAAAGAGAAAAGAAGAAAAGTGACGACATGGGGTGAGTGTCTCCCCTGCTCGGAGCACGGCCCGCCCGCCGGGACCCGGGGGTCCATGCTCCCCAGGCCAGTGGAACTGTTTGTGATTGGCGAGAGAGGAAGTGCTGGAGGTGACGGGCGGGGATGCAGAGGTTGTTAGTGGTGTGAGAGTTCTGAAGTGGTTGGCTCTGAATAAGATTGAGAGAGGAGACATTGACATTGACATTCAAGGTTAACAAAGACGATTGATTGATTCAATGGTATGAGAGAGAGATGAATGTTGAGATTAGATACCCTGTTTGCTCTGGTAACCATCTTGTAAACAAACAGCACAGGCCAGAACCGGGCTCTAGATTGGTTCGCGCTGTGAAGAATGCAATGTCGATTAAAAGCAAGGCTCACAAGTAAGCATTGCAGTCCTCTCCCCCACTCTTCAGCCGGTAATACCGTAAACGATCCCTGGCCATCGCGTTATGTGTCTTACAACACACGTCCACACGTAAAAAACACGTCCAAGGATCTGTAAATTAAGACGCGCCCTCTCACTGCCACTGTAACTCAACTCGGCAGAAGTGAATCTAGCGTTTTATGTCAAGGGCTAGCTCGCAATACCACCCAAGACTTCCCGGCACTAACACGCTAACTCTGGTGCCTGACTTTTTGCTATGGCGCTAATGCGGGGGGGTACCTTTAGACCCAACTCTCTCAGCGGTTGGTGTCCACTGTGACATTGCCTGGAATGAATGAATCGATTTGGCTGAGCACTGTAGACAGAAGCAAAAAGTTGAGGGTTGCCAAATAAGGCCACTCTTAGACATAGGTACAATACCCTTTCACAGACCAATTTCTCTACTGTTTGTTCCTCTTTGTGATCTTCACACCATCCACGTCTTGTCTTTTTTCTTCGCCCTTGCTGTAAACCTAGAAATCGCGAGATTAGATCGACATCTACTCCGTGCGTTATCTTTGACCCTTACACATTAGTTACGTACTCTGTACCCGACGTGCCTTTCTCCCTTGCATCGACAACCTCCTGTCCCCTACTCCCCACCAAGACCACGGGAAATCCGAATCAAGTCGAGCCCAACGATTCCATTCTCTCCCTCTATACATCTTTACTCTCTGATCATCGACCTTGAACCTGTTTGTCCAACATCACGTCACCCAAGACGCTCTCCATCGTCTTCGGTTGCCATACCTCCTAACGTAAACGAACCGAGATTGTACATACTCCTTTTGCGACAATTGTCTTTGTTGGAGAGGCATTGAAAGCAGAGCCTGAACGCACTCTATAGGTCATCTGCAACCGACCGACCACAATCGCGAGACAGACTACGCCAATCATTGTCGAATCAACATCTTACGCATCTAATTCGCTTCCCGCGACAATACCCGAAAGCTGTTGGGCACAGTCCGCGATGAAGTGAATCAAACTTGCTCATCGTGATCTGAACCCAAGACACGCGATCAATTCGATATGCCATAGACGCCTCGAACTGTGTCCGATCGCCCTTTGTACATCCAATACCTGTTTGCGAAACTGAACTTGCCCTTTGAGGTTCAAGCTGGACTGTTCCTCTGCGTTTGGCTACGCTCCCTACGAATTCGATACCCAATTACTCTTGATACCTAATACCCTCACATTGTCTCACGATGGAACGCCCCCCTTCGCGGTCTTCTTATGGAAGAACCGCTTCTCGATCATCTACAAGCACAACCAATACCAGAGCTACAATGCATACCGCACATAGCGCTTTGTCTTCGTCACAAGCTCCTGGATCCCCAAATCTATCACAATCGCAACACTCACACCGAATGTACCATGCCACTTGTCAAAGACCTTCCAGTACCATTCCCCGAACAACAACACGGACGCCGCGATTGACTCGAGAGGCTAGCAGCGAGTCAACACGACAGACCGTCATATCATCATTTCTTCAAGAGAAGCTTCAGCAGTCGCGCATGGCCGAGAGCGATCGATCGACGACGTGGTCTCGCAGCACTGATGTTAACTCTTCTGGTGAATTTAGTCGGAGCCTTGGTTCTCCCATTAAGAATATGGAGGCCGATGGACATCGGCCTAATTCTGCCGCTGGAAGTGAATCCACAAAGAATGGTCGGGGGGTGAAGGATATGGAACAGGTAGGATAACCGACATGGCACATTGTTGGAGCTAGCTAACAGGAAGCAGGTCATATCATCACTCCACAAGAAGAACTTTGACCTCAAACTAGAGCTGTACCACCGCCGGGAACGACAGAAGGCATTGGAAGACAAGATCGAAGTCCTTGAGGTGGAAAAGGCACGAGCTGAAGAGACGAACGACCACCTTTCGCGAGAGTTAGAGAAGCGCGACAAGGCAATTGAGGAAGCCGTTGCTATGATTGTGACTCTTGAAGCCAGAGTTGAGCAATATACCAAAGAACGCTCCATCATCGAGCAGCTTGAAGCCGAAGGCCAATACGCAGCACCAACATTCGACCCGTGCTACGAAGATCCCAGACCTGCTACTCAGTCACCGGATATAATGAAGCAAATGGGAAGTAGCAAGGCGATCAATCGCATGCCGAGTTTCCTCTCCGACCACAGCGAGACGACGGAGAATCTGCGAAATGTTTATCTTGGCACCAGGGGTAGTATTCTCAGTCTTGCGCAAGTCCCTGAAGGCTCTAATGAAGCTGATAACGGCCGTAACACAGCCCTGGGCAGCCCAAGCCTCAGCGTATTGAGCGAGAGCTCTTTTGTCAGCGTTTATGGATCCAAAGAGCATGATAATAGTGGCATACAACATGTGGACGAGCCCCTTGCTCTTGATGGTGCTGATAGTCTCCCAGCTAAGGCCAGTACTATTAACAGGCCGAAGACAGCCTTTGTCAATTCGCATGCCTCACCTAACAGATCAACTCGGTCGAACTCTCTCTCGACTCGTCAAGCGCAGTTTGATACGATTAATAATGTAATCGAGTACAACTCTCCTGCGCGAAAGAGCGATCGAAGCCACTCTTCGAAGAAAGTCGAAGAACGACCTCAAGGTCGGGATAAGGATGCAGCTGATGTGTTTACTGGCCGTTCCGTTATGCCCGCCAACCACCGACGTACCAAGGAGGAGAAGCGTGAGTCGCTTCGAAGAGTCATCACGGATGCTCCTGGTGGTGTCAGGCTACATGATCAAAATCTGCCACCAACGCCAGACACCATTTCTACGTCTACCTTGCGACGGTTCCAGAATTCCAGCGACACATTGTCCAAGCATCCCACAATGCAACGAAGCCACGGCGCTCTTTCGGAGACATCTGAAAATGAAGGAAGCATGGGAATGCATTCGGGTGTTCAACTACAGGAACCCATGCGTGCTGTCAAGGCTTCGGCTCATATAATCGATCTGAACAACAGAGCTTACGCCGAGAACCGGGGAAGGTCTATTCAGCGTCCCCGGTCCGCTGACGAGACTACTATTTCGAACCGACGAGGAAATGATTGGGATAGCGACACCGATGCTTCAGACGTGGATTCCCTCGATTCGAGCCTCGACATCTGGATGCGCGAAAGCGCCAAGCCTAACAAGAACGGTGGACGAACCTCGCCTGATCTGTTCAGCTTTCCTTCGAGCGCGGCTAAGGGCGGCTGGTCGATGGAGGCCATGTACGGCGCTGGAGGTGCCAGCATAGGCGCTGACTCCGAAATGATTAGAAATCTGTTTCCTGTCCAGCAGGAACTCTTTTCTGCCTCATTGCCTCCTCCACCTCCCAATAGACGATCGAGCCTGAATGCTCAGACAGTAGCACAGCTCAAGATCTCTCACTCGAGCCGTCCACCTACCAATCCGAAAGCCTCTAAGTCAGGCCGTAAGAAGGGACATCAGAGGAGGAACAGCGACGACATTCAGATGAGAGCAGAAATGCAGGCTCAAGCACCGCCTGCCGGAGAACAGAAGAAGAACCATTATCCGCCCATTTCAGGCCAGCCAGCTCAGAACAAGTTCGCAAAGTTCTTCCGCCGATCGTCAACTACTGCCCCATCCCCGACTCCAACGTCGGAGACTGGACCTACTGAACCACCAGGCAATGGACTCTCCTCAAGCATTAATGGCGCATCAGGACTTCCGCCTTGGATCAGCCGAACAGGCGTGGCAGACGAGGATCGTGACAGTGCGACACCACCACCAATCATGCGAAGCTCTCGCCATGGCCGACATACATCGGTCGACGTGGGTGACGACTCCATCATGAGCCAGGAGCCAGGTACCCCAGGTACACCAAGGATGGACAGGGATACTTCAGAGCAAGTAGATAGCCCAAGAGCTGGAGGCAAGAGAAGGTGGTTCGGTCTTAAAAATAAACAAGGCTAGGAGATTTGGATTTATCACGGCATACAATTTGCATACACTGGATTTCTTAGCGGGGCGTCAGAATGCTCACACGCACCACAGCCGAGTGCTGGTATGATGTATCACAGGCACAACACAACCAGGCGTTGGATTTTCTTATTCGTAACATGGGCACTGCGGTTTGTTTTCTTGGGCGGATGGATTGGGTGGCTCAGGCAATGGATCAGGGGCGTATCTCGGCATTAGCTAAATCATGATAGCTTGGGAGCATCAAAGCGAGTTTAGCATAGATTGACAGAATCAATTCACATATTCAATGAAGGCGGCGCATGCCACATGTTATGAGGAGCAAAGAGTGAGTCAAGTGAATTGCAATGAGTTCGTTCTGTTTCGCCTTGCTAATATTAGCAGTTCATCATTCGTGCCTCCGTCAAAATGCCTCCCTTATGTTCGGCTGTTGTAAAACCAGTGTACAAGAAGAGAAAGTCGTTGAGTCGTCGTGGTCTCATGAAAAGAAGGTTGATGCTTAAACGAAAATCCAAGTTCCCTTGCCGCGTCCAATGTCCTTGGGTCCGATAGCCTGCTCAAAGGCAGCGGGGGAGACGTCAAGGTCGGTGTCCTTGCAGGCCTCGCAGCGGCTGTACCACATATGTTAGCAGTGTTGGTGATGGAAGAGAGGTGGGAGCAACTTACTCAACGACAGTGAGAGTCACGGTACCAGCATCGCCCTGGAGGGTGATGGTCTTGCCACAGACATCCTGAGTGTCGTAAAGGTTGGCACCAACAGCGGCGACCATGTCGTCGACGCCGTGGGTTCCAGCGCAGGCGCCCTGGCCGGGGGTGTAGAAGGTGATGTCGCCCTCGGTGCGCTTGACAGCCGGAGCTGCGAGGACGAGGGGAAGGGCGAGAAGGAAGAGCTTGGAGAACATCTTGAAAAAAAGAGTGTTTGAGCTTGTGGTGTAGAGAGTGTAATGTGTGTTGAAGGAATGTAATGTGCTTGAAGGCTTTGGTTGTTTAGCTTGAAGGAGTGAAGTTGCTGATGATGAGGGAGAAGGGAAAGTCAGGAGAGGAAACAAGAGGTCTTATATAGTTGAAGATTGGGTAGAGACAGTGATTCACTGCCCTCGCCTCTCTATTGTGTTGGTGGAGGAACAATTCACATACTGTAGTGCGCGCTGATTCATTTGAACAACTGGCAGTGATTCACTGCAGCACGCGTAGTCTACAGAGAAGTTGCGCGTGTAATTGGAGTTAGTTTCTGGGGAAGTGTTTCATTTGGTGGTTGTGGGGATGTGTCAATGTGATGCTGTGTTACGGTGTTGACGTTGACGTGTGGGGAGGTTGTGATGAGGAGGGGATATAGAGAGGTGAAGATGATTGGGATAAGAGTGCTGTGATGTGAAGTGGCTTTAGACTGGTGATGTTGTGATGGCGATGTTGGTGAGAGTGCAGCGACTGTACTCGTGTTTCTGAGATTGGAGACTGAACCATTTCACATATTGGACAGAAGAATTGCAGTGATATATTGAATAGAACTGCGGATTCATAAGGCATCTTCACCATCATACGATTGGTCCAATCCTTCTTCTACTACCGAGTCCCAACCCGAGTTCGTAGCTACACTGCTATCCATCAAAAGGCCACTTGAATGTAGTGGTGGATGTAGAATCCCTCATTCAACTTCACTGTAGCGTATACGATACGATTGACGCGCGGACAGGTGACAGCAATACTCGTCGACGAAGACATTATACGAAGTGAACAAGAGGAATCACGATAGCACCACCTTCTGGCATGACTTGCACAGCATTTACTCTATTAGAGGCAGCAAAGTTTGTTGTTGGTGAGTACAGTCGCCGTGCTGCGTTGAACAAAGGGACTTGAAGAGTTGTCCAAGCCTTATTTGCGGATTGAAATGTGGTGCGAGAAAGGACTTGATGCTGTCTGACAGACGGAGAAAAGGGTCAATCACAAAGACCCGGGGAAACGTGGGTGTGATCGACGATTGTTTGAGGTATTGTGTGCGTTGAGATGTCCAGAACTTTGTGGAAGCACACTGCTTCGACTCTCACTTTGAGATGCTGGGGAAACTGATATAACAATAGCTCATGTTGTCACGCTTTCTGTTATTGCATTCACTCATCTCGTGGAGCTACCCCTTCGTGTTAGCGGGAGACTCTAGATTGGGCCACGGCCCCTTGCATTAGATCATCGCACAAGAAAGCTGTGTAACGCCACTGCTTGCTCGCTCAGCTAATCAGAACAGAGAAACTGGTAAGTTATTTTAACCACGAAAACGGGGTGCAGATGGACTCGAGCAGAGTATACATGTGTGCGACGAGCATAGAAAACCCCTCGATCAGAAATGAATACCAGAAGACTCAAGACTCTTGCATTGAGGGTGAGGATACTCTCATAAATGATCTGCATTGCTGGTAGAAGTATCCCTTACAGTGAGGCCTGGACCTCTGAATTCTCTGGCGTCTTCTGGAGGCCGTAAATTGAGAAGTAGGGAGAGAACGTGGTCTGAGTTGTATCGGGAGAGAAGATGGGAATTGTTGGTGGTACAATTGCTGACATGCGTGGTTGTGCTACACAAAACCGGGGTTGGTGTCACTGTATTGGAGGGCCTCAGGGGACGATCGGAACATCGCGACAGCCTTGTTTGCTTCTTTTTACAGAAGCAGAGAGTTCGAGATATGCTATCACAGAGCGATGAAGTCGAGAATTGACAGAGTTAGAGAGTATGTTGTCAGTTTGTTCGTATGTTTTGGAACGGTGACTGGCATCTATTCCAATGGCGATATTGGATCCCGATCTGAATACTGTAGTGGTGAGGTCCTTAAGGCCCTTGCGAGCCGCTGAGGAAAACGTGTACTTGAAACATGGTGAACCCCGGCGCAGAGCTGAGTTCAGCTCTTGAACAACTCCTTGCAATCGCATCCCGTTATGCATGGATCATTTCCGTTTACACCTCGTAAAGAGTCAGCCTCAATATGCTCAGACCAGCCAAAATGGCACAGAATGAGACATCTCGTGTTCGCAATAATGATAAATAGCCCTAACTTATAAGCTTATAAGCCCCTCGAACTCCTAATGGAGCATGTCTCCAAGGCAGAGCTCATCAGCTTCATCTTCTCGCCATGATGGTGTACTTCCTCCTCATCTGCCTCCACGCAGCTCTTGCTTTTGCAGCCTCTACTTCACCAGCCAACACTTCAACTGCTCTGAACAACTGTCTCGCTTCCAAGAAAGTCCCCTACATCCGCCCCAACTCAGCCCAATGGACCCAGGAAGTCAGACCTTACAATCTTCGTCTGTCCTACACTCCTGCTGCAATTGCCCTGCCTACCACTGTTGACCATGTCCAAGATGCCGTCAAGTGCGGTAACCAGTACCAGGTGCGAGTCAGCGCCAAGGGCGGCGGCCATAGCTATGGTTCCTTCGGCTATGGCGGTGAGAATGGCCACCTCGTTATCGTGCTGGATTCCATGGACCAGGTTACGTTGAACAAGTACATGGGTTGCAACATCCAGGCTGGTGCTCGGCTTGGACATGTTGCCTCGGAGTTGTATAAGTTAGGTCAGAGAGCTATTCCCCATGGTAGCTGCCCAGGGTAAGAAATGCACTTCCATCAAGTACGTGCAAAGACTAACAGATGTAGTGTTGGTATTGCAGGCCATGCCCTTCATGGAGGCTATGGCTTCGCTTCGCGAACCTACGGCCTCACACTTGACACCTTCATCGGGGCAACCGTGATCCTCGCCAACGGAACACGAACATACGCTGCAGATGGTGAAGGCGGAGATAACCAACTCATGTGGGCTCTTCGTGGCGCAGGATCTTCTTACGGAATCGTAGTTGAACTGGACTTCCAAACGATCAAGGCACCTGATACAGTTACGCCGTTCAATATTGAACTTGATTGGAACGAGAACCAAGCTGTCGAGGGATTGATTGCGTTCCAGAAGTTTGCTGTGAACGCACCGAAGCAGTTGAATATGCAGATCTACATCGGACCATCGGGGCAGACCATTCAGGGTGTTTACTATGGAACGAGGGCGGCATTGAATACTGCACTCAAGCCTCTTCTTGGAGATATCAAAGCACAGATTTCCGCCTCGAGCACTGGAGGTTGGATTGAGGGATTGGAGGCCTATGCCAACGGCCAGACCCTTGATCAGAGACGTCCATACGACCAGGTCAGTATTTGCACTCATGCTTATCGTGTTTACCACTAACAGCCTCATAGCACAGCACATTCTACAGCACAAGTCTCATGACCAAAGCCCTCACCCGATCCCAAATCAAGTCCTTCGTTAGAACACTCTTTGACAACATCAATGACCGCGATGCTAGGCACTCATGGTACATTCTCATTGATCTCTTTGGCGGTCCCAACTCAGCCATCACAACTGCTGGCTCTTCCAACAGCGCGTTCCCTCATCGCGACAAACTTTTGCTCTTTCAGTTCTCTGACCACGGGAACTACGCTACTCATGCGAACAACGGCTTCAAGCTACTCAAGAGATTCAGAGAGAGTATCACTAAGACTATGGATGACTCAGACTGGGGCATGTATGCGAACTACTTGGACACTCAGTTGGAGAATCGGGATGCCGTGGAGCAGTACTATGAGTTGAACTTGGGAAGATTGAGGGAGCTTAAGAGAACGTATGATCGAAATGACATGTTTTGGAACCCGCAAGGTATTCGACCTGCAACAAGAGGCTGAGAGGATGACGGTGGTGTAGTGCAGTGAAGGAGACCGGTATTACCGTTCTTTGTACATAGCTTCAACTTTGCTTACCTGGTCAAGTAGCCAGATCAGGACTATGTTTGACCAATGTCAAATGTGGATGAGTATTATTGCTTCCTTGTTAGCAGCGTGAGAGACAATTTCCCCACAAGGATGGTCTATCAGGGGTTGTGAGTACAATCCTACGTATCCCAATGCAGTCCAACATTAAACGTCCATGGGACCAAGACCTCGAGGCCTATTTGGTCGAGAAGATACTCCAGTGTCAGAAGTGCCACCAACGTTCTGCGGCCTTCAGAGCGCACCTTGAACCTTCATTAGCGTTTGCCACATTGTGGGCATACATGTTCCGAAAGAGGCTCACGGAGCCTTCTACTTTTCTTCTAGAGATTGAAAAGAGGTATATTGTTCACGAAAAAAAAAAAAACTGTCCCCCAGGAGCAGATGGACCGAATGACAAACTGGATACGACAAACGCCTCCCTTTGCTGATGTTAACGAGAAAACGTATCACAGCCAGATCTTCTTTTCAGTATATACTGGCTAAATCCTTGCGACAAGTTCTAGTCATATGGGGGAAGAGATCACAAGCGACCGAGAGGTTGATATGGTTCAATTTAAAGTCTATTGTGTTGTAATCGGCTGAGATGGAACTGCTTACAAAGAGCAAGATAAACACCCTGGCTTTCGGCTGGCGAATTCCCATGTCTATCATGTGTGATCTCCAAGACCATTCCACAGGGATTCTAATATGTTCCTGTTGTATCTGCTGCGGAGATGAAGATGTGTACTGCGAGCTAGTTGCCCAATACCCACTGTCAATTGCCCACTGTCAATTGCCCACTGTCAATTGCCCACAGTCTCACATCTCACCTCGACACTTTCGAATTGCCAACAGAAACGCTTTTCATGAGTCTGCCTCGCTGCCCAGAAGAACCCATTTGGGGGATCTACGCTTTATGGTTTACAAAGCCCAACCACATTCCAAGGCTCTATATCGGATCTGGCACCGATGCAAAACAAGGTGTACTCGCACGCCCAGAAAACTACAAACGAGGTGCCAAAAACCTACCTCGACATGTCCACAGGGCATTTGAATCTGGGTTTAGCCTTGCATATTCAGGCTTACTATGCTGGAATACCCTCCCTGATGACGGTTCTGCCCCTCGCTTACGTGCCCGACTTCTACTTCTAGAAGGGGGTTTCACTCTCATATTTCACACCTGTCGGCCTATGAGCACCGCTTTCTATTTTGAGGAGTTCACAATCTGGCCTGGTAATGATATTTCATGGGAACCGCTCTGCTCCCATTCGCCTTATCTCATCTATCTATGCAGCCGTGCTTTCGGTGTCGAAGTCTCTGTGACCCAGGGTCAATACCAGGACCACTATCATAACTTCTATGGGACAGTCCCAGACCTCCCGTCTATACTTACCAGCCCAGCTCTCTACAGAACTGTCAGGCAAACCGTCACTGTCCTTTTACACTGGAGATCTTTCTGCGGTATAGTAGATCATTTGGAGAGTGATTTCGGGTCTTACCTCAGCTTCATCATCCATAGGACGCTGAGAATAGATCAGCATGGGAGAGGGTGTATCCATCTTTGAAAGCTTTGCCTGAGCAAAACTGAAAATGTTATTGATCAAAAGCAGTGCATTCTGACCCTCTTCAAGAAACTGTTCAGCTAGCGTAACCTATATACCACCCAAACATTGTCCAGAGGCACACCAGGTAGAGTTACAAATAGAGAAGCGGATGGTGGATTGAAGGAGTCCATTGCAGTAATAACAGCCGGGGCAAAGGATAGTGGATAACGAGTAGCTAACTCATTGTAGACTGCTTCATCTCCACAAACGCCTTTATGATCTGGATTTAGCAACCAGGAAGGGGCGTTTAGAGATGCTAAGTCGTGTATAGCGACGTTAATGTAATCCACAACGCGGCGCTCCGAATCCATTTTGGCGGTGTTGATAAAAATGAAAGCATCTCCCATCATCGAAGAGAGGAGCAGAAGCCATAACAGAGACGCAAAGGCCGCGTTCCGAAGTCTGCGCCCAAAAAAGCGTCTTGGCTTGTATTATTGAGCTGTAGAATGACGTGGAATAAATGGCAGCTCGCCGCATGATATGCTGAGTTAAGTCATAGTTGTGAGAAAAGGACTTGCTACATGGAGTATATGTAAATACACCGCTCTCCTTTGTCTTTTGCCGCTTGTTTTTCAGATTCTGCGCATAGATAGAGAGAAGTACTAACTGCACCCCAGCAACTATTTTTGCATGCTTGTCTGTCTGCAGGTGGGTGGTAAGAGTAACTCAAGTTGCAAAGGGTTTATGGCAGACATTATATGCAAAGCAATTGAGAGCTTTGCTCTTCGCTCTGACCTTGGCTGCAGTATTCACGACCTTTTCTGGGCCCTTTTCGCTTTAGGCCTTTCTATTGGCATTGACGCGCTGTGAATATCCAATTGGATCTACAGTAAGTTGTCTGGCTCGGTTCCTGCGCGACTTCTCCAAGTCGACCTCGTGAGCTCTTTCTCTCCGTAACGCAGTGTTGGTTGCCAGAATGTCTGGAGATATCTCGAGCCCATCTCAGATGGCTTCTTTGAGAGCGTGAGGAGAGCTTGGAGCTGACCCGATGCATGGAAGCCTTTGGATAGGGTCATTGGGTTGATGCTGCTGTTTGATGCGCAACCCGAGAATTGTCCCGAGAATGCCATGAAGGATAGGTTGCAGTTGAGGGTTCTGTTAAAGCCTTTAGCATAACTGCGAATTGAGTCGTCTAGATATCCAGGTCCTTCCATAGGTTTGTCATGAGAAAGCAGTTTCTGTACACGGATTATACAATGTGCGGTCCATCCAGTTAGTGTCCTTTGTCGAGGGCATCGGAAGCAAGCGATACGCTCCATCTGAGATCTTTGTGAATATCGCCTATTGATTGGGAGGAAAGAATGTCTCACTGCTCTGGAGCGAGTTGATATCGGATCCACGGATCTCGATATATCTGATGAGCTTGTAATCCACGAGGCCTCCTACCAGTCTCGACCGATATCGCGAGATGGCAATTCAAGGAGTCCAGATAATGACCGCTGCTCTGGCCGTGTTAACTCAGTACATGCTCTCAGAATAACAAAATTAGCGAATCATGAGACATAGAAGAAGCCTGACCCTCAGAATTCTCGTGCTTTCTCTTGCCAGGAGTCTTCTTCCCTTTCGCGGACTTGGTTGCAGAAGGCCCATCATCGCTCGGGAAACTAAATGCTACTATCGTCGATGCTGTGTCGATGCTGTGTCGATACAGTGGCCGGATCGGAACAGCAGCTTGGAGTATACCAGGACAGCCAAGTATCGTGGCCACGAGTCTAATAATTTATCGTCGTACGTCCCTACTCGCGTGTGGAAGGTTTGATGACGCGGCTCCTTAGAGCATGTTAGCACAGTAGGCATATCCATACAGGGCGACAATGTAACCAACCAAAGGAGTAGTGGGAGCCGGTATGGCATAGATACAGCTGCGTAGGGTGCAAGAAGATCGTCGGAAAGGGTGTCGCGAGGTAACGGGCCTTGCATTTCTGATAGGCCAGGTCTCTTGCGTTTCAAGCGATCGAGAGTTGATTGCTAACTTGTGCCACGAGCGAAATTCTGGGCTGAGACAGAGACCAATTCCGCGATGAAGAGAGTGTGGAAAGGCAAAGATTCACCTGCAGCTGCCATCGGAGAAATGGTGGTTGACCCGTCTAAACTGGGGAGCTGAAGGGGAGTGACCACACAACACCACAGCAACGCTAATACCATGAGCATTGACTAAACTCTCAAAGAACCCAATCAAAGAATATTGGCAAAAAGGCCAGAGTGATTGAGGCCGGAGATGACAGACTTGCTCTCAGCTGCCTACTCACCTGTTAAATTGATGTACTGCCTTCATATAGCATCGGCCTACAGTCTGTCCGGCTTCGGGTCTGCTCCTAGCAAGAAAGGGAAGAAGCGATATCAGATGGCCTTCAATGAGCAAATTCACCATGGACCTATTACGCTGGTTGATGTGGTGAACGGCATTCGTTGTGTTGTAGTCCGAGTTTGCAATGCTTCAGTTTGAGTATGTGGTGTAGGTTCGTATTGTCAGTAAATAGGCGATGACTCGGGCACCACTTCGATCGAGGTCTAAGAGGACTAGTACCTTGTAGTCATGTCAAGGCAGTTATAATTGATAGCGGCGTTACGAGAACTCAGAGAATGAAAGGTATCAAGGCAGTCAGTGCGAACTCAAGCTGCTTGGGTCAAAACAGCTCCAATCACAAATTCACCACACCACATCAAACTCGTTCAATCATTCCACGTCTTCTATTACACATCTATGACAAACAAGTACACATAATTCATCTCGTATATACATCTAATTATTTTCAATCATCGTCTTCAACTCGGCAAACTTGACTGGCTTGGGCAAAAACAAGTCCACGCCCGCCGACATAGCATCCAGCCTGGCATCTGCGCTCGCCAGTCCCGTCAGCGCAAACACCATCGTCCGCGGAATCTTGTACTCGGTCTCGAGCTTGCGGATCCTCTTTGTCGCCTCGACCCCGTTCATGACGGGCATGCTTATGTCCATCAGGATGTAGTCAAAGTGCTTCTTGACGGGTGCCCCCGGTTCTGCGCCGCCGATTGTCGACTTTTTAAACGTGTCGACGGCCTCTTCTCCGTTCTCGGCTTCCTCGTAGGAGAACCCACACTTCTTCATGAACATCGTTAGGAGGTTCAGGTTGATCTTGTTGTCGTCGACGAGTAGGACGTGTGCCTTGCCTGACATTTCTGGCTTCTTTTGTTTTCGTGTATTTTGCAAAGACTTGTTGTCCACTTCCTTTCTGCAGTCTTCATTACTCTCCTCCTTTCCCTTGTTCTGGCCATTGTTCCGACTGTCGTTTTTGGAGCGGCTCTGTTCTTCCTTTCCTCGTGGTAATGGCGACGTAGTAGTCTCAGCCCAATCGGATTTGCTGTCTTTATCTCGATGCAATTTCGAGTTCATCTGTTCTGTTGCGTCCTCTCTGTCCGGAGTGTTCTGCTCGCTTGACTGTTTGCCATCTGTCTGCGCACTCTGTATCAGGTTTCTGTTGCTATCATCTTCTCTGACCTCCCCAATCCTGTTCAAACATCGACTGAATACTTGGGCGAGCTTTCTAGGGCCACATCTAGGTACACGTTAGCATCCATGCAGTATTGCACGCGGTCATGACTTACGGTTGTGGGATGACTTCAACCACGTCTGATAATCTGGCTAAAGCCTTAGTCTGAGCTCTTGATATCTTTGCCGCTTCCTCTTCATTCAGACTGATGATGATGATGGGAGCTTTCTTATTGCGACCCCCGTCTATCGCAGTCTCTTCGAAACGCTTTTCGAGAGTTTTTGCGGATGGGGGTTCACAATAGAGATAGAAATCGGCACTGGGCACATCCGTATCTACCTCTCTTGCAGCCTTCATGTTGAACCAACTTGAGAAGATTTCCATCAAAGCTTCATTGCGCACCTTGACTTGTTTAGTCATGGTTTTTGAGTGGAAGTCCTCGCTTGCTTCCAGGAGCACCAAAGACCTCCCCCGAAGTTGTTCGACCATGGAAGCCATAGGTTCTTCGGGCTTGGGGTTCGCTTGAGGAACCGGCTCGAGACGGAGTCGGACTTCAATCTCAGTACCCTTATCCTGTTCCGACTTGACCTCGAGCGTTCCTCCAAGTGAATCCACAATCTGTTTAACAATGCTCAAGCCCAGACCGGTGCCAGGCTGGAATGAATCTTCCTGGCTGAAGGGCACAAAGAGACGATTCTGCTGGAAGTCCTCCGACATTCCTTTTCCGGTATCCGTGACTCGAATCAAGACATCTATTCTAGAATCGCCGCTGATCTCTTGCGCCCGCACCGAGACAAGTACAAAGCCTAACGCTGTGTACTTGAGCGCGTTACCGAACAGATTCATGACAATCCTTCGAAGGGCGCCAGGCTGTGTTTTGACCATCCATGATGCTCTCGGGCTAATATCCAGAAGAATTGATACAGGATGGTCGGTTCCTGGTTCTAGGGCTCCTTGGCTATCCTTGCCGCCCAATATTGCATCGTCTTGTTGCTTCCTGGGTAGCCTTTTGAAGTTGTGGCCAGTTGCCACGGCGTCGACAACTTCCTCGACAAGAATGGAGAGGTCTACTGAGGCCGTCATGTTTAGGCTTTCCATGGAATCAGAAGAGAGGCTAATGACCTTGTTGTGCTTTGCGCCTTTTCTCAAATGTCCGCTACCGAGATTGTTTATCTTGCTAAAGTCGAGCACGTGGTTCAAGGTGTCGAGAAGTGTCTTGCCACAAGTCGCGATTGAGTTGACGAGGCCGGCTTCATACGAGTCGGTCACTGCGTCTTTGAGGAACTCAGCAGCGCCCAGGATGCCATGTAGCGGACTTCGTAGCTCGTGGCTCATGCTGGCGATGAACGTAGTTTTCGCTGCCTCGTTCTTTCGTGTGTTTATTCGTCCGACTTGACTGGTAATGCTGTTGCCAAAAGCTCGTAGGTAGGAAAGATCCTCATCCAAGTTCATCATGCGACCGGGCACTGACGTCCAAAGGAAACACCCACCAACAAGTTTATCCTCGACGTAGTCAAACAATGGCAAGAAGACAACGGCTTTTGCCCCAGGAATCTTCTTAAGGAGTTCTTTGTGGTCGATCTTTTCTTTGCGTCGCTTGCTTTTCCCTCCGGCGGGAGCAGGGCTGCTGTCGCTCGCACTATCATCATCAGACGAAAGACCCGCCCCTTCTTCCGTAAAAGTAAACGTCTTTCCTTTAGGAAAGAGTGAAAAGTATTTCTCGAGAGTTCCAATAGAGAAGGATGGACCTTGCTCGAGGTCCAAGGGTTTGCCCTTATCTGCCAAAGAGTAAGCAAGAAGCTTGCAAGGTCTTGACAGCGGTGATGTCTCGGAGTCGGAGCTCTCTGTATTTAAGGCATCTGGCTCTGTAGCGATTTGCGTCGGCAGTCCGTCAGCGTTCGTGGCACCACCTTGTTCTATCTGTACCGCTCGGGTTAGGTGCTGAACATTGGATGCTGTAGCGCCGAAGAGCACAACTCCATCAGCGAGGATTGCAGATCGTAGGTTATCGGCCGCTCGATGGTACATTCTTGATAAACCGTCCGTCTGTGGCTTGTGTTTGCGAGGCGGTGACGTAGCTTTCTGGGATCGTTGGTTGGAGTCAGGATCGACCTTTCGCATGGTGTTGTGCAAAGAAGAGCGTCTCGTTGCCGTTATAGTCATGCCTGGGGGACGTTTGATTGAGGGTCTCTGAGGTTGATCCTCCTTTGACAAGATAGGATCGTCACTTGAGCAGCCTTCAATGAAGGTCGCTAGTCCGCGAACGATGCGTTCGCCTTTGAACCTGTCAACACGGTCGCGTGCCCATTCTAGATGCTCGGTGATAGCTTGCGCAACACTCTGCATAAACTTGACATCCTCGATCGATAGTCCATCACGGGGTTGTTCGTCTGAAACAGCATACGCTCCGACTTTGTATCCTTTTCGTGAGAAGATGGGTACGCCAGCGTAGAAGCGCACACCTGGTTCGGATCGGACGTATACGCGCGACTTGAAGCGATCATCGAGGCGACAGTCGGGAACGATAAGGCCAGAGGTCGTGTATGTTTTGCCATCGGGATCGCGACCGGTGCATGTATTGTGTAGGCAGTGCTCGCAAACGGCTTCTTGGCGGAAGAGAATGGCAGTTCCCACTGCAAGTAATTAGCCAGGAATAAAAGGAACGGGCTGTGTTTGTCTCAATTATAGAGATCGTCCAACCTACACCATAAATCACTGTCATATTCGGCTATTTTGGAGTCGTTGTCGCCGGTCTTTTTTGCACCAGGTTGTTCTTCGAGTGACCCCAATCGCAGATTTCGCGTGGCTTCGGCGAGAATGTATTGCTGAGAAGAATCGATGAGCGAGACCATGCAGCGCTTCACGTTGAGACGAAAGACAGCGAGTTGCGCAAAGGCGGAGAGTGCTTTGTCGGAGGAGGGCTGAGGCGTGTATGCGTCATTGATCTGAGATGGCGCCACGATGCTGTCAACGCTTCTGGCGACCCTGAGAGAGGAACCTTGCGCTATCTGCCAGCTCTGAAAGTAACCCTGCACCTCGCGTTCGCGTTGCAGCTCTGCAGAGCTCGACATTGTATCGTGGTATGAGAAGTCATGTCATGTCTCAGGTTGGTTTATTCGTGAGGATGAAGCTAGTTAGAGAGTGGACAGCCCAGGGACTGGAGGTAGGTGGTAGCCGCGAAATTTGGGTGGTCCCCCCTCTGTGACCTCGTGCTCGTTGCGTCATAATTGCCTCCAACGTCACCTGGAAACAGTCTGTGGGCTGGGGGGGGGGGGGGATTTAGGTCGATTCTAGAATATACGCCTTCTTGTTGGCCAGTCTCTTTCATCTGGGCCCGAAAATGAGGTCACGCCAGGCACCGTCACTTAAATAACAAGGCTAGAGATCGATTAGCGGTGACCAAGAGATTTCCGAGTTTGATTCAGCCATCTTGTCTTTCAAAGTTCCACGTGCTTATTGTGCCTGTCTCGATTGAGCCTTTCCCTGTTTGTTCAATTCATGCATTCCTTGCCAAGTCAAGCTTTGCCAAGAGACATGCTGGCTCCCTGGTTGCGGGGAAGAAGCCATATTTAGGTATATGAGAATGCGGTTAGAAACCCAATCTCCAGTATGTATCGTGGGAATGAATTGCATCGGCAACTTCGTACTCCGAAAACTCCGGCCCCCAATTGCCAAGTCAGGAAACTACATCAAAAGTCCCTGGAGAATCCTCCTTGGAGATAATGATGAGCCATCTCCATTCGACGATAATGCAGCATGTAACCCAAAAATCCTACAGCTAGCTCAGTCCCAGTTAATCAGCACTCTATTTGCCAAGCAGATAAATAGACCGTAACATCGTGTTACGTTTTCGCTTTCTGTAAGCAACTGTTTGTTCATCGAGCATTTCCCTTCAAAATAATTATCATCACTCAACATACAAGATGGCGTCCACCACTGCCCACACTGCACGATCAATCCTTGAGTCATTCTACGATGCTGAGCGCATCTACATGGCTTCGCCACCCGAAGAACGCGACTTCAGCGGCATGGCAGCAGCTCTCTCAAAAGAAGTTCGCCTCAAACAATCATCTGGACTCCCCTACGCTGGCGAATACACCGGACCCGACGGTTTCCAGCAATGGGCAAAAGCGATGGCCGACTACTTTGACAAAGTCGATGTCCAAAACCCTGAGATATTCGAAAAAGAGGGCTCAAACCGCATCATATCCCTTGGCTATTTGCATCTCAAGGTCCGCAAAACTGGGGAGGAATTGAAGTATCCTCTGTGCCAGGTCATCCAGGTTGATCTTGAGGCTGGGGTTATCAAGAGCATCATGCCTTTTTACTGGGATGTGTATGCTTTGAACAAGGCTATCGGATACACACCAGAGCTGTAGATCTCAAGTAACCGACCTGAGTCTGTTATGAGGTCAACATGGCGGTTATTGAGTCAAAGGTTGGCTCAGTTATCGCAAGAATTGAGAGTAGCAAAATAGTTATCATAGTCAAATACTGGCTTCCTGATGCCTTGTTATATGCATAAATTTGCCATGTATGACATAAAAACTTATGGCGCAAAGTTGAACTGAGTAACTGACATGTAAAGATTTGAAGCACATTGTATTCAGCGACAGAAGAGCACCTACTGATGATTTGCGATGGCTTTATCACAATACTCCGCAAACTCAGCTGCAGTCCCCGTTCCTCCCTGCTCTTTCGACTTGAGATTCTCCAACAAGTCAGCCCTCGGGCTCGGATGAAAACGCCCCCAAGGCAAGATAAACCTCCCTCCATCCTCAATCTGCAAATCAGGCGATAGACCAGCCCACAAGTTGGTATAAGCACCGAACTTGGCGTGATACAGAAGCGGTGAAACTATATAGCCAACAATGGACGGCATATGACGAAGCAGGTTACTGTGAAGATTTCCTGGATTCTGACAAACGCTGAGAATACCACGAGAGCCAATCTGGTCTGCTAGAACGCTGGCGAGGTACCAGTTTCCTGCCTTTGAATTCGTGTAGTTGACTTGCTGGTCTTTGGATGGATTGATGACTTCTTCCATTTTAACTCCACCCTTTGGGACGGAGAGGTCTGTGACGATGGAGGCTGTCCAGATTACACGAACTGATGCTGGGGGCTGGCTGTTGGCCGTTTCTTTCAGAATTGGTACGAGAAGCTGCGTGAGATACCAAGGCCCGATGGCGTTCGTTGCCATACTGAGTTCATATCCTTGAGCTGAGACTGAACCAGCCGGAGGATTAGACACTCCTGCGTTGTTGAACAGGACATCGAGCCTGGACTCTCTCGACTTGAAATCTTCTGCCGCTGCTTTTATGGAATCCAGGTCATCGAGTGCTATCTTGAGAAAGCTCAGGCTACCGCTTGCATCGGGATATTGTTCCTTGAGTTGCTTGATAACTGATTCTGCTTTCTCGTGTGATCTTCCAGCGATGTATACGGATCCGCCAGCTTGATAGAGCATACGACTCAATTCGAAGCCTACGCCGGAGTAGCCGCCCGTGACGATGAAGACGCGTCCATTTTGTGCAGTGAGGTTCTCCTCGGTAAACTGCGGACTTGGGGGGAAGAATAAAGAGTACGTATTTCCCATCGCGATTCGTCTTGAATGGAATTTATTAGTGAGTAATGGTCTGGGTGGTTTCAATGAAAGAGCGGGGATAGTTGTGACGGGCCAGAATTTGGGGTGACGAATGCTCTGTGCATGCGGCCCTATCAACGTCAGGCTGTGCCTTGCCTCTCACACAACGATACAGGTCTAGCGTTCATAACGTAACATATCGATCTTCCATTCTTATCGCTATTTTATGCAACGTATATTTCTCTACCTTCACTTTCTTGCGGCCAACATCTCCACAATATGAGAAGTCAATCTCTCAGTCATCTTCAGCCCCGGGTCATGGTCTGGGTTGACCTCCGCAACAGTGAGACCTCCGACCTTTTCACTTTCAAGCAGCACTTTGAGCGCCCTCATCATGTTCTCAAACTCTACACCAGTAAAGTTGGGAACATTCGCCAAAGGAAACGTCCCAGGATCAATCGAGTCAACATCTAAATGAACCATGATGATATCGACTTTATCATGCATAAACTCAAGAGTTTCTCTTGCGCGTTGCTCAGGATCTTTCGCCACAGACGCTGAGCTAACGACTTTGAAGTTGTTGTCGAAAAGGTACTTGAAGTGTTCTGGTTTATTTCCAGGAAGAGACATGTTGGTGCCGAAGAAAACAGTGTTGGAAGCATCACAGACAGGTTCGCCCGATGGACGAGAGAACTGCTCCATGCGTGGAAGTGCACCTGGTAACCGAACAAGATGAGCCATATTCATCCCAGCAAAAGTGCCAATAGAGCTTGGATCCGTAGGAGAGGTAAGATCCGTATCGGCATCGATGTAAATCAGACCAACGCGTTGAGGCGGAGACTGCGAGTCGGCATGTTTCCAGAAGGCCGAGAGGATAGCTGGCAGCATACAGCATTCGCCGCCGAGAATTAGCTGGAAACCAGGTTCTTTGCTCGACGAATTGAAGTTGTTGCTGATTGTCCGCTCAACGTCTTCGCAGACCGAGATATTGAGGTCTTCATTGCGTGCACCACCTGGGCTGAACGTCGTAGCAGAGAAGGTGGCTGGCGCCTCTAAAGCATGGTGCTCTGAGACAGATGGCACTCCAGCATCTTTTAATTTGCCAACTATTCCAACGTCTCTGAAGGCCTGGGGCGCTTTGGATTTGCCCGGAAGGATAGATCCACAGTCCGCAGGGACGTAAGTGATTGAGACTGATCGCGATGCTGCCATAGTGCGTCAAGTGTCGTTATAGATTGTTATGTTGGTGTTGTCTTGCGAAATGCCTGATATTTTATATCTACTTGATTAATGCCAATTGAAAGGCGTAGCACAGACCGAGTTAGTTTTTATCATGAAAAGACTTTCCGTTTGAGTTTCACGTTACCCCATTTCGATGTGGCGTAGGTCTTGTCAGTTGCAGGGCGTACACCAAAGATGAACCCCGATGACAGATCCCAATCAGCACTAACTGATATGAAAAAATCTAAAAGGGAAACTCATATCATTTTTGGGACTTTTACAATAATGCGATGACTAGTAATTAGATCAGTCCATTACCTGCTTCATACGTATATCGTGTTTACAGGCGAATCGATTAGTCATGCAACACAAGCAGAGATAGGCGTCGTAGTTAAACATCGTGAACTTTTATTGATAAGAGTAATTATATACAAAAAAGACCATTGGCCATAGACATTAGCCCAATATGCCTCCTCATGGTATCATGATGGTGAATTGAGCTTAGGTAGCTTCGGTCTATCCGGAAAACTTCATGCTCATAGTGCTATTAATACAGCTGACCCTAGCAGGTAGCCATTTAAGCAGCGAGGCTAGCCAGGAGGCCAGTGACAGGGAGGAGGACGGGAGCGAGAACGCCGTTGCCGAGACCAGCAAGGAGAGGAGTGAGACCGGCAACCAGGCCAGGAACAATGGCAGAAACGAGGCCAATGACGAGGACGAGAACCTTGGTGAGGATCTGGAAGACAGAGTGGAGGATGGAGATGAGCTGGGGTCGGAGGCCGGCAACAGTGACGATGGTCTTGACAGCAGTGAGAACCTCAGAGACGAGGACGACAACAAGGTTGAGAACAGTGTCAACATCAGAGTCAGCAACATCAAGACCAGCAGCACCGGTGAGCTTGGTGACGATCTCAGTGAGCTCAAAGTGAACGGACTCAAAGCCAGGAATGGCCTTGGTAGCACCAGCATCCTTGGTAAGATCGCCAGCCTTGACCTTCTCAGCAATAGAGTCTAAAACGATTAGTACTAATCCCAATATCAATTTCAAAGGTCATCACTTACTCAGACCAGTAGTCTTCTTGTTAATGTTGCTAACACCGCTCTTGAGAACAGTAATGAGCTCCTGGGGGCTGGAGATAGCAGCACGCTTGGCAGGAGACTTGGTAGCCTCATCGACGATCTGCTTAACGCCAGCCTTGGAGACGATGTTCTCAGCGTTGTGAATAGCACCGTTGACCTGCTCAACAGAGCGGGTGTCCTTCTGAACCTCAGGAACAGGGGAGGCGATGGCCGAGATGGCGAGGGCGAAAACAGAGAAGAAAGTGGCCTTCATTTTGAATGTGGTTGAGAAGAAAACTGAAAAGAATGTTTTTCAAAGGAGTGTGGTGTGGAGGAGAGGTGAGATGAGATGATGTGATGTGATGATAACGAGAATAGGTTTGACGTGGTGAATAGAGATCCTTATATAGAGATTTTCTGCCAAGGGAGCTTCTGGGAAAAGAGATTGATGCTGTGACTAGAAATCAGTAGTCTTGTCGATCAATGTGATATGATGGAGTCGTGATATTTAGTGTGGTGTTGAGCCCACCGGGGAGCTGATGGCATCATGAGTCTCAGGTTGATCCACGCCTTGTGGGGCTCGCTCTGAGCAATTTCGACACCTGTATAGCAATGGAGGAGATATTGCTATGGTTTTACAGCTCGTCGTCTCTTCAGCATGTGACCTGAAGTCTGAAAATCATTAGTCGCAACCGCAGAACGATGTACTATTAGACGTCACACAAATGAAAGCAAAGTGCGATCATCGCCTCTCAAACAAACCATCTCAGCCATCATTTCTCATCCTATCTACGTCACTTACCCCTTGCAGTCCCGACTTTTCGGAATTTTTCTTCAGTCCAACTGTGGAGAGCTGGACCTGCTGGGATTCTAGCCTTACGGCAGCCCGGTAGTGTCGATCTTAGCCGCACTGAGCAGAACAGGCCCCTCCCGTTATGTTTCGATCTGCGTCACTGACTTGTGCTGGTGAAATTGCTGCATTTCGGGCCAGTGGAATCGACGATCTTTGACTTGTTTTGCAAGGTCTAATCGCCCCTACTGCAGGAGTCTCAACACCTTTGCCTCTGCGATTCGTTGCTTTTTGGCCATGATTTGGTAGAGCAGTTTGTGGATCAGGGAGAGCTGGGAATGGAGGACGATTTGGTACCGGGCTAGTGGTTGACGAATTCCTGCCGAGAGAGACATGTCTGAAACGTGCCACTATCCTCGTGTTGTCGCGAATCATGTCATGTCTTTCTCTTCTCCTACTTTGCAGCTTTCTCCTTCATGACCACACCGTCAGTAGGCCTCCCAGTGATCGACCGGAAGCCAGATTTGGCCCCACGTGCCCTTGGCTGATCGGCATTTGGTAGATCATGACTAGGAGCTTGGTTGGACTGGACTGGAGAGTGGGAGATAGGCTCTACCGTACTCTGGGAATAGTTCCTGCTGATCCTGTGCTAAAGATGCTGCTCCCACTTTTCGTTACGATATGAATCGGAAAAGGAGGACAATGCCCAGTTGCAATGCGTCTTGGCTATGACGACAGTTGCATTACGGGTTGCTACCAAAGAAATGGATACCGGAACTGAGATTGCCGAGACTGGGTTCATGCGAGCCATGCGTGAATCAAGGCGAGGGTCGAGTTCCACTGAGTCCGACTCAAACGCAGCGGTTCAGCCAGCCACCTTTTTATAACTAGGCATGCATACTCCGTAGTGAGTAGTCAGGATAATCCGACGTTTTTCTAACTGGAAGATTCTTCCAAGCCATGCCACTCTATTTCGTTGGCGAATATGTTCAAGAGATGAGACTAGAAGTCTCACGGACTTGCACAGAGCACAACGACCCAAGAAATATCATACGTCCTTGGCATGTGGAGTTTATTTGAATACCAACTCTTCCAGGACCACTGTAAATTCGTGCAAAACCAGACTACTCAAATACCAAGTCACTGGATATTAGTCATAATAACATGGAGTTTCTAAGAACATGAAATCCGTTCCTTATCGTGGTGAGATGTGATCTGATCACAGGATGAAAACAGAGAAAAGACGACAAAGACTTTTATGCCCTTGAACCTCACGAGTTGAAAGAAAAAGCCGAGAAATTCGTAATTCAAGTTGATAAATCTCAGCCCTTAGGTCGAGTACTGGGAAAGCCTGTGAACAGTCAGCATATTTCCACCGGATAGCCATTTCAATCAAGATTTCAGACTTACTCAATCAAGTTACCATCAGGATCACGAACATAAATACTCCTAATCCCTCCCATAGCCCCCGTTCTCCCAACAACCTTCCCCCCTTCCAGAACCTCAATACCCTCCTTCTCAAACTCCTCAATCAAGCCCTGCAGATCCGTCCCATCCTCAATAATAAAGCACAAATCAGCAGTTCCAGGCAAAGCAGTTCTAGCCTTCGGTTCAAACTCTTTGCCGCGCTGATGAAGATTGATCTTGTGAGTGCCGAATTTCAAGGCGCTGCGAGGCGGAGATGAGGGGTCAGTTGCTGATGTGAAGGTCTCGGACTTCATGCCGAGATATTTGGTGTACCATTCTATCGTGGTGGAGATGTCATTGCATGTTAGGACGAGGTGGTCGATGTCTTTTACTACGGCGGAGGAGGACATTGTGAAAATTGATGTTAGTGTTGAAGGTTAGAAGCGCTTGATCATTACGCAATGCCTCTTATAGATGTGGG
This sequence comes from Fusarium sp. NRRL 52700, assembly GCA_013396095.1. NCBI lineage: Eukaryota > Fungi > Ascomycota > Sordariomycetes > Hypocreales > Nectriaceae > Fusarium > Fusarium sp. NRRL 52700. The sequence goes on from JAAQRM010000282.1 coordinate 46,027, forward strand.
GTACGGCGTTGTGTTGGAGAGACCGAGATGTCTCGGGAATGGCTGAGAACTGGCCGATGGAACTCGCCATTCATGAAAGAAACAGATTTTCCGTCAACTTTCGTCAAACCTTGCTAAACTAGCTCGAGTCAAATGTGATAAGCCCCCAAGCTTCAAACTTTGGCCAGTACAGTATCCCATTTCGTCTTTGGTTCAGCATCTTGATCCTTGTCCTCGTCCATATCCTCCTCATCCTCCTCCTCATCCTCCTCCGCCGCATCCCAAGAGCACCAATCCACAGAGCCAGACTGTCTATCAAAGAAACACCACTTGCCCCGCCTCGCTTCACACTCGACCCCACGATCCTTCAGAGATTGCATGAGCTTGCCGGCAGGGAAATCCAAAAACGGCTTACCATCTTCCTCTAAACCAGCGGCTACACCATACAGATATACTCGCTTGAGGGATATCTGACTCATCTCAGAGGATATGACTTTTTCAACCATCTCAAGAAGTATCTCACTTGCATTAGACCATACCATTTCCTCCATCCACATGTCTTCACTGTAACCATCACCTTCGATTAAATCAGCCGATGGTCTCTGCTCCAGAACCAAGGTCTCAAGTGTTTGCTTCGAAGCCTCTAGAATTCTAAGCCAATCGTTGTAGCAAGCTGACTCGGCGCGTTTTGACCAGCTATATGTTGCAAAATCATTTGTGTAACATGATTCTGCCGGCTGACCAAGGAACAAATGCTTTAGTTTCGGTAAATTCAACTTGTGATCACCATAGTCTTTGAAAACATTCCCCAGGGGTCGAGGGATGATCATGTCGTCGGCCAGACTTCCGTAGTTTGACTCGGAGTCACTTCCATCATCCGTGTTTATCTTTTCGCAGGGAAGAGGAGTAAAGTGAGGATTGTTCGATAGATACGTTGAGATGGGGCGGTCCAACATATCGAGTTCAAGACGCTCTAAAGTATCTCCCGCTTTCAGAAGCCATGCTGGCACTTCAGGTGGCATGTAGCCCGAGAGCTTGAGGAATCGGAGTTTCGGAGGAGACCCGAGAATTTTAGAAACCTGTTCCTCGACCTCTTGAGAAGAGTAGTAGTCTCCGTGTAATTCCAAGGTTTCCAGGTTTGAAAAATACGGCAAAAGGTGCCAGACTTGAATGGCCTCAGTATCGACGGAATCACCATCCTTATTCTCAGGTCTCCATGAAGGATCAATCACGGTACACAGATGCCTCACACGCGGGGTGATCTGCTGCAACCGATCTGGGTTCTCCTTGTGCATTATTTGCAGTATCTCGAAGAACTGAGAAGCTTTCATGCGCGCGCCTTGCCCGTTTCCCCATCCCTGCTTTGGATGATAAGGCCGACGCGCTGGATCTCTCGCTGGGGGAGGGATTTTCAGTTCGTGTCTGGACTCATGGTAGCCTTCTTCATGGAGTTCAATATCATTCCAGAGAAGCGGTGTTGCAATTTGGTTCAGGCGTTTCGAGGTTCGAGCAATTGTGCTTAGACCGTGGGCTGTAATTTGTGAAAAGATCTGGTGTTGAATCTCACTGGGCAGAGTGTCTAGTGCTGGGCGTGAAGACATGGCGATTGGGCAGAGTTGATGCAGTAAGTAGGCCACGTTGATTTCGATAGCTCTTTGCGCTTCAAATGATGGTATCGCCTAGCGCTTATGGAGCTGCCTAGTAAGTAGTGAAGTGGATAACTATCCACATTCGGCTCCCGGTTATGTTCGTGAGTGGTTGAAGCGTATAGGAGTATTGGCATACTTACTATGAACTAGAAAGTCGGACTGAAGCTCTCTGAGTAATTGACTGATTGAATCTTTACCACAAAGCTTACCGAACTTGTTGTAGGCTGCAAGATACGGATTGATGAGACAAATATTTATACTTAAAGTAATCAGCCACATTGCTTATAATGCCCAAATAATGATGCAGCACTGTCTACTGAAACGATAACAGATATGTGCTTTACAATCAAGCTTGTGTCATCATTCCTTTATTGCCTAAACCCGAGCTCGGCTAAGCCCTATATTTCATTACATGCAGGTATAGCTACGCGAATGTCAACATAACACCGCACCATAAGATATTCCAAATTCGGTAGTCCCACTTCAAGCGAAAGAGCAGAACCAACATCATCAGGCCATGAAGAAGCAACTTTTGAAGGGTAGCTCCCCATAAAAGCAACATGTTCATCCAGTAGTGGAGCATCTTCCAGGCCCAAGATCATGATGGCAGTTGAAATGTGAGTCGCCGTTGCTCTGTAACGACATATAGGAGACAGGGTTGGTTGGGAGAACTTACGTGGCTTCGGACCATACAACAATCGCTTCAGAACCCATCGGGAGAATACGGCCCGCATTATCGGATCGAAAAGGGTCGTGGCAAGAATCTGAGGTTGCTCACTTTCTATTGCATGTCTTGGATGAAACAGAGAGGTCCATGGATCATATCAGGAAGTTGGTTTGCTCAGCTCTCAGTGAAGTTGGAGGACTACACTTACATTGCTAAGGGAAGAGGGTGCGGTTAATCTGAAACTCGCTTACAGATATACAGCTGAGCGGCTTGAGGAAGACATTCTCATCAGAATGGCGGGCCAGGCCATGGATGATGTCGCGGCCGCTGGTGTCCCCGGCGCGTTTCTAGTTGATATACTGCCCCTATATAAGCCGCCTCAAACACAACCCCTGCTTGTGAAAATCACTGACGCTCCCAATGCAATACGTACCAGACTAGGTTCCAGGCGCGAACTTCAAGAGAATTACCAAGAAAAATGGTCCGCAGGACTGGTCGATCTTACTGCAAAGCTTTATGCTTTTGTCAAGCATCAGCACGCTTTGGGTAAAAAAGACAACTCGTTCGCCTTACGGCTTCTTGAAGTGGCAGATTCAGCTGAGGAGGTAAGGTTTACGATCAAGTGGTCTGCCTTGCCACTGTACACTGCCAGGGCTGATACGGTACGTTGCTTGGTGGAGATTGTGAGGAACATAGGCTGACATAGTAGACCGTTTCTTCCATTTCTCTTTTCTTTTTAGCAAAGATATTGTACCCTGATGTCCAGAAGAAGGCCCAGGAGGAGATTGACGGTGTAATCGGCAACGAGAGGCTGCCCGATTGTTCAGATCGGCCAAGTCTTCCTTATGTTAATGCAATAGTTAAGGAGGTTCTTCGATGGCACGCAATCGTACCTAAGGGCCGCCTCATACAAGCACTGCAGATGATGTGTTTAAGGGCTATTTTATTCCCAAAGACGCCCGGATTATGCCCAATATCTGGTGAGTACTTCTTGACGGTCTCTGGCTTCGGGCTAATAGTGTATAGGTACTTTGCCCACGACCCTGAGGTCCACCATGAACCAATGTACTTTGAACTAGAACGGTTCTTGTCTACCAATGGCAGTCAACCTGAACAGGATCCGCGCACGTACACATTCGACTATGGGCGCCGTGTATGCTCGGAGCGTGTGTTAGCCGATAATGCATTATTCCGCAACATCGCCCAGTCTCTCGCTGTATTGCATATCAGAATAGACGAGAATGGTGCCCAACCTGACCTCCTATTTAGTCCCGGGATGATCATACGACAAAATCGCCACGCTACGAGCATTTAATCCGGTCATTGGAGCAGGAGTTTCCATGGGAACCGAGCGACAGCCATATCATAGAGAAGATGCAGCGCCAAGCATCGTGAACCCCGAAAGAGCTGTCATTGCAAGGATCCAAGTCGATCAGGGACGATGGAGAATCTCGGTGTTACTCAACTTGGCATAAGCAAATCTCCATACTCCGGAACAGTATGCTTAAAGTTTGCCACTAAATCTCCTCCCCCTCAGCTCCGAGGCCAGGCCACTTGGTGCCCAAGGCTCCTCCCGGAAGCATCGCCCGGTGAGATTCGCGCCCCGGGAAGATCATGGAAACGAACGATACTGAAAGGGGAAAGTGATATAGTCCCTTGCAGATGTGCTACACATGAGCTGTCAGGCAGGTGATTTGATTGAAGAGGATTTCCTATATTGAGGGGGGCTAATTTGAGGCGAAGGGCAATAGCTCGCGGTTGGAGATTGTTTAGGCTGGTTTTGGGGGCTGCTTTGACTGTTGTTACAGGGGGCAGGGCCTGGACCTGAACTGAACTGGCTGATCTGGGAGATGGGGAAAAAGTGGCAGTGAAATCTGACAAGTTGAATCCTAACCCAAAGCTTAATTCTTTTTTTTTTTTTTTTTTTTTTAATTGCCTCAGTTCTGTACCGAGGAAAAATTAGTCTTGGCCTCGGTAGTTCCGGTCCCTAAGACGGAACTCGGTATTCATCCTTGCAAGTGCTGAGAGGCGTTCTGCGATAACCTCCCAATCAAGACAGCACTTACCATTGAGCAATCTACAACAACCAGAGCATAAAATTGACGTCGCATTGATTGGCAATGCATCTCGATCATTCATCACTGGCGGGCATGGAATTTTCCGAGGGCTTCAAGCTACGGGCGCTGTGCTGTGACCTACGCTTGACTTGATGCATATCGCGAGTCATTCGCTTTGACTCTTGCTTCATGACGTTGCATTTTTGCTGCTTTAACTCGAGGTGACAGACAGACAAACTGACGCTGACTGTGGCATTTTATCTGACTGTTTAAGCTCTGCGCCTGACATTTGAGACGTGAACTCCTGGCAGTCTCGACGTTTGCAGGCAGAGACTGTCACTCGATGATATTTCGTGGTTTTGCATGCAAACTCTAAAGACTAGTCCCCTTGTCATTGCTGTCATCCATCCTTGCAGCATTTCTCCTGATGACATTGCTCTCTCCTGATGACCTCTCTCCCCAGCTTCCCGACTCGAACTGGTAGAATGTCACGACTTGGCAAGGCCGTGGACAAAAGGTTATAATTATATAAAGATTATTTCACGGGGGTCCAGGGAACTTTTTGCCCAACGCGGTTGGCGCGTCGATAAACCCTCAAGCGGCCCCTGGTTAAACTTTTACCGGCCCAACGGATGGGTGTGTCCGTGTTGTTGTTTCATTGGCAATTCACCCCATGTCAATGGGTCAATTGGCGACAGTTGAGGCTTGGGACTGACCGAGTTTTGTCTTTCCGCTCTTCGTTTGACCCAGCCCAGCCCAACCATTGCTCGTTGCTAACCTTAATTATTCCCAAAGCCACAAGCACATGTTTGATGGCTGAGACATGAATGACTGACTGGCTAACGTCTGCGGGCCTTGAATCATGTCCGGGCTTACGCTTGAGCTTTTAGCGTTTACATCCTTGAAGCATCACTTTTGGGTCCGTTCGCATGTCCCTCCCTCCCCCCATGCAGGGGTAGCTGATGACGATTAATTGAACAGGTTATTCGTATTAATTATGAAGGCAAAGAGCGGCCACTCACAAAAAGATGACGCGCCAGATCGACACGGGTAAAACCATCCATTCATATCAACGTAGCACCCAAGTCAAGCTCTTCCATCAGTCTCTCTTCTTCTTCCCCTTCGACAAGAGCTGCCAACTGACACTGTTCACCATGCAACCGCACCAACTTCCATCTACTCCCTCTCCTGAATGACCGTCGTACGTCCGTCGGAACCGCCGAAATCATGGCCGCCGAGTCTGGGGAGACAGGCCAGACGGGCCCAATTTCCGTGTCGTTGCCGGTCAACATGGCCATCGCGGGCCTCTTCGCCATAGCGTGCTACAACTGTCTCGAGATCCTCATCTCGCTACTGAGTCGCTTCAAACGGCGCGATGGGCTCTATTTCTGGAGCATGGTGGTCGCGACCCTGGGTATCTTGCTGCACAGCATCGTTGTCATGTTGAGGTATTACAGCTTGGGTCCCAATTTCTTGCTCTGCGTCTTGACGTGCGTGGGCTGGTATGGTATGGTCACCGGACAATCTGTCGTGCTGTATTCTCGACTACATCTCATCGTTGAGGACAAGTCGAAGACGCGATGGGTTTTATACATGATCATCATCAACTTCTTCATACTGCATGTTCCGACAACCGTCCTCTTCCTCGGAAGCAACACCAAACACTCAGCCCACTACATCGGCGCCTTCAACGTCTACGAGCGCATCCAACTCGCCGGCTTCTGCATACAAGAAACAATCATCTCAGGGCTCTACATTTGGGAAACGTCGCGGGGCCTCAAACCAATCTTCGCCGTGCGCAAGAAAATGGAGCGTAAGATCATGCGGTACCTTATCATCGTCAACATCCTCGTCATTCTCCTCGACATCAGCCTCATCGTCACGCAATACATGAGCCACTTCAACATCCAGACAACCTACAAACCCGTCGTGTACAGCATCAAACTCAAGATGGAGTTCGTGGTGCTGAATAAATTGTTGCTACTCGTCCAACACAGTGACTGCAATTGCATGCACATCGTCGGCGAACCCGAAACCCCACCACCAGATCCTTCAAACGTCGAATGCCAATCAATAGGGCGAAATTCCTCTACGCGAACTGGGAGCGACGTCCCCATTCAAATGGATGTCGCTCCGATTCAAATGAACCACGTACAAAAGTACAATACCAACGCATCATCACAGTCGGGAGGCCGTCACCAAAAGGCCAGCCCTCTAAACTTCCTCGACTACTGTGAGTAGCCCTCCCTTGTCTCGCCCTTCAATTCTAACGTAACGCAGAACAATTACTCACGCCACAAAATAATTCACAATTACAACACCTCCGCAAGCTCTTCAAACAGCCACTGAAGCACGACCCTCACCGCTGTTACGAAATGCCGAAGCCGTCACCCGACGCTGAGGCTGCCGTAAGCTAACAGCGCCACAAAGCCACCACGTCAACAACTAACTTTGGCCGTGTCGTTTCACTCATCTCGCCATTCGTCATAGGGCGCCTGAGTTGGAGTTGGCATTGCGTCTTCTGACCCAACTCAGTGACGACCTAACTACCTACAATATGGTCTCGGGACCAAGCATTTTATTTTCGAGGATGACGCCGCCTGGAAAGAGGCGCAGAGCGACCTCGAATTGAACAGAATTGTCTCATTTGCAATTCGGCATATCATTGGGAGGAGTTCAGGATTAAGGACAGTTCATTTACCGGGGGAAACACGGGACCCGACCAGCAACATTGATACCCATTGATTCTCATATATACCATTTATGATCGTAATACAAAAAAGCTTCATGACCAAATTATTCAAAATATTCCAGGCTCGTTTTGATCCTGGCTGTGTCCTTCCAACGAAGGACGAGCTTATGATCATGCTCATGCGCTACGCGACGCCAAATCCGAAGCATGTCTTCCTCAGGCGGCTGCAGCTTCTTCCCGACGATTCTCATACACGGCTCAACATTGGCGCTGTTGTAAGAGACCCTGTAGCTCCCGATCACCCCGACATTGATAATCATTCGCTGTAGTCCAGGCATGTGAGAAGCTGCCTGTCCGGCTGCACAGAGGAGTTCATGTGCATACTCTGGATCAATTGGACCTCTGTACTCATTGACGTTGAAACGTGAGTAATAACCTCGCGACCGCCCACTCGGAGGGCCCCATCGTTTGGTTTTGAAGATGTCGGTGTTCGGATCTTGCTTATACGGCACGGCGAGCCACTTTCCAGCTGGGGTGATGGCAAGAAACCCGATCTCGTAATTTTCGAGTTTGGACCAGCCGGGGCAACCAGACAGAGCTTCTTCCGATGGGCCAAATATGGTCAGTTCGAAACTTCCCTCCGCCGAGAATCGCTTCATGCTCTCTCGCTGTGAGAAGTTGAAGAGCGCTTGGCTAAGGTGGTCGTGACTTTCTTCCGAATCTAGTATACTAGTGGGCATGTGTGAGTGATCCCGTGGTATACCTCGTGAATAATGAAAATCGAAGTCGTAGATGCCCTGTGGCAAGATAGACAACGAACTTGCGAGCTCTACAGAACTGTCAGCGACCCAGGTATGCAGCACACGGAGACCTTACTCTTTCTCAGCACATTTCTGAGACCCGGATCTTTCAACTCTCTATCACTAAGATGAAGTTTGAGCTTCTTCAGATAGGGCATCTTGCTTGCAAGGATGCACGCCGTGTGAGGTTCGAAGCATAAACTCCACGAGAAGAGTTCAAAGCTACATGAAGCTATGGACGGCAATTCTGGTAGCTCCCTGCCGTCGTGGCTCATACCGAAATAGATAGTTGTAAGCCAATGACCCTCTAGGGTATTTGCTTCCATCTCTTCGGGGCTGGAAATGCGGCTCAGTCCGTATTCCCGAGGGGTTGGGAAGCCGAACCGTATATCGATGTATGGCTGGCGATTCTCATGAACAGGAGCCAATTTGAGGGCATTGAAGAGAATTCTCATGATCTTGGCGAATACTCTCTCGTAGCCTCTGTCTCTCGGGTGGGGAAAGTCAACCGCGCTAGTGTCACCATCACCATCTTCTTCGAGCTCATCCTCAGATGAGATGTACCCTGTATCATCTCTAGCTCTCAAAAAGTCCCTTCTTACATCAAGTCCAGGAGGGAAGACAATGGGAGTATCCCACGGTCGCGGGAGCGGAAAGGCGATGAGAACAGCGATTAAGCGAACATACCCCAGGCGCCGTTCAGTCAGGTAGCCGTGCTGTGCCGCCTCAATCAGCCTCTTAGGCGTGATGACAAGGGTATGGAAAGTGAAGGGCTCAAAAGCGAGCTGCCAATTGCGTGAAACGGCGGCGTATGAGGCAAGGGAATTGTGTCGAGATTGGGTCCGGGGAGTTTTCAGCGTGTCATGAGAGTCCCAGACATCGAAGACGGTGTTGATGTCAATTTGCGGTCCAGACGCAGCAGCTTCCGCTGCGATCATGGAGAGGAGCTCAGTTGAGAGGCGATCCATTTTGAGTTTGGGAAGCGCTGGCGGTTCGAGTTAGTCGAGTTAGTCTAGGCTAGATTGTTGAGGATATCGATACGTAAGCGGGCGCGAATGAGAATGTGCGTCTCACGTGATTGACGTCACGAGTCTGAAGTCAAGGGAGACATGCAAGTCAGCAAGACATGTCTCACGTCACAAAGAGATTATATAAGACAATTGATAATGCTTTCTCATTCACTGACGTTTGAGCACGAGAAGTAAATGATTGCTCAGAGTGAAAGCTGTTTGTGAATATTTGTTACCGTGTTTGACTGTGAACAAATGACTTAGGAAGCGCCATCAAGCACATCATCAGTGACTCGAGCACAATATTTGGTCTATTTATGAGAAAATGATAATCTAACCACTATCTCAATTATTAAGCGAGGTTTCAAATCCGTTGCGGCGAGCGAATACTTTGCAACAGCTCGTTGGGATTCTCAGTGAGCAAGAAAACATGAAAGTTTAGTATACAACGTTAAAACATACTTGGCAAAAGGTATCCTAAACTTAGCTAATACATCCTAAATTTATGCTAATTTACCCAAGGCCTCTGTAACTTAGGATCAAGGTCGTGGGCTTTCTTCCAGCCAAGGCACCATGATTTCCTCACCTTTTCACTGAGCTTTACCGGGAAGCTTCTGATAGACATGTGATAATACGCCGGCTGTATCCATTAATTAATTAGACTTAACATGATAATCCTTACTGCTCTTGCTGGAAGAAAGACGTCTGTATCAATATGTGCCAAGTTTGGTATCTATCATCATGCTTCATATCATACATTGCAAAGCCGCTATAACACCCTGGATATGCTTCCTTCAACCATCATACCGTTTTCCCCCAGATGACCTATTCATAGTATATTCTTGTCTCATTCTTGACTTGAATACCTTGTACACTTGTATTATGCGCGTGGCTGTTAGGTCTTTCATCGGCACAACTGGTAATGACAGTGTTGTGATTGGGGACACGTTCTTGGTAGCCATGAAAGTTCATATCATCAGACGATCCGTCTTCAAGCTCGGCAAGCTGTCGCTGAGAACTGTTGTCGTCGATTTCTTTTGTTCGAGTAACGTTGGTAAGCTTGATACCCCGGCTACTGGTCAAGCCACTGATAGGATTGGGAGCACTTGAGTTGGACTTTGATGAAAGTATCGAGCTGGAGATGAACTTGCGGAAGATGGGTCGGATGATAGGGAGACAAGCTGTCAAGGTTAGTATCAAGGTCAGTGGCCACGCTATATGATACTTACAAGAGATAATTGCGAGGTAAGCTTCTGTGCCTGCCCAGATAATGACTCCCCTGATATCCCTTGCCATTTCGGTCGTATTGGGATTGAGGTTGATTGCTTCGATGAGCACGATGATCGAGGCTATACAAACGCTGTAATGGAGACCAGGTTAGCTTTCTGTTACGACAATGCAACCAGAGACGATGAGGTCAAGATGACCAAGACTTACAAGATACCAAACATAAACAGAGCGACGACAGCGATCTTCTGGCCCGGGCGAAGCTTGAGGTTCTTGACCTGAAACACAGGCAACGACAACACAGCAATCTCGAGCAAAAGATGTACCAGCGTCGTACCAAACATGAACTTGGCAGGGTCAATGTTGCATACGGCGTTCTTGATGTTGTGATCCCAGTAGGCATTGACAGGTATGCAGTGGAAGATGGTCATGAAGGTTCGGATGGTGAGCCAGATCACAGTGCATCCCTGAAGGATGCGGATTCCCATTCGGATATTTGAGACACTGAATAGGCGCCAGTAAAAGCCGAGGATAGCAAGCTTGGAGAAGCCAAGGGACATTGCGTATGTGAACTCGGCAATAAATAGACCGAATCGAGCATACTCCTCGACTCTCTCGGCTGGTAAAGGAACGTCCGCCTTCGCGTGACCCAGACCCATTTTGACAGCCCCTGGGCAGATGTTAGCATGAATTGACTTAACTACCTGGGTGGAGTTTGATGCGTCACGAAGATATTGCTGTACATACAGTAGATCGTGAAGCCAAAGTAGAGAGAAGCAGCGGTCTTGGAAGAATAGGATTAGCAAGTGGACACCATCACAGGGACAAGTACAACTCACCCAGGAGATCATCGCGAAAAAGTCATCCCACCACAATGCAACATGTGTAATCCTTCGAGATATCAGACGACAGACCAAGAGAATTGTGGCAACAGAATAGGTGATGATCTGAGAGCTCATCACCCCAGCATCGGGTGTGTAGTGTGTTGCGGTAGCCATTGTCGGTGAGAGAATGCAAACAAAGAGCGGCAGAACAAGAAGATTTAGCTGATGGATGGATACCAGCACAAATTATGTATCAGTACCGATGGGGCTGCCCAATTACCCGGTCTCTGGGAAATGGAGAAAGAGATAAACGAAAAACGAAAAAGAAAAGGTCCCGCAGGGCTAATATCTATACATATGAAAGAAATGGAGAAGAGGATCAAGGCGCAAGATGTAATGAGGAAGAAGCTAAGAAATAGGATCTACGGCACTACAAAGACGAAGAAACAGGGGAAGCGGCACTTCTACTCATTCTCCTCGAACTGTCTGTGCACTAACTCAAGACCAACTCCAAAAGAACGTGCTAAAAACCGACGACGTTGTATTTAGACTGTAGATCTCACAGACCGTCTCCGGGGAACCTTGTCGATCGACATTGTGCCCAGGAAGGATAATGTGGCTCCGGCACCTCTCATTCGTCATATGCCAGGTCCTGACGTCGTAACAAGTCCTGTGTCATGCCCTGACTCTTCAGTCTTCAGCGTAGGGGCTTCACCCTGGAAGAGAAGGAAACAACGCAGACAGGGGGGATCCTCTGGTTAAGGTTTGCTGTGGATTTTGATGAGCCGTTAGGGGAAGATCTTGGTATATTGATCTGCTGGGAATCGCCTTCAGCTGGGAATATCCGATAGAATGCTGACTTCCCGAACGCCACTGATGAGATCCCAGACGGGGGCTTGGACGTTTGGAGGAAGCATGCAGCCTTGACTTGATTGAAACGAGAAGAGTAATCAGTTCGTACGCCATGGAAAATGCCGAAAGCTTAAATTGCTGTACGTAACCAAGACCAAGATTTCGAGTAATGCTAGCGCCGTTTTAGCATATTGAACCCCTAACGGTCTATGAAAGAGGGTCCGAGTCATAATCGACGCGGGGGTTATCTTGGCTATGCTTGGCAATTATTCATGACCCAAGCTATAGCTCGATTAGGCTTCTTTGTGAAACAGCCATTGTCGGTTCGTTCGGTTGACCTATCAAGATAACGGTAATCACTTCGTTGGTGTTGGCTTGGGCAGAAGATCTCTCTATGAGATGGGGATAGTCTGGGGCCGGCAAGGAAATCCTCCGAATTCTACACCAAATGACAACAGGCTTGCATGAGTTTTTGGTCAACCAAGGCAGATTTGATATGGATAGTACGGAGTTGACCTTTAGACTAACAATTTTAGACCTTGATCTACCGCCAACATTGTTGCTCCCGAAGGCCCTTGGAACTAGGCTCATAGTACCTGAGAAATGCCCGCATAAGATACAAGAAGCATGAAATAGAAATAATAAGCTTCTATCCCATCTGTGATGACGTGTGTTGTTCAAAATGCAGGTCCTGAACTCTGAGCATACCTGGTGAACTGATCAACGCGTGCAGCATTCAGCCAAGACCCTTGAGAAGGCCTCACTTTTTCTCCGTAGCCCAGCTGGTCATTTCACGTCTTCTGTGAGGCATTGATTGGGCTTCTGATGCAATTAGGCGGTAATTCGCTGCCTTATTTTCCAGCCCAGAACCCATGTCGTAGAGATGTCGCTGCCGGGGAGGCTAGGAAAGCTGGACGCCACAATTACTAAATGAAGATGGGACACTGAATCGTGTGAGTAATGGGAAAACAGTTTGCCGGCCGCCGTAATAAAGAGCCAGGGTTTAGCCTTTCTTCATCTGTGAATGTGGCAAAAGATCGACATACTAATAGAGTACTTATGCTAGCTGAGGTTCTAATGCAGTCCATCACAGAACCAACACTCGCCGAGGCCAAATTGGACCCTGATATAGAGAAAGCGGTCAAAAGTTTTATCTTGCCCCCTGGCTCGTGATAAGGGACCTTAGTAAAGTCAAAAAAAGCAAAAAAGGCAGTATAAGACTTTCTAACCTATAGACCTTCTATAACCCCTTTATAAGCTATTAAGTGATTTTTTTAAGTTTCTAATAATCTAGTAAATCCTTTAATTATAGCCCTAAATATAGATATTATAACTTATACTTTTATTATTTCCTTTAAGGCCTTATATAGTAATAAGACTTTTTTTAAGATAATAAAAATCTTAGGACTTTTAATTTATTAGGTTAATTAAATATATATTTATATAATTAATAATAGGTTTAACCTTAATATATAACTACTAATTCTTAAAAATAAATATCTTAAAGATTATTCTTAATTAGGATAGCTAATAAAGGTAATAAAGGAAAATAAAAAGCTTATTATTAGTAAGGTATAATATAATTATTTTAAAAGGGAAAAAACCTATACTAATCTTACTAATAAGCTTAATAAAGTAAGAATAAAAATCTTTATATTAACTATTTATTAGATACTAATCTTTTTAGGATTTTAAAAGATAAAGCTAATAAGAAAACTAGGCTTAATAAAGTTAATAAAAGCTAATTATCTTACTTAATATATTACTTATTATAATTAGACCCTAAAGAACTAAAAGTTAGTAATTTAGTTAAATAAAACTTTTATTATTTTCTTATATTAATAAGAAAGTTATTATATTTAATAAAGAGTAGATAAGTACTTTCTTTATAGCTATATTTAAGAGTATTAGAAGGGGGCTATTGTTAAGACCTGATTTTATAAAGGTCTTATTATATAACTAAGGAATATATTATAATCCAGATAACTAATCAGGATAAGATATATACCAAAATAATAAGAAAATTCAGGGCTTTTAATTAGTATGCTTACCTAAGCAAAATATAGAGAATTGAGCAAGTTCTACATATTAAAGTTTTTATAAAACTTTAAATATTTCCTACTAAGGGAATATTAATTAGAAAGTTATGTATACTGGGTCACGTGATAATTATATAATAAGGATTACATATATCAGATTTTTACCCCTTAGTTAGATGATTCATAACACACCATAAGAAACCTTACTTTCCCATTTAAGCTTTATAAGCCTACTAAAGGCTAGCGCCTTCCAAATTGGGAATAAAGTATATCTTATTTTTCTCCGAATTTTGGCGGTTTTTGTGATAGTCTTTTCGTCACCATTAAGGCTACCCCTCTTTGGGAATCACAACAATGCCTGCTCTTTGGAATGTCTATATAAACCCTAGGTCTTCCCACTTCAGGAACTCCTCTTTCTATAGTTAATTATTAACTTTTCTATTACATAATATATATCATTAAATTCGGAAGAATTCGCTCTATTCAACGGACCCACTTTTATCTTATAATTCTTACCCTATGCCTTATTATTCAGTAGTTACAACCTTTTATCTACCTAATTCCTCCTCGACCTCTCTATCTATCACTACAGTATATCCTAATACTTATAGTGAATTTATCGGCTATTTTATTCAAGCCTTAACAGCTATAGAGTTTATATTTTAAGGTTTCTTTTCTTATAATAGAAAAGATCCTTATTATTACTAGGTTTTAAAGACTAAAAAAAAAAAGGTAGATTTTATACTTATCCTTAAGAAGCTTAATTATAATCTTAAGCTAAAGAAGAAAGAGAAATAGGAACTTATAATAGGAATAAGAAGAATAAGTCTAAGAAATCTCCTAGGTAAAAAGTCTAAATAGTAATAAAATAAGAAAAATAAGAAACTTATAAGAAAAGAAAAAAAAAAGGTATTAACTAATAATAATATTAATAAAAGATTCTAATTCTAAAATTACTTTTTTTTATATAGTTATATAAAGAAAAGAAACTTAATATAGTTATTTAGGAAGATAAGGTAAGAGGTAGCTTAGTTAGTAATACTATAGGCTAAGATCTAGATATAGATTAAATAAATCCCTTATTATATTAAAAAAATTATTAAGCTAGAAGGAGGAAATAAGTACTTAGAAGGTAAGGATAATTAGGTATAAAAAGGTTAATTTGGAAATATTTCCTTACTTAGGGCAGTATTAGTGATTTTAGTGTAAGACAAAACTTTTAACCGCTTCCTCTGTATGCCTATGAGAAATACGAGAACGTCATGCTGGTCTCTGATAGGCTGAATGATGACTCGGGCCTTGGATTGTCACGAGGATAGATGATCGACAGGGCTCAGACATGGTAGCATTCGCTGAGCATCCAAAAGCATTGGCTATGTTGGTTCCGTGCAACAAGAGACGCTACAGTGTCTACCCGTCGAGCATCGACCAAAGGTACCCGTCACGGGGCCGAAAGGGGTTCCTGTAACCCTGTGTTTCATCTCAGCCTCAAAGTTCCGAAGTGTAACCCTCGCGATACTCACATTCTCGAAGTCTCTGGATGATGATGCCCCTAGCAGGCCTCCAGAAGATCTCCATAGGCCAATCAGGTTGCGGTCTTTTGAGACTCACTTCAATAACATTAATGTCCGTGCTGTTATTGCTTTTGGGATAGTTCTTGTTCTCGAACCCAACAAATTCGCGGTCGTTTACCCTTGTAAAACTCAATATCTCAAGCGAAGCCTCATTTTCGAACAGCGCCTGGGAGATCATTTTGCCAAGAAAGTGCCAGAAAGGGAAAGGATAGTCATAGTCATGTTGAACGCCAATCTGAGCAAATACTTGTCGTTGTCGAGCGTCTGATACTCTTTTCAGCCGATCAGCTGCACGATTCTCCTCTGTGTACTGACAAAGGACTCACTGCAATACCACATGTGTCACGCAATCGAATTCAAAACTGTCGATGTAACGTTCCTCGCCTAAGAGTAGAACCTTGGGGAGTTTCCATGACACAACGGCGTCACGGTATGGGACTTGGCCGTTGACGAGTTCGAGGTGAGGGGTACCTGAGGATTGGGGACCTGACTCGACGACGTTTGAATTCAAGGCCATTCTCTCAGCTCTGTTAGAAACACGAATACTAAGGGGCTGTTGTACAGAGAATTCGTATTATGCCCCGAGCCTCTTTGTATTTTCAACTATGTTACGAAGCGGGGGGAACTCGGTGGCTTTTGTAGTTTTGTCCAACTACTCGACTGAATTCAGGGCGGTAAACACAGCGCGTCTATTGGCTGGCTCGACATCACCATAGCATAGGTACTGGGGGTTGAAGTTCACAGGTTATAAACCAGTATTGATACTCTCAACAAGAATATCAACATCGCTGAGAGCGCAGCATCATAATTCCCTAGTTTGTCCTTCTTGCAAAGCCAATATGGGAGTCGTCAACTCATCGACTTTCACCCAACCATGGCAGGTTTCTATCCTTTACTCCAATGGAACAGATCTGAACTCAAAGTTTGCTCCACCTTGGGTTGGCTCTCCTAATATCAGGGGCACGTTTGACATTCTTGAAAGTTGCATCTTCACCCTCATCGCCTGTGTCTTCACCGCCCTTCATCTCGACATAATTCCAAAATCTACATGGCAACGCCGTCTGCTAGAGAAGATAAAATGGGTCCTGTTGACTATTTTGGTCCCGGAATTCTCACTGTTAATCTCGACTAATCAGCTTTGCTTTGCCTTGTCTCTCAAGTCGCAACTGAAAAAGATACGGAAACAACAGAAGTCGTCAATATCAAGTTCTGATGATGATGATGTAAGAAACCTCACATACTGCAGCGGAATACTCAGTAACAGACTTTAGTTTAAGATCAACTTGAAGTACGCCTACTTTATTATCATGGGAGGGGTTCGTTTCGACGTCAACGATATCTTGTCTACTTCGGATCTCGACCCTTCAGCCAAGAAGGTTTTCAAAGACCCTCAACCCGAACAAGGCCGGAAACCTATCCGAAGAACCGTCCGCGCAGGCCCGCATGCTATTGTTGAACTCGCCAGCAAGGGCCATTGGATTGAGGTCCTAGAGAAAGACATTGACGACAAAAGTAAGGCTGGTGTATTTCAAAAAGCCCTTGCTCTTATGCAAATACTCTGGATGATTACGCAATGTGTTTGCCGGTTTGTGTTTGGACTGCCGCTTACACTCCTGGAAATCCATATCATGTTGCATGTTTTCTTTGCTATTCTCCAATACTGTTGCTGGATCAAGGTTCGTGGATCCCCCAAATTCCCATTGTTCCTAGCTGACAAATGTATAGAAACCTTTGGATGTTCAGGAACCATTCGTTGTTCAGCCGCGTGGGTTCGAAGCCGAACTGGCCATCATGTTGCAGAAGCAGTTCTATAGCAGGATGTCATGCAGTCTAGCACTCTTCCCTTCACGACAAACACCAGAACAGCCACCGCCAGAGGGACCTTTGGGTCGCCAGATGAGATGGATCGATCGTGTGTCGGCAGAAATGAAAGTTGGTGATATTCTCCCTTCTGGGCTTGCTTTCTACAGAGTAGATGTCTCGGATGTCTTATTCCCTCTCGAACACATATGGGGTGGTCAGACAATGGTGAAACACAAGATCAGTTCAAAACCTGAACACGTCAAGGACACTTTCACACTTACGCCTGAGTTCTTTCGGCGATGGGATATTATTCTGTCCAAATACTCCGACGAGCGGCGAGAGTACCTGGCTGAAACGGCGATGAGGGTTCAACAGCACAGATGTGAGGAAGACGGTATACCGGATCTTCCAGAGAGAGAAAAACGTGTCCTTCTCCTGGTGCGGCTGAATGAATTCAGACAAGAACTGATAGTGAACTACGACAGAGATTTCTGGGAGGGTAGAAGTTTCTTCTCCGTTGATCTTGCGCCCCATTATGAAACGCAAGGTTTTCTCTCAAAATATCGTTCCGCGTGGAAGTTCTGGAGGTTCGATAGGATAATACTCCACGCTGCTTTCCTGTCAATGTGCTATGGCGTTATTCACCTTCTGCCCGCGTTCTTGTTCACTTTTCCTTCGTACACAGAGGCAGTGTTGTGGCAGCTCAGCAGTGTGATTATTATGTGCGCCTTGCCTGTTTACGTTATCATATCAGGCTTGATCTGGCTGAGCATTTGGTGTTTGTTTCTCGACAGGTCTAATGCTTTCGTCTTTCCACGAAAGACACCGGAATATCTCAGGAGATTTATCAGGAATTTTGCCAAGTGCTATTGTATATACTTGTCATCTGTTTTGGGTATCGCTTATGTTCTGTCAAGAGCTTTCCTTGTCGCTGAGATTTTTGCAAGCTTGCGACATTGTCCCGTTGGAGTTTTCATCACTTTTCAATGGCTGCAGCTGTTTCCTCATCTTTAGTCACATTCCTGATTTTTGCTTCCTTTATCTTTTTGGGCATTATATTAGCACTATGTTTGATACGCTTGGCCGCTGCAAAGCTTTGGTTCCGAGTGACACCGTTATGGCAATGCTTCAGATAAACAAATGATCCTCGTGAGAAGATCTGATATATGACAGGCCTACTATTATAGAAAAGTTTTGAGTTGTGTGTCTTCAAGGTTTCATGAGGAAGCCGACAAGATCAGGTCGAGCATGAGTGTAAAACAGACTGAATGCACTGCCAAATACCACGCGACGTTAGCATGTACCGAGATGCTCTCGATCATGAACGCCAAGATGCTTTGATGTCAGAAAGAAGATCATAATGTGGTATTCATTACTAAGAAGAAAGGCAACAACATTTGCAATTTCATGGGGCTCGGCAGGGCGCTTTTGAACCCTCCAAGTTGTATTCTGTATGGAAAGCTTGTCCTGGTATTTCTTACTACCAGCAAGAGTACAGTCATCCCATGGCAGAGTCCTTGTCCATCGTATTTATCACATAGAGAAGAACCGTGCATTCTATCAGCTAAAAAGAGCATCAGGAGCTCGACAACTACAAGTATTTTCTAGCACTTTCTTGTAGCATGATCTCCCAACGCCAAGCAGGTCGGGAAGTTATGAGCAGCGAGGCCAGATAGTAACCATAATTCAATTACAGTAAACTACCACTGTTCAGACATTATATACTACTAAATATCCTCAGTAATATCATCGCCTACCAGAACTGACTTATAACTCTATTGAGTGCATGGTTAAGCTGTCGTTGGGATTGCGCGCGATTGAACCATCTTTATGAATTATACTTGTCATTTCGACATCAGCCGCGTTGTGAAAATCTCACATTCTTAAGGCTGTGAAACCAGTCGTTAATGGAAAAAACATGGTTGAATGACTGCTCCGCGAGGAATCTTTCCGATGGGAAATTCGGTCGTTCAGGGTTCTCTTGAGGATAGAAACGGTCGTTGTCAAGGAACACCCAAGCACGTTGCTGACCTACCCTGTAACGGAGTTTCTCACCAGGATGCAAAGAAAGTTGCCTGTACATAGACGATTCGTCGCCACTTTTGTATTTCGGCTTGGTCTTGAGTAAGTTCCGAAAGCTCTTGTCCCATGTTTCAGAGCCAAAGGGCTCTCTAAACTCCCAGACATACTCGAGCTGTTTGTAGAGGGCTTTTCTTTCCTCTGGCATAGCCATGTTGTAACGAAGGAAATCGGTAAGCCGATCAAGTCCAAGCGCTGAGAAACTGGCTCCAATATCATGGCCATGGTAGTCCGTAAACAAACGTATGTTAGGAGTGCATGGGTTTGCGGCAAAATAAACGGCATCAGGAATGGGAGAGAACGTGTCGATTCCAAGTGAAGGCGGCGTCGAAGTTGTCGAAAGATCAACATCGTTACATTGAGCGAGCATGGCCCCGTATAGAGAACAGACGTAGCTGTGGACGCACCCGATAGCTTCATACTCTGCATTGCTGACCTTACGTTTCCGTAGCTTTCTGGGAATACAAATGGAATGACCGCCCTTGCGTAGTAGCTCGTACGTCAAGAATGCTTTGAAAACCCTTTTCCTTTCCGAGAATGTGAGCTTATCGGAATCAAATCGTGGGGCCACCTTTGAGCCTCTGAACATAATATGTCCTTCAACCGATGGCTGCCGGACTTGGGGCAAACAAAGATATTCTTCTGGGGCCAAGGAAGCGGTGGCTTTGGTGATATAGTCCTCGACCAAAAGAAGAATCTGACGATACAACTTGTCCAGTTCACCTAGCAGGGGATTATCGATTTCTTTGAGAGGATTGGGCAGCTTGGATTTGGACCAAGCTCGAAAGTGTGCACGCGTAGGCTCTGACTTTCTAAACACGATAATTGCAACGGCATCCTGGATCATCTGTGTGTCAAGTTCGGCGGCAAGCACTTGTCGCATGATATACTTCTTGTGTCCGAGATATTGTTGAAGCATAATTGGAGAGGCTTCAATTAGGCGTGATGTCGATAATTTGTTGTGGCTCGATATAAGAATCTGGAGGCGAACCTCTGATGGTAATCTGCTGAACGGGTCTGTTATTGCGAGCGCCATCTCTCAGGTTCTTGTTTGATGTGCAGCGAAAAAAAAAAAAGGACTGCAAGTTCAGCATAGCAGGGCTATTTATACTATTGTGCCGACCATGCTTGATAAATTTTGTTATGTAAAGTATAGAGGTCCTTTTCACACATTATGTTTAAACCAGAAGTGTATCATGGCCCATAAATTCAATGCTGCTATTAGCTTCTGATTACACTAAACCTTCTTCTCATTCAGTAGTACTACAACGAACGCTGCCTGCTTTATAAAGGCTTAAATAAATTAAGTTTATAATATTAATAATAATATTATAGTTAAGATATAATAGTTAGTTATTAAATAAATAAATTTACTTAAATTAAATTTTTTTAGTATAAATGATTATGTTTTTAAAAGTTACTTGATATAACTAATATTAATAATAGAGTATAATCCCGACCCACACCTCCAACTTGCATTTAGCCTTCTAACCGGCATTCCCAACCCCCTCCTCAATGTTGGGCTGATATTTCGCAACAACCTGAGGCGATGCCTGATCGGCATTTAAACATGGCATCATAGGACCCTGTCAGCTTATTTTTAGTTGTATCTAGCCTGGCCCGAAATGAACCCCGCAACCGGGAAGCAAGAACTCTCGTAAGACCTTGGACAAACGCGTCACCAAAGATATCTTCCACTAATACGAAACCCTAGTTGCAAACGTTGCCGATACCGAAAGGTGAGTTCACCCCGGGATATCCTCACGGAATTGTGTGTGTTTAACAGCGCTAGTTGAGATGCACACGAACAGTCCCATGCACCAATTGTGCAACGGCGGGTGCAGGTTGCGAGTATGAAAAGATCGACAAGAGACGAAACCCACCATCTTCGGAATACACGATTGGTCTGCGAAATAGAGTTGCTTCATTAGAGGCCTTCATCCAGGAGTTGAGAGCTGCTTCTCCCGCTCGCCGGGATGAAATGCTTGGGCCCGCGGCTTATCTACAGGGCGCATCAAATATTTCGACTGCAGGGCCGTCTCAAGTCATCCAAACTGATACTACAGCTCGCGCACGCTTGAAACCAGACGCAGAAGGATCGCTGGTCTACCATGGCGCCACCAGCATCTTCAATAGCGATCTTCTCTCCACAAACGAGAGCTATCCAAGCCCAACCCAGAGTCTGTATGCAGAGTCCAACTTTGACCATGTCATGGATCACTTCGGCATCAAGCTGGAAGACGACACAGTTTTCAAAGCACTGCAGCAGTTCTTTCGCTGGCAGTACCCCCACTTTATGTTTGTTTACCGAGAAGCGTTTTTAAGAGACCATTTTGGTGAGCGGAAAGGCTGCAAGTACTGGTCATCTGCACTTTTACTGTCTATATGCGCGTTGGGCCTCCTTATGTCAGATACCGAAGTGGAACGGAGCCTGATTGAGCAGTTCTTCCAAGCGGCTGAGAGTATCGTGATGGTATCCGGCCTAAGCCGGCCTTCGATCCCCACAGTCCAGTCATTCTTATGCTTAGCATTTTTTGAAATCGGTAGAGGGAACGTATCCAAGGGATGGGCTTTCTCAGGTATGTTATACTGAATAATCTTATAGAAATATCGATTTTAACAAAAGACAGGTATCGCGTTCCGTATGGCCCAAGATTTGGGCTTTCAAAATGATCCTATGAATTGGCTGCCACATGACTCGACCATTGTATCAAGCGAAGATATCGAGATTCGCCGCAGAATCTATTGGGGTTCATACATATCAGACAAACTAATAAGCTTGATACTCGGGAGGCCCGTACAACTGACCTTCGATAGTGCCGAGGTTGATCTACTGGAATTCATAACGTAAGATGGTCCCCATTCCTAATTTTTAGACCTCCTAACGAAGTCAGTGACGGTCCCGGAATGGAGTACTGGCGTCCTGTTGGTTTCGGCGATGACCCAGAAGAGCTTCGGGTCTTGTCAAATATACCATATCTCAAAGAGCAGATTCGTCTGTACAGAATTGTTGAGAAAATGATGACGACAGTATTTTCTCCACGGACACCTCGAACGCAGACAGACGTCTTTACACGCCAGACGCTACTTGACAATCTCAACCTCGAGCTTTTACAGTGGAGGGATGCCCTGCCAGCGTTTGCGAAGTGGAATAAATGGTCGACGAGTGTGACAATAACACCCGCGGTGGCCACCCTCCAGTACGTGTCATGACTCTCAACAGAGATCCCTGACTAATTAACATTATGAAGTCTTCTCTACAGCAGTATCCGTATTGCCTTGAATTACGAGTCGGCCACCGTTAGCAACGTCGCTTCAGCTCGCGAAGCATCACTCCTGTCTTGCACTACAGCAGCTCAAGATATCCTTGCTCTGGTTCGGATTTACAAAATGCAATACGGGCTTCGTCATGCACCACTCATATTGATTTACGCATCCATACAAGCCTCGAGGTCTATCGAGAAGTTTGGTATTCCGGAAGAACAGAGCTACCTGGTCAGTTGTTTGGCTGAGTGCTCTCACACTTGGAGCATTGCTGGTCAAGTACAAGGTCCGATGCCGGCAGTGGACCTTGACGCGTATCATGACCTGTTATAGGATTACGGCGGCTAAGAATACATCTCTTGAATCTCATACACAAATCACTGCTAGTCTAGTATTTTAATGAGCTCTATACTTCATGGTCAGGCCTGAAGCCTCTGTCCCTCCTCCAACTCGTGGATCAAAACCAGAGGCCCCTTGGGAACAATATCCGGCCCAGTGATACCAAGAACCCTTCGTCTAGCATTCGAATAGCCAGTCTTGTACTTATCAAGCCATGTTTCAGAAGTCTTTCGAAACGCGCCATGGGCTCTGAAACTATCGTCCCAATAAAGTCTCCTCAACCAAAGATGCAGATTCGGATAGTGATCCCTGATCGTTCCAAGGTTGCACATAAAAATAGGGACGTACACAACGTCGAAACGGAGAATGGTTGGGAACAGACGGATATCAGCCTCGGTGATGTGCTCGCCGAGAAGAAAGTGTCCATTGTCGGGGATTTTCTCCAGTCGATCGAGTGACCTGAAGACCTTTACGACATTTTCATCATATGCAGCTTGAGACATGGCAAAACCAGTTTTGTAAACTCCGTTATTGACAGTGTCGTAGACCCATTCGTTGATCTCATCGATCTTGACTCTCAAATCAGCTGGGTAGAAACCGTTTCCAGGTCGGTTTATTTCACGATCTTAATCAGGAAGAAGATGGTCGAACTCCGTGTAGAGCATTCGAATAATGTCGCTCGACTCGTTGCTCACCATGGTATGAGTCCTCTTATCCCAAAGTACGGGCACGGTGTATCAGCCTTCGTAATTTGGGTTGGCCTTGAGATATAGTTGCTTCAACGTGTTGAGGCCGTATAATGGATCCTTGGGGAGCACACCATACTTGGCAGCTTCTGGGCTATCATCAGCGAACCAACCATCTTTGCCCGTAGTAAGAGAGTAGATGTACAAGTCGACTATATCTTCGAGTTTCTTGAGGCTTCTAACGGTCATGGCGCGATGAGACTGTCGTCGTCAGTACTGGAATGGTATAGCCTAGTGCTGACTTACCCACGGACATCTAGGGCTCAAATAGAGAACATAGCGATCTTTCTCAGCCGGAAACTGGGAGTCTGTGTCCTTGATACGAAACTGCGAAAGGCGCTGTCAGGTCGAATGAAACAGCCGTCCTTGGTTGGCTTGAGCCTGATCTCATCCAGCTTTGGTGACATTAGTCAGTAGGCTTTACTATCATAGCATGACGACTGACCTTGTCACTCATGTTTCTGATATTCAAGGAAGAGAAGTTCCTAGAGAACCAATAATTAGAAGAGAAAGAATGGATAATATTCTGCCTTGGGATGATATGTGGCTTGTATGGCTTGAGACTCAAAATGCTCAAAGACAGAGGTTTCATGCCAACTCTTTCGAACAAAATGGTGTCCAGGCTATTGTTATATGTTTCCAAGCTTGATATATAAGCAAATCGTGCCTTGGTAACTGATCGACCAAACATGATTGATAATCACGTCACCAAACTCGGCGGCTTATGGCGATAACCGTGCGACAAACCGGCCGCATAACTGTAAGCGGTGGGGCCAGAAATTCAGAATATTATAACCAAAACACCAGATAGAATATCAAGGTGCCAAGAATATAATCTAAAGTCATCAAATTAAAGCTAAATCATACTAAATTTACCTAAGACTTTCTGTTCCTTAGGATAGAGATCCTAAGTCTTTTCATCCGACCTCTTCAATCGAATAAATTCAAGTCTGAGCTGGAAATATCCGATGAACTTTGTGATCCTTCTCTCTTGATTGTTGATGGGGGCACACGGGGCACAATCTTGTCGGAATAACAATTCTCGCAAGTTTCATCACCGGCACATCTCCGCGCCCACGGTGTGCGCGCTTGAGGCATTCTTCCAACCATTGATTCACAAGCTAGAACCCGAAATTGACCGAGATCATCATCGTCGAGTGATAGGGCGACATCTAGAGTGTCCAACATATCAAAAGCAGTCTCCGTCTCGCCACCGTTAACTTGATCATTGCTGCTGCTTACGACCCACGAGGTGCCGAGGTCTTCTCTTTTGACCTCCGTGTAAATGAAATCATTTGAACGGAATATCTCCCTTGAGTTATGCGCGTTCCTGTCTTGCTGTCCTCTCCCTTCTTCTGATTTTCTTGTGATATGCTGTGCCCGTATCAAGCTGTAATCGATATACCATACCGTGACCTTGGCAACATCCAGGAGATAAGTAATCATGTCTTGAAAAGCTCCAAGAGTCATCCCCAACTCTATCTGGTTGTAGTGGACCTTGCGCTGTTTGAGGGCATCTACAATCGAGGGGTCATAATCCATCGCAATGTTGCTCCCTATGAAGCTGTATCCTGATCTTTCATGGGGGATGCCTTCGCCGAAAAGAGATAAAAAGACACTCGGGCTAATATGCCACCACTCCACATGGCGAAGCCATCGAGGATCAAAATGAATGAGATCGTTGTCGAAATCTATTGTGATGTGCTTGACGATACCATCGGTGTCTTGATAAGATGCCGTATGAGCAGCACCTTTTTGACCGGCATATTGGCCTGGTTCTGCTGTACGTTTCGGATGAAAAGGAGACTTGATGTGTGACCACCATTCATTCTTAGCGAAGCGTCTTTCCATGGCTCGGCGCGATTCCCTGCAAAAAGTCCACAGAGAGCTGTCTGTCAGGTAGACTGAGTCATTTGGGTTGCCCGTAACATCATCAGTTGGGATAGCTAGCGAAAGTCCTGAAGCAATGTTCACAGAGTCGTATTCGAACTTCTTAGTGCGTAGCAAGCGCAGAAACCTCCCTTGTATCGGTTTCAAGGGAGTCGGCTGGAGAACACGATAGTCGGCGATGTACAATCGGTGAACGTGGCGATTGCCCGGAACTGGGCGGACTGCAGCTTCCCAGATGAGAATCTGAATCTCTTTGGGGAGTTGAAGGAATTTTGGGAAAGTATCTGGAGCCATATTCTGATTACTGTAGAATAATTAATAAATTGTGACCCGGTAAATAAACCAAATGACTTTATCCTCAGCCGTGAAAAGATTTAGGTATAATTTAGTGAATCGAGTATAGGTCTTTAGGCTTCATATTTGTGATTTTAGTATATCGAGCCACTGTCAAGAGGCGTCCTTGCTACGGAGATACCCATAGATATGAGAGAGGTAAAATAGCTTCATTGCCTAATGTTAAAACGCAGTCTGAACATGACATGACGTAGGCCGAGTCATACACCGAAGCAGCATCTCATTGGTCGAGTTGGTACAGCGCATGACGACTAGGAAAACCCATGAGACTGAAGACCAGAATTTTTGAGATTTTGGCCATTTTTAGAATAAATAGTCGTGCCGTAGTTAAAATGCAGGACTGTTAGCCTTTCAACCTTTTATTCGGCGCTGAAGTTTACTTGGCCCAGTGCTGGGGTGTCTGATTGGCCTTTGCGTAAACGCAATTAGGCGGTCTTCCTTTTTCACTACGCTACTGGATCCTTCGACGTTGCGCCTCAGCCCTGACGCGTAAAAGAGAGGCTTAGCTGGATCGTATGCTAAATCCAACGAACCGGGATTGCCATATGTTGATGCTCTTGCCAAGGCAGCCGAAGTGCATTCCATCTGCCAGCTTCTTATCCCAGTCTCATGAAGGAGGGACATTGGAACAAGGTGCTAAGATAAACTGGTCGTAAGGATTACAAAGATATACTAAACTGACTCAAGTCTCTTTATCCCCGAGAACAGAAGTCCGAGGTTTCCTTTACTCTCTTTGCCCTGGCATGTGCTGGCCGTTGGTTCTTGACCGAGCTGTGGACCTTGCGTTAGGTAACATTTTGATGGCCAACTACCAAAACTTATTAGACACGTCTAGACCAATCCTCTTTTTCGACAAGACGGAAATTAACCTTCTCGTATACTTCGGCAGTTGCCTATTCCAGCCATAATCTGTGCTTGGACACCAAGAACCACGGGAATGGCACGACAAATGCATCATCATTGGCTAGGTACCTAAATAGCATTTGAGTGACAGCGCTGCTTCCACTTGATTACGTAGATCAACGTTTCGCCTACTCCTCCTTACAAGCAGGGAATGTACCATCGGGCCTTGATTGATCACCAATTAAGGTATGCTTCAGTCCCGCGGGACCCGGTCTAAGTGCCATCTTTAAATCGTTGAACTCGCTGTTGTCACGTCATGCTCGGTTTGTCGCTTAATCGCTTCTCGCTTCATTGTCTTTAAAATGGGCTTTCAATTCTTCGGTGCTCAAAATGGAGTAAAAATGGGAGTGTTGAATGCTCCCAGGCGGGCAATATGGATTTGTTCCATTGTCAGTATCACTGCATTTCTTATCTTTTTCTGCTTTCCAGTCTCTTCGTTCTATCCGCTGTAAGTACACTGGTCACTAATCTGTACGAAAAAGACTTCCACTTGCTATGCTAATGATGATGTATCGCATAGGAA
Source organism: Fusarium sp. NRRL 52700 (assembly GCA_013396095.1). Lineage (NCBI taxonomy): Eukaryota > Fungi > Ascomycota > Sordariomycetes > Hypocreales > Nectriaceae > Fusarium > Fusarium sp. NRRL 52700. The sequence goes on from JAAQRM010000282.1 coordinate 73,298, forward strand.
ACCCATTTTCTCTCCTTCTGCTCCACCTCCTCATACGACGGACACCTTCACTGCCAATTGTCATAAAAAGCCTCGATCGGAAGCGTATAAACAGTATGGAAATGGGACCGAGAGCTTGGGGCTACCGAAGCTGATGGCAGAGTTATGGAAACCCCTGGTGCATCCTATCACAGAGAGAGTGTTCGTCACAGACAAGGGAGAACGTTTCGAAGTACCAGTCGATCAAGTACGATGGAAGAAGCCGTTAGGGAAAAGGATCGTTATCGTTGATACCGACACTCGGCTTGACGGAAACACCGAAAACACAATGTTGAACGAATGCCCGCTGGATTTCACAACCCTCCCCGGGCGGACTGGAGGTCACTTGAACCACTATATATATGGTACAGTCTATCAGCTCTGGTGCATAATCCTCTGCTGACGCTGGTGGATCAGCTATGATTCACGGCTATGATTACCGACTAGTCCGTGCAGCCGACTATCCCGATCGACACGGAACTTGGGTAAAGCCTGCCATCACCAAAGAGGCACTCAAGACCCATGACTTCGTCATCTCGCTAGACTCAGACGCCGTGTTCACCCATCTCGACCTCCCGCTGGAATGGCTTATGAACCTCTGGGATTACCGCCCAGAGACATTAGTCGCCATGGCTTACGACCTCGACTGGGAACAAGACTACGATCCCCAGGGAAACCTCATCCTCAACACGGGCTTCGTCATCGCGCAAGCAAGTCAGCGTACCCAGGACATGTTTCAACGATGGGAAGATTGCCCACGAAGTATACCTGGCTGCGACCATTGGAATCACAAGTGGGCACATGAGCAGAGCGCTTTTTCATACTACATCCGGTATGAGTTTAACAGAACGCACGACGTGAAAAACATCCCGTGCAATCAGGCAAATGGTAATGAGTTTACATTAGATGGAAATGGCGAGTGCAAGGGCGTTTTTGTGAGCCATAATTGGAAGCATAAGCACAAGACTCCCGACTTGCTAAGCAGGAGTATGATGACTTCGCTGGCACGTCGGGTACATGGGCAGTTCCATCATGATATCAAAGACTTGTACATCGATGCTTCAAGACAGACATATCCAATCGCTGATAAGGTAACCTAAGCCACGACTCGTGGAAGGAAAGACAATTCTTACCTAGACTATAGGACTCTCACAAGTCTCTAAAGATGTATTTTTAAGAAAAATGACACCGATAATACTCAGCTGCTTTCCTGTCAAGTACCAATGTTATAAAGTCAGAGAACATCTAGGATCCTGTCTTATCTTATCTTATCTATGGGCTCCGTGAATCAAACCACCATTTGACTCGTAAGCAACACTGGCTTTGGATGTTGCGAATAGAAATTGATGGCTTCAACTACCCTAGGTAATCACGTTCATTCGCTCCTGCATCATGAACTGTGTCAAGGATTGTAGTCACAAGATGCTGGGGCCGTCCCAAGAAGTCATGTCTAACCAGATTTGGCAAGTTGAGCCTAACGAGCCAGATGAAGCCTGAAGGTGATGCAGTACCACTTATGCATTGTCACTTAGGATGAGAAACAACTCAAACTGGACAAAGGGGTGGGTTGTGGCGCGTACCGCATAGTGGCATAAGTCAAGATTTATACCTATTGTTTCGTTCATGTATACTGGGGGGATTGGCAGGTCTACGAGTATATTTATACCCGAGTCCAACTCCAAGAGATGAAGGATTTATTTAGATGGCACCATTTCAGTTCTAAGTTCTGCATGGTGATATAAGCTCTCGGCTACAGATCTCAACTATAAGTAATGCATCTGGCTTATAGCCTATATCATCTTTAAAGTCCCAGTCCATCGATGATAGCTTCATTCGGTGGCAAAACAGTATGTATATCAAAAGCTCTGGCTCTTTGAAATCGAGAATTTAACCCCAATAATGAAGATCGCAATCACTGGTGCTGCATCTGGTATTGAGCTTGCAGTTAATAGGCTTCTATCAAGTCGCCTTGCCTGACTCTCGCTTGCCAACATGAACAAAGCTGGTCTTGAGGCTGCTCTCGAGTCTCTTAGCTAACCACCATTATCGTTAAAAGGCAGTGTCCGAACACCCATGATGGAGGGTGAGGGAATGGCTGAAGCAGTAGAAGCAGAAGTTGCGCTGCAGTAACTGTAGCAACTCGCCGTACCTACCTTACCATTTGGTAAGTGAGTCTGTCTACCTATCAAATGCCCAGTACTTGAGGCAGGTATAGCATGACCTGTTTATTATTGTAAGGCAGAATGTAGTGCTCTTTTATCATCATCATCATATTGCCATTCGGAGTTTTGGTTTTTGTTTCTTTTTGGATTTTATTATCGAATTAATTACTTGATAATTATAAATATCCTCCTCTTGTCGGCACTATATCAATACCATCGCCATGAACGCCGCCGACCAAGCCCACTTGGCTGCCATGGGATTAGCCACCCCTCTCCCTGTTCCCCCCCCTGTCTCTCGTCGACAGGTGATCCACGACCGGGCTAAGGCTCTCAGGGTGCGAACCCTGATCACTACCCCGACTGTATATCGGCGGGAGCATAGGCGCATGACACGAAAGGAGGGACGCAGCTTCGAACTGGACCGGCGTCAACACAAGTTGATGCAGAGATACCAGAATACCGAGGCGGAGGCGTACCGGGAAATGCTCCGACAATTTCTCCACAATGCCCCGAACCCTGTTTGGAAACCGCGGTGTCATTTGAAGTGGCTACCCGGCTTTCTGAAAACGGGTAAGGTCTCATTGATGGAACGCAAGGATTTGGCTGGCCTTGCCGAGGAGATAGCCCTTTACGCCATCGAGTTAGTTCCGTTCTTATATACTATGTGAAAGAACCTAACTTAGCAGCTAACACTACGACAGGCAAGCAGAGAAGCGCGCTGCCCTTCTCAACAAGTGGAACTGGGGGTATTTTACCCTTAGGTCCCGAAGGAAGCACGAGGGATACGCTCGGTATGCACGCGGTGCCGCTATCCACTAGGTGGAGATAGCGAAGCTCTGGTCCCCTTCTCTCTAAGTGGTGTGTCGCGGCTAGTGGTGTTGTGTTGGAGATACGCTGTCGACTCTCACTCACCCACTAGGACACAAGTGGGTTGTATCATTACTTATACGAAGGAAAACGTAAGGAACCCTTGGCTCAATCGACTGGTGGCCTTGTTCTTTTAAGGTCTTGAGGCCCGCCCGTGGACGGCTCCCTTTTTAGAACTTGGTTCATCACTACGATCCGGTCAAGTAAGCGAAGGAAAACGCAAGAAACCCCTGAATATTCCGACAATTTTCGATCTCACAAGGTCTTGAGGCCGCTGATGGACGGCTCCCTTCCGAGACGAACTTTGGACGATGTCAGGAGGCGAAGGAAAACGCAAGGAACCCGAGGAAAAGATCACTCGTAACATACTGCGAAGGAAAACGTACAAAACCCACGTGACAAGGTCGCATCTAGTGTTGTTTGAAGGTCTCGAGGCCCGCTGATGGACGGCTCCCTTAACACCTGGATCGATGGCAACGACCGAGTCAAACGTCGATGATGAGTTCGCACTTCTACGTAGTGTCGACGATCAACTCCTTTGTTTGAAGGAGGCAAAGACGAACTCAACCGGATATATATGGAACGGCAATCACCACAAGCCAGTTTCGTCACTGGAGCTGTTTACAACGTCGATGGAGGTTGGATCTGTTAGTCGGAGCTTGTCCCGAGCACTTCGGCATCGGTCGGCATGTAGCCGATAAGGATGGAGAACACCCACAGGTTGTACTAGTCAGAAAACGGCCTCTAAAACTTTCCACATCTGGTAAAAATAGTGAGTGGGGGTGCATTCGGCTGTACTTCATGATCAGGTGGACATTGATAGCACTTATCTGCAGAATTCCATCGGGTCAGCTCCTCGAGCGACTCAAATTCTGGTTCTCTTTACAAACCCAAAGATTGGATCTCGACCGTCCCCATCTCCGAGAAATAATGACCGTGAAAAATCAACTTCAACAGCCTGTACGGGTCGCCATTTTGGACTGCGACTACGTCGTGCCAAAGGTGGCCGAAACCTGGGGACCAACGTATAGCAATATTTTTGCCCATCGACTACAAGCTGTCAACAAGACCCTCGAGTCTGATAAAATCCTGCAGATTTCTGCATTCGACATTATCAAAGACGAATATCCTGATCCAAATGACTTTGACGCCTTCCTGATCACAGGATCTGTCAAAGGAGTGTATGATGCGGATCCATGGATTGCGAAGTTGAAAACTTTCATCCAAGAAGTCTACCAGAGTCATCAACATGTGCGACTATTTGGAGCTTGCTTCGGCCACCAGATCATCTCTGAAGCCCTGCTGGAAAGATATGGAGTGATTGTCGAGAAAGATCCAAAGGGTTATGAAGTCGGCATCCATAAAGTTGCCCTGAACCCTAAGTTCACGGCTCATTTCGACCACGTTCTCAGCCTGCCCGATGGAGACGGATTACGGGTGCAGTTCGCTCACGGCGATCATGTTCGATTTGAAGCATCATGGCCCGAGTCGTGGATGTCGATAGGAAGCACGCCGCATTGCGCCGTGCAGGGGATTTATCAGCCAGGACGTGTCTTGACGTTTCAAGGTCATTTTGAATTTAACGAGGAGATTTCAACGGAAACAATCAAGTACTTCTATACATCTGAACGGGGATTCACACCTGAGCAAACAAAAGCTGCTCTGGATCAGATTCGAGGAAAGGATGATTCAGAGGAGGCTGCAAAAATATTGCATGCCTTTTTTACAGAAAGGAATGATGTCTAGGTTTATCTATCTATTGCCTTCAGATAGTATCAAGTCATGGATGCAGCCTTATCTGAGTTAAGCTTTTAGAGTTGGGTGGCTTAGCGTCTTGCGCCCCAGAATGAGGCGCAAGGAATTCAAGGCGGAGGGACAGGCTAACGATTAATTTCCCTCTTTATACCAGCAGATGCTTCTTCTTGCATCTTTCACTGGCTCGTCATTCAAACTCTCCCTTCATTTCGATATCCAACAGTTCCTCGATGCCGCTATTTAAAAGCTTTCGCAGCGGCGCAAAGGCCTTGGACCAAGCAGTCAATCTGGATCCGCACACCTGGACATTGCCATCGTCATACAAGCCCTCGCAGCCAGACGGTAAACAAACGATTATTCCTGACCCAAGAGTCTTTTCAAACGTATTTTCTATTCCATGCGAAACCGAGTCACAAAGTATTGAGACTCTATTGGCGTACCCCGACGCGAGCCATGCGGCTGTACATCTCGCTCTGCTTGAGTGCTTCCGGAACCTGAAAGCTAGTGCGAGGGCGCTTGACATCAAGGTCATCCAACCACCTTCATATGATGACACCAAGAGTCCAGTGCCAGCTTCGCCATCAGAGCCTACGCAGCTTCCTGCATCTCAGAAATGGGACCTTCTCATAAAACTTGCCGTCACGCGATTCACAAGTTGGTGGTCTGGCATCGAGTTATTACTGAACCATGCGAGCGCCTACTCGCATCATGGCGGCAGCCGTGCTGCTCTTCAGCTCACCAAGGACTATCTTCCGCCACTGGACATTTTGCTCGTATGGTACGCACTTATGCTGAACCCGGAGGCTTATGAGGCTGCTTGTAACGCACAGGGTGCCAATGCTACGCGCCTAAAAAGCATTTGCTTCCCATGGCCTGCGATTCGCGATGTCATCGATATGGATAAGCTGCAGCTTGTGCTTCCTCGCTCTGCCCAGAAACTTTTCACTAATATTACGTCTCAACCATGCGACATTCTTGAGTATCTGCAGAGTCCCCCGGCATATACCGACACCGGCAAAGTGCGTATCGAAACGGATCTATTCAGCGAAGTCAAGAGGCATGAAGACATAATCGACGAGTCTAATAAGCTTCTGTGGATACGCTCACCTGCCTTACAAGGATCCCTAATACGTGCGGGTTTGGAGTATCTTGACTTTCACTTGAGGGAACCCAATGCAGTGGAAGAGGAGATGATTTGTCATCAACCCTTCGGGGTCAGACTTTTCTGGAGGACGCACCGCCTGTTTCCAAGACAGTACAAGGCTTTCTTGAAAGAAATAGGAGGTCATCAGCCAGAGCAAATGCAGGGCCAAGACCTCAAACGAGATGCCAAGATTCTTTTCGATATGGACGACTCATCTCCCCCACAAGAGCATTGCCACTGCTGGACCTGCGAGCGAATTCGAGATGATCTTCCAGAATTCGTCTACAAAAAACCTTCAACAGCGGCATCCTCTTCTACAAGTTTGAGCCCTATGCAGAAGCAAATCTCCTCGCTATCTGCCGAGACTCTACTACAAATACAGGATGACATTGGCTTCTGTCTTGCTGTTGAAGACGCCCGCAGATCTGAGCTGCCATTGCCAACTCGGCCACCAACTGCTGCAGAGAAGGAGGCTGATCAGATAGCGAAACAGAAGCAAAAAGAGCTTGGATACAGACCGGGGTTGAACGAGTACGTGGAAGTGTTGCCTGATGGGAGACGCAAGATCCGGAGGCATAAGTATAAGTATACAAGTGGAATGTGGGGTATGACCTGGTGATCATCGATAGCAGATATTTGTATCAGTTACGTCGAAAAAGAAACAAGGTGTTGCAGTTTGGATACATCTAACGACCGCCCATGGCCTGATGCAAGACTAGCTACTCGCACTAGGAACAAGATCTCGAGCCAGTCTAGCCACGATACCAAGTGCATCCATCTTGTCACTCATCGGCTCCTTCAGCTCCTTCGCTGGGCGATCGAACCGTCGCCACACCTCAATGAACCGCTGCTGTCCCTCATCCAGCCCGATGCCACGAAGCACATTATACATATCATCGTGATTCGCAAGCCTCTCAAGGTCTTCGGCGCTAACAGCCGTAGTCGACGGATGTTCCTTACCATGAACAACAGCAAGGTTAACGCAGTGAAGAATAAGCGCCGCTAGTCCAGCTGCCAAAGCCGTAGCCACGGACGAGCCGGTGCGTTCCTCGAAGTCATCTGGCAACGCCCCCTCCCGGTGTGGATTTCGCGATACTACCTTGTGGCCGGGTAAAATGAAGCTCAAATGCTGTGGGCTGCCTGTCGGGCCCCATACGCGACCGTCTGCAGTGGCTGCTCCGATGCGGAAGATGCGCTGGCGGTCAAAAGACCAGGGATACTCAACCTCTGTGATGGCGCCTGTGTCGGCTGCAGCGCAGAAGAGGAGAATTCCTGCGTCGAGGGCGTCCTTGATAGCTTGACGGAAAGTGTTGACGCCATCGCGATTCTCGGCTGTTTCTTTGACCGTCCAGGACATTGAGATGATGTCCACCTTTTGATCTATCGCTGCTCTGACAGCCTGTTTTATGTTAGTCGAGATTTATGAACCCATAACACTGAACCGAGACCCACCAAAGCTGCACTCTCTGCAGCAATGTATTCCTTGCCATGAATCTGCGTCGCCAAGTTGAGACTCGTATGCGTCTCAAGCTTGTACACATACAACCTGGCCATCGGACAGACTCTACAAATCATGTCTGCCATGACAGTTCCATGGCCTTTCGTAGACCTATAGTAAGGGCTTGGGCCGTTCTCGTGCGGAAAACCTCTGCTGAACGTCTCTCCACCCCAGATCTTACCCCGAAGCGATTCAACATATGGGTCGGCACCATCGTCGATCAGGGCTACCTTGATGCCATTCTGAGGCTTGACAAATTCGGAGCACGTGTTCTGCAGTTCGTCTGCGAACTTGTCCATGCAGTTCAACCATCTGTTAGACTGTAGACTCATTTCATTGATGCCGCTTTGAGCCTTTGATGCGCCTTCTCGGACGATGCGTTCACTTCCTGGAACGTCTGCCTTGCACCTGAAGACGAGTATACGTCTTTCTGGTTCAGCATCGTCTCCTTCTGGAGGAACACTCCTTTTTGGGTTTGCGGCTGCTGACTCGTTCAACCGCTCCTCAAAGTCATTCGCGTACATGGCGATGCGATCGGCCGACTCCAGCGCCTGCCATATGTCCAACGTCAATACAATCCATCAAGTCTTGAACCAACACATACCTGATCTTCGCTGTATACCAGATGGACCGCCTCCAGGTTTTCCAACTTCGCAAGCCCTTCAGGCTCACTCCAAGCCCGTAAGATCGCTCTGTTGCCGCTCCATCGAAGATACAGCTGTCTGACATTCCGACAGGCAGTTAGGATAGTCTCCGGACACAGGTCAAACTTCGTCCAGTCGAGGATCTCCACCTCGAAAGGTCTTAGACAATCCTCGAGTGCCTTGTCGCTATGCGATGGGTCTTTCAGGTCATCCACCATCACTTTGAGGATATGCTTGACCCCCTTTCCCTTGAGCCAGTTGAAGAACACAGTCAAATCATCCCTACCGCGTCCTTTATTCGACGTCTGGGCTCGGTTCCTTGTCAGTCTTGCTTTGACAGCTGATACTGGAGGCTTTTGGAGCTCAATTCTTCGGAATGAAACGTAGCGTAGGACTTGGTCGAAGTTGATGTGGTCATAGCTCTGTTTGAAGGAGTCCTCATAGATCTCTGGTGGTGCCTCAGAGTAGTCAAAGCACAAGTTGATGTCTGTAACAAAAGGTTAGCAGCTGCCAGAGTTGCTGAGAATTCTGTCTTACTGTTTAAATTCGCGCCATGGAGAAACTTGACAGCTTTGAGCTGATCCCTGTTAGCAGGCTTTGAATTCATCGTCAGAGTAGTCCGAAGATAGTGTAGTTTGACTGCTTGGCGAATCTTCTCCGCGTATTCGCTCTTGCGTTTGTCTTCCTGAGCCTGCTTCGCAACCTCGTCCATGCCCGTTTGTCGTCTCTGTATAGGCTTGAAGCCCTCGGGTGCTTCAATAGGTGAATTTCTACTCCCGGCTGCATGGAGTGCACTTTCATTAGAAGTGCGGCTTGAAGAAATTACCGATACTGGTGCATGGGGGTTATCAGGCGCTCGATGTAGCCCTCCGTGGCCATCTTTGTCTTGTTGAGAGACACGGCTTCTCCCACCAACATGTTCTAGTCCTCCTTTAGGCCTTGATCCGGCGTGTTCACTCCCTTGGCCCTGTGGCTCGTCTTTTGATTCGTCCTGCTTTCTTTCCCCAAGACGAGCGGAGAGTGGTATTTCGAACTGTTTCCGCCAGAGACGCTGGGTATGATCTTGGTATTCATAGACGGATAGGTTTTGAGGCTCTTTGGTATACTCATCCAAGGCATTGTCCCCGTGAGCGAGGAGTGCCTCGACAATTTTTAACTGTCCTTCTGATGCATATTTATAATCGACAGCCAGGTGAAGAGGGGTCAGGCCGCTTTGGTCTTGGGCTCGGAGTGTGTCTTCAGATGCTCGTTTAACCAGTTTTATGGTATACTGGGGTTGGAGGCTGTGAAAGAGAGCTGTATGGATGCAGTTCCTCCTATGCTCGCAAGTAATGCGGAGCAGTGAATCAAGGTCATCGATCGCCTTCTTCTCATCCAGGACCACTTCGATGAACGCATAGTTCTTTTTAGTGATAGCGATATGAAGGGGAGTCTTGCTTGAGTCGTCCACGCGGTACAGCAAGGTCTTGTCGAACTTGATAACACAGCGAGTCAAAGATTTGTGGCCGACCGTGTTGGCAATCATATGGAGAAGTGTCTGGTTTGAGTCTTTTGTCGATCTGGAGAGGAAATGCCCATATTTTTGTAAGAAACCCTCCCGATTTTCTCTCTTGCCCAGGTTCAGCTTCATATTTCGAGCCTCATTCGTGATGCTCTCAAAGGCGAAAAGCACCTCATCGTGGCTGGGTATCTTGGCGGGCTCCTCCTCGATATCATCGTTCTCGTAGTCCTCATCATCGTCATCACTAGCAACGCCTTTGACGTCTGTTGTAAATGCAACTTTTGTCATCGTTCTTTGTGGTAAGTCTTTTTGCGATGTATTTCTCTCGGCTGTTGTTTAGCATTTCAACACCCTCTTGTTGTTTATTTGCTTCTTTGCTTACCTATGGCAGCCTGCAGCTACAGGAGACTCGTCATTTATTAGCCGCTGGCTGGGCTCAGGGATGTCCGCATGTGAGCAGGGGTATCAAAGACCCCCCATTTTCGAGAGCATGTACCTCTTATGTACCAGATCAGACTCTCGCAAAGAACCCCTCATTTCTTGGGCACAAACGCTCAACTTTGGTCCATTGCCTACCTGTCGCCAAAGGCTTAGATTCTTAGATTAGGGCTTACAACTAGGGCAAGGGTGAGTATCGTAGTGAAATAAATGTCTTCTGGCCATTGCGATTTGGTGCAAGGTATCGCCCCAGTCAATCGTGCATGATCTGGGGTTGCTTACCATCAACGCTGACAACATGAGTGCTGACCCTGACTACGACGTGGATACCGAGGAAGAGATCTCCTTTGGCATTTCACTTGCTCCGAAAGGTGAAGAAGGGAACGAATTCCACACGCAAAATGATCCCCTAGATCCCTACCAGCGCGAGAACATCATCGAACGCAAAGGTGCCGTTGACATTCGTTGCTCCAGCGTCGACATCATTCACGGCCTGTTTGATCCCGACGGCGATGACCTGTGTACTCTAATTGTTCTCGAATTTCGATTTGACCCGAGAAAGCGAGCGCGGCGCATCGCACACGTCGATATCGAGCTGAGGTTCTCCGCTAGTGAGAAAGGCGTAGCCGACCCTCAGGTTTTTGCCATCGCGCCTAACGGCAACTTGAGATTTGCTCAAACTACACAGACAGAGACAACAACTACCGGGGGCGACGTGACACTTGGTGCAGGCGCAGCTGGTGCGCAATTAAGCAGCGGTCTGAAGTATGAGCGCGAGGTCGCACGAGAGATGAGCTACGCAGGAATCGTCACGGGATCCATGGATATTCGCGGTCGAAACTATGGCAAGCCAAACTGTGCGTCTTGGACACTGCTTGAGAACCCTGAGACAAAGACTGGTGTACCTGTCTCTATGCGAACCGCCATCCTGCTCAAGAGGAGGGACGAGGGACGTTTTCAATGCGTGGTGACTGTCAACGCCAAAGCAGACTGGAGAACGTCGATGGAATGGCTCGTCGGCACCACGAAGCGTGATGACCCAGTACTGCTTGACCCGACACTGGCTCCGACGAGTGATAGGTACAAGGACGTGGAGATGAAGCTTGGGCAACTGGATCTAAACGCTATCTGCGATATCACCTCGGCCAACATTATTGAGAACTCTGTTAAGACGATTGAGATAGGCAGTCACAGCGCCTGAAGCAACTGGCTTGAATACCACAGATAGCAGACAGGTTACTCAAGGCTTCATGAGAAGGCTAGGAAGGGTACATCTCAGGTACTAACGGAATCACGCAGTAGCAACTTTTTGCGAGCATCCTTGACGGAGCTTTGACCCAAAGTAGATACTAGCCTGTTCGCTTATTCATAGCTTAATCCTGCTCGAGAATCTGTGGTGGAAGATCTTATGATTTGTCCATACATCGCAAAGATAGCTTCATCTAGGAACCCAGCCTCCACTTCGACAAGGGTTACCCAGCCTCCGAAAGCTCTCTATGCTTATCTATAGGTCGAATTTTGAGAGCTCTCGCCAGTTGTCATTCAGCTCATGCAGGTCGTCAGCGGGGACCAAAACACAGGGCATATATGATAGGCGACAAAAAGGTTTAGGCAAGCTTAGTGTAGACCTGGCATGACTTTAGATCATTTATTTCTATCAACCAGAATCAGAACCCCTCCTTTCCCGCCCCCTCCCCTAGGTTCAGTATCACAAATTTCGATACGAGGGGTCAACGATTATAGGCTCACATAATCCGTGGCCGGTCAGTCGATTTCGTGGTAACTGACGAGACTGAGTCAGCATTTGACTTCTGCTCCTCGTGATGGCTAGGATCCTATCAACTTCCAGTCTCTAGAAGCTAGCCTACAGTCTGCATTAGCATCATAGGCATCTGCAGAAGTCGCCATGGAACAAGAGGAGCGGTCGCTGGATGCTACGGAGACGTCTAGCAATACCATGGACAACGATTCTCCATCCGCTGACCTGGGTCTCTCGATCGATACAACCGAAGGATATGAGGCCAGTGAAAGGAAATTCGAGTAAGACAAGCTTACATTCTTTCACAAACCAGAACTCTGACAAAGAATCCCATAGTATTGTAGCAATCCATGGCCTTGGTGGCCATGACGACAAGCAATGGAGTTCAAGCAAGACGAGCACCTGGATCCAAGGCTTGGCAGCCCATACGAACTGGGAAGTCCGCATTATCCGGTATGCTTATGATGCTACAAAAGTCATAGAGGCTACATATCCCGAGGACGCTATTTCCTCTGAGGCCTCGACGCTTCTCCAAAAGCTTGGTGAGCTGAGGAGTGACCAGCAACCTGTTAGTGCACTTGAAAATTCTAAACTCGAACGATAACCAACTGGAACTCTTTAGCCTTTACCATTAGCGTTCTTTGCCCACGATATAGGAGGTATTATCGCAAAAAAGGTTGGTTGAGAAGCAATTCATTTGGTTCTGTTCATGCTAACAACGTGACACTAGGCCTTGATACTAGCTAGTCGATATGACAGTGAACATGCTGATATTAGCTACTCAACAAAACTTTTGGTATGGAACATTGGGACCCAGGTTTCTGTGATCTATAATTAACCTCCTGCAGATGTTCTTCGGTTGTCCTCACAGAACCATTGATATACCTCAAGACATTGAGGTTCTTGCTATCAGGCTTGATATGCTGAAACCAGCAGACTCAACAATCACTAACCTTAAAATGAAATGTCTCGCAAGATCAATCATTGACGTGAACAATTCTTTCCTAAACACCAAGGTCTTGACACGCGCCAGCGTTATCAATATCATATCATCAAAGACAGATCCTGTTGAAAATGTGAGTTGAAAGTTAGATTTTATGTTACATTGATGATACTGAACAACGTACAGGTCTTTGACAAATATACCGCAGCACTTGGAGTTCCCATGGAGAAGGTTTCGCTGATTGACAAGTCTCATAAAGAGTTGAACGATGAACCGGAAGCGTATGGTCCGTATGGAGGCCTTCAAACCAAGATGGTTTCATCTTGTAAGTCATCACGCAGTGACATGTAGACTAGAGCGAACTGTCTAATTTCCATTCCAGTTCCTTGGCAGGATGATAAGTTATCCCGTACTATGCAAGTCATAATGCACCAGGCACCTCCAATCTACCCCTTCAAGTTCAACACAACCCGTGGATTCGTCTGGATTTCTGAGCATGATACCATGGTCAAATGGCTGAAGTCTTGGGGCCTTGGTCTTTTGCATATTCATGGCACCTCCGCCATATCTAACGTGGCTCAGCATGTGTATGAAGGGATAGTAGATCGTGGAAAGAGCTCGACCTTCCGAGCCATCCTCTACTTCAAATTTGACAAAAATGATATCCGCCGGAATTCCATCGGGGCCATGGCAAATTCTTTCTTGCTCCAAATTCTCAGTCAGATAAGAGAATCTCCTAACGACAAGATGCCTGACATAGAACCGCCTGATTTCTCAGATTGTTGGACTGATAAAGATGCCTTCTTCTTTTTGGAAAAGCTTATGAAGGATATAACAACTCACGGTGAAATTCACTGGATTATTGATCGGCTGGATCAGTGTGACGACAGCAGTGGTATTTTCTTGTCCATGGTCTCTGACATGGCCAAGAATTCTGAACAGCATTTCAAGATTCTGGTGACGACGGTTGATGACAGTCAGATCGGCGAGGCCCTATCGGAGTTTCCTTCGATTGACATGAGGGAGCACCAGCCAACAGCTGAAGTTATGGAGAGCATTGTTCTCGAATTCATGACTGAGCTGTGTCAAGTTCGGCCGCAATATCGCCACTTTGAGCAAGAAATACGAAAGTTATTGGATTCTTGTGCTGACGATGACTTGCTGCGGCGCCTCCTACTTGAATGGCTCCTAGTCGCGCCTTGTGCATCGAAAGGATCAGCTCTAGAGCGGGAGCTCGCATCCCTTGCACCTCTTTCCCCGGCCAAGATATTCAAAAGATGTTTGGATGCGGTGCCTGGAAGCTCACGGCCATGGGCTCGAAGAGTCTTGATGTGGCTGGCGTTCTCTTTTCGACCGTTGACTCCTGAAGAACTGGGAAGTGCACTCAGCCTCAACACCTCCATGGAACCGTTGCCTGAGCAGGAGACATATGGAGATATAATGTGGGATATTGAAAACTGCCTTGGACCTATGATTATCCTAGTGAATGGTCAAGTTGAATTTCGCCATCCAGCCGCTCGAGACTTCTTGACAACTAGCAGTGACGCTCCCGACCGAGAACGGCCTTGGTACGCTTGGGACTCGGAAGAAGGCCATCGAGAGATCGCAGATGCTTGTGCTGGATATCTCACTTTAACTTCTACTCAGGGCATGATCCTAGCAGCTTGCCGAACATGCCCTGTTGATCAACGAATATTCGAAAACCCGTCAGATATCGCATCGTATGCTGTCGAATTCTGGCCACTGCATTATAAACGAGGGCAATTGGGAGTATCCCCGAGTTCACAATCTTCCAGCATGTCAAGCTTCTTCAACGACGAGACGGCACTCAAGCGTTGGGATGCAGCCAGATGGTTCGTTTCAAATCCTCATATCAGATCGGACCGACTCGTTCTCTCACGTGTGCCAGTATTTGCATCTATTGGTGACGAAGACTCGGTTAAAACCTGGCTTCAGTCTCAAGAACCTGACGAATACAATATCTCCAAGGCACTTATCGAGGCATCGAGATACGGACATAGTGATATTGCCAAGCTACTCCTCCAGAAGTCAAGCGTAAATGCAGATGTCTGCCTTGAAGCTATAATGGTCGCAGCACGATCGGCAGAACTACAAACACTGAGCATTCTATTATCGTATGCCACCGAAAGTCTTCACATAACTCAGTGGCCTGACATGCTCACCTCGAGACTTGCCTACCTCAGTTCAACCGAGCACTTAAAGACCATCTTACTAGCCGGAGCGGATGCGAACTTGTCGGATCCAGATTGTTCACCACCTCTTCACTGCGCTATTATCAGAGACGAGATCGCAGCTTTTGATATCCTCATAGAGCATGGAGCTGACCCTACTATCATCAACTCCAATTCGGCTGATACGCCATCTATAGTGTTGGCTGGGAAGTATGGCCGAGCGAAGGTCATCGACAGGTTAGCCAAAGCAGAACTCGTCGAAGCCCAGGACCATAAAGGCAGGAACGCTCTATGGTATGCAGGAGGTAGAGGCCATCACGCCGTGGTTCAAGCACTCGTCAAGGCTGGAGCGAACACTGAAGTCCTGACTGCTAACGTGAGGGAACTTCGACCTGCCCTGATTCCCATCTCTGGGGCTCCCTATCCAAAGTGTCTCAAGTTCATGCTTGATGCTGGCGTGGATATCAATTCAAAGTTGAGAGATTTTCACTCATTCCATGCATTGGGCATGGCGGCACGATTAGGCCACATTGAGATTTGTCGTATGCTGCTTGACCACGGCACGTGTAAAGAGTTTGATGACGACTCTGCTCTTATCCACGCTTCAAGAGCGAATAATATTGAGATTGTCAACATGCTACTCAACGAGGGTTACAAGGTAGATGTGCAGTTAGACGATTCTCCTTATCATGGCACGCCCCTCGTGGCGGCTGCCAGGGCAGGTTACAAAGATATAGTGACAGCTCTATTGGACAAAGGAGCCAACGTCAACTACGCTGCTCCCAACGACATTACGCCTTTGATGTCCGCCGTCCTGGGAAACCAAGCGACAATAGCCAAGACGTTCATTGATGCCGGGGCGGATATGACTGCTGTCGGCGCAAACAAGAAATGGAACGCAACCCACTTTGCTTACGACTTTCCAGACTGTATGAAGGTTCTTGTCGAAGCTGGGGCTGATATAAACGCTCTCGGTCCTGATGGCACGCCATTCTACTTGGCCGCGTATTTCAACCAGACAAAAGTGGTCGAGCTGCTTCTTGAACACAAACCAGATCTTGAAACCAAGTGCCCCGATGGAGACTTTACAGACGCGGGCTATACACCGCTTCTTTGCGCAGCATCCTGCGGTTATAATGAACTATTAAGGCTGCTGTTGGAAAACGGTGCTGATATCGAGGCCAAAACTCCAAAAGGCGGAACTCCTCTGATCCTAGCCGTGGCTACCAACAATGAAGAGATTGTCAAGATCCTGCTCGAGTACAATTTGGACATTGACGCTAGGGATATCTGGGAAGGCTCTGCTCTCTTCTGTCTTCCTAACCCTGCAAATCTATCTGTCGTCAGACGCCTCATAAACCGAGGTGCTAGCCTGACAATTCGGAACTACGAAAAGTATACCCCGCTGGGACGAGCCGTAGCGGACGGAGACCTTCCGTTGGTACAAATGCTCTCTTCTCAAAAACTCGATTTGAACGCAGAAGCTTCTGAGAATGGGACTGCTCTACACATCGCAACAGAAAAGTGCAACGTTGACATGGTCAAAGCGCTCGTCGAGAAGGGTGCTAGCCCGGATGTCGCCAATTCCTGGATGTATGGCTCACCTCTTCAGAGGTTGTTTGAGAAATATTATACCTCTGTGGAGAATAAAGATATAATTGCGCGGCATCTAATCAATGACGCTGGCGCCGACGTCAATGTTCATGGTGGCAATATGGGATCAGTCCTGAACGCAGCGATCCTGAGTGGCTCTCTAGACATGATCAAGCTCATTCTTGAGAAAGGTGCTGATATTGGATGGCAAGACCTTCACGGTCGACGGCCAGTACACTATGCATCCTTGAAGACTGTTCAGCATTTCCAGCTATTAGTCGAGGCAAGTGGCGATGATGAAGAACGTCTTGGTATCACGACCAAGACCAAGTCTGGCTTGACAGTGCTACATTTTGCTGTTGCAACGGGAAGACCTGATCTTGTCGAGCTGGTGCTCTCTCATACAAGTGGCACAATATCTATCAATGAGCCGGATGACGATGGCTGGACGCCTCTGCTTTGGGCATGTCGCGTTTGTGAAAGCTGGGGCACGCCCAAGGAAATCAGTCCCGAAATCGTGAAGCTTCTTCTGGATCGTGGAGCAGATCCATCGGTTCGAGGTCGGACCTCGGATGACAGAGAATGGTCGCCGCTCAAGATGGCCAGATTCTATGGCGCATCGCAGGAAGTGATAGACTTATTAACAGCAAGTCCTAGCAAGAAAAAGGAGGATGACTGGAAATCCAAGTTCCATGTTTCCAAGAAGGCAGCGCGAACTACATGGTATTGCGACTTGTGTCTCTTTGTGAGTTTTCCTAGGTCTTGCTATAACCAGTTTGCTAACCTGCCAGCACATCTACGGTACCTTATACTACTGCGACGGTTGTGAGCTCTCGTATGGGTTGTGTTTCAAGTGCTATCGCTACAGAGAGGAGTGTCATCCGTATCACGATAAATGGGAAGAGCGAGGTCCAGAATTTGTTGACGATGATGAAGAGGAGGAGGAGGAGAAGGAAAAAGAAGAGGATGATCCCAAGGGTTCGCCGGGAATCGAGCAGGTTCAGGATGATGATTCAGAGGGCGATTGGTCGAACGATGAAGCCGAGGGAGAGAGTAAATAAAGCTAGTCGAGGTTTTGTCAGTATGGCCATGGTCATGTTTTCTTTAGAGTAGATATTATCTCGGATGATGTAGCAGCATTGCTTTCTGATGGGTGCCCTATAAGAGTGTGATTATGGTGGCAGCAAGTGACGTGAATATCTCTATACGAGATGGCCAGCCCTCGATGAGCAGAAAAGGCGTAGTCAGTTGAATGCTGGTATTAAAACCAGAGATAAAAACGCATCAATGACCTCATAATAAGACTAAGAAATAATTGACAAAAGATAATAAGTTAGTACAGTAAAGAGACATAAGAGGCTCATACAATTA
This sequence comes from Fusarium sp. NRRL 52700, assembly GCA_013396095.1. Taxonomy (NCBI): domain Eukaryota; kingdom Fungi; phylum Ascomycota; class Sordariomycetes; order Hypocreales; family Nectriaceae; genus Fusarium; species Fusarium sp. NRRL 52700. The sequence goes on from JAAQRM010000282.1 coordinate 91,183, forward strand.
TTTCAATACAAGTGTCAGGTTAATACCTCAATGCCAGTCGTATCTCTAGTAATTTCGGGCCTCGAAGATTATGACCATCCTCATTGCAAAAAGATGATCACTGCCAGACTCAGAGCGCTATGACGGCGATTCGAAGAACTTTTGATTTGTCTCGTATAGTTCGGCCCCTGGTAGTATAGTGCAAATAACCTCTCGTCTATCACTAACCGCGGCGATCGGCTTCGCTCGGTATAAAGTTAATTATAGAAATTATTGTCTTCCAGCCGTCCCAGTAAACTCTATGTCTTTCAAGGGAGATATGCTATACGATCCAGCTAGTGAATACCCAGACTAGAACTACCGAGCCAAGATCAACACTAGCACAGCATTGCCTTACAATAGTTCCTAGCATTCCAGTCAAAGCGCATCACCAGGTCGAAGCGTTCTTCCAGAATTTCCTAGTGGAGTTCGGCATTGCCTTGCCGACATCTAAAATTAGTCCTACGGTCTAGCCTTGGCGGGTAAATTGCAAATTTCAGGGGATCTGCATTGAAATCAAACCAACATGATTGGTCGGTTTGTTTACGAGCCCTGAAAATTTGGGGCACTCCACATGGGTAGGGCTCGTTCAAGCTCGTTCAATCTCGTGTCTCGACCTCGAGCCTACTAACCTAGGTAGTGATGCGGTATGCCCGACGGACTTACTAGGCTGGATTTATGCATAGCTTTTACACTATTCGGGGGCCAGGCTCTCGTATTCTCTAATTCTGCTCCATAAGTGAAACATCGTCTGCTGGGTTATTGTGCTTGGACTGTCGATGGAAATGTAGTATAAGATGGCGAGAGACATCATGACATTTGTTTTGTAGCATACCAACACACTCGTTCAATTCTGCCCATCATGAAAGGCTCAACCACCCTCGCTTTTGCCCTCGTTCAATTCAGTGCTGCCTCGCAGCTTGTCTGGCCCTCAAAATGGGATGAGGTTGAAGATCTTTTGTACATGCAAGGAGGTTTCAACAAGAGAGGTCTCGCTGATGGTAAGGAATCCGCCATTCAATCCAATCCATCGCCTCAAGCCAATGCTAACAATTCTCAGCGTTAATTACTTGCCAGTTTGGAAGCAATAATCCTGGACAACAGAACACGGCCGAATGGCTCCGAACAGCCTTCCACGACGTCATCACACACAATGCCAAAGCGGGAACAGGCGGCCTGGATGCGTCCATCTACTGGGAGTCTTCTCGACCCGAGAACCCCGGCAAGGCCTTCAACAACACCTTCAGCTTCTTCAGTGGCTTCCACAATCAGCGCGCCACCGCTTCTGACCTTACTGCCCTTGGTACAGTGCTTGCCGTTGGAGCTTGCGATGGTCCCAGCATCCCTTTCCGTGCTGGTCGAGTCGATGCTTACAAGCCTGGTCCATCGGGTGTCCCTGAGCCTTCGACCAATTTGAAGGATACCTTCTCTGCCTTTACCAACGCTGGCTTCACCAAGGAGGACATGACTGCTATGGTTGCTTGCGGTCATGCTATTGGTGGCGTGCACAGCGTTGACTTTCCCGAGATCGTCGATATCAAGGCTGATCCCAACAACGATACCTCTGTGCCCTTCCAGAAGGATGTTTCCTCTTTCCATAACGGCATTGTTACCGAGTATTTGGCTGGCACGTCCAAGAACCCTCTGGTTGCTGCAAAGAACGCGACCTTCCACTCTGATAAGAGAATCTTCGATAATGACAAGGCTACCATGAAGAAGCTCTCGACCAAGGCTGGCTTCAACAGCATGTGTGCTGATATCCTCACCCGTATGATCGATACCGTCCCTAAGAGTGTGCAGCTCACTCCCGTGATCGAGGCTTACGATTTCCGCCCTTACATCACCGAACTGTCTCTTAACAGCAAAGGAAAAATACATTGGACAGGCTCCGTCAGAGTCAAGATCACAAACAACATTCGTGATCCCAATGACCTCGCTATCAACCTCATCTACGCTGGTCGAGACGGCAAGAAGGTCACTGTGTCCACGCAGCAGGTGACATTCCAGGGTGGCACCTCTTCCGGTGCCGGCCAGCTCTTTGCGAACTACCAATTTGATACCACCATTGACGCCAAGAATGGTATCACCAAGTTCTGGATCCAGGAGGTCAAGCCCTCCACCAAGGCATCCATCACCCACGATAACCAGGGGACCGGCGGCTACAAGGTCGACGACACTGTCCTTTACCAGCTTCAGCAGTCCTGCGCCGGGCTCGAGACGCTCCCCAATGCACCTCTCGTCGTTACAGCCATGGTCCGTGACGCCCGTGCTAAGGACCCCATGACCCTTCGCGTCGCCCACAAGAAACCGGTTAAGGGCTCCATTGTTCCCAAGTTCCAGATTGAGATCACCAACTTCAAGGCTACTGGCAAGAAGTCTGCTGGCTTCACAGCGTTCCAAGCCAAGACCATGTACGAGGAACAGAACACCTACTTTGACATCGTCTTGGGTGGCAACCCTGCTTCAGGTGTACAATTCATCAGCACTCAGACCATGCCTAACACGTGTTCATAAGCGTATCACCTTTTAATATTTAGACATAGACTTGCATTTGAGATTACCATAGCGAATTGACTGAATTACTTATACTTGGCGCTGTCTTCATACTAACGTCACAAGAGACGCAAGCATCCTCGACCTCCTCACGTAGGGAGAGAAACAACAGAACAACTAGACCGTGACTGATCTACAGATGCGCCCGAGACGAAAAATACCCTTGCTTTTGGAGCAAGCTAACAACCTCATCTGCAATGCCCCATGATAGCTCAAGACCTCTACCACCAACACCATACGCATGAACAACGACACCAGGCTTGAGACGCTCCAGTTCTAGGCGGAGACCACCTTCACGAGCTGGTCGACGACCAACAATGTCTCTGACGACATCGAAGCGATGGGACTCACTGCCGAAAGGGAACCATTTGGCTGCGTTGGACAAGAGAGTTTGCCGAGTATCAGCTGAAGGGTGAGGGTCCCAGTTATGAGGCTCTTTGGTGCCTCCAATGATAGTTCCACCTTCTAAAGGTCGAGGAATAGCGAATGACCAAGACCCATCCGAGTTCTGGCGTGTTATGGTCTTCGACACTGGGTTCCGCACAAGACATGTCTGGCCTGAAGTACGATTAGTGATAGAATTGAAAGCTCATCGGTGTCTTAGCACTTACCGCGAATGGGAAATACTTTCGGGTCACCGAAGCCCATGCCTGAGCAATTGATCACAGCCTTGACAGAGTCTTCAATCCAGAAGACCTCTTCTAGCGATGCAAGTGTGTACTGTCTTACACGGCCGCCTCTGTTCTGAAATCTGCGCTGTAAAAAAGAAGCATATAAAGGACTATTGAGAGAATATGACCGGTAACGGAAACCCAGTTGCAGGGAGTCACCCATAGCACTTAGTTCACTGCTACTGAATAGCTCAAAACTCGATTCCAGGTGAGCATACACCGACTGCGATACATCCTTGGTAATATCGACATATTCAGGCGCTGGGTTTTCGAAGAACTCTTCGCCGGGCATGAATTCGACGCCAGCGACGAGTTTGTCTTTGTCAGACCAACTGTCAAGAGTATCGTATGTCTTCTTGGCCCATACTGCTTCTTGAAGTAGTTGGGGAGTGTTTCCTGGGCATGGCCGATAATGGGCGCCGGCCCATGGCGTTGCATAGTTTATGGACGTTTCGCTGGGAACATCTCTTGCGATGATGACGATGGAAGGTGGGTTGCTCTGAGAAGTAGTTTGTTCTTGGATTCGAAGGGCTGTGGATAGTCCTATGACTCCAGCGCTGCTCGTTTCATGGTTAGGCCAATGTTCTTAACAGGGTTGATTGTTGAAGAGGGAAGCTCAATGGCTTCAGAGTCAAGCAAAACATTCAACATACCCGACGACGACAATAGTTTCGCCTTGTTGAGACATTATTGGTAAGTCGTGGTAGAGAATTGTAGAGATAAGCAAGCGCACAAGACTATTGAGTCAGGATAAATGACTTGGAGGACGAGCTACCGGGTACTCTTATAAAAAGAGGATATTGCTACAGGTATATTCTTTGACTTCGGAAGACGCCGGTGACATACCTCCCTCGTATAAGGTGTCTTATCGGCATTTCAGATCCACGTCGTGGTTGTTGGTATTTATCTCGTTTTCTCTCAAATTCCCACTGGACTTCCATCATTTCCCGAAGCCAATCTCAAGGACGCCACTTGGTAGTCAAAACGAATGCGTCTGAAGTGATGGAGGGAGGTGTCCGTTGAGTCGTGATTGGACATCGGGTTGCATTAGTCTCACGGAGATCCACCTCCATTCTTCGCTGACGGTGGAGACTGCGGGGAGGTCTATCACGGATTTATCCTGGCATCTTGTTGAGCACTTGTATCCAAGTTGAATTTTCATTATCGACTCTATCAAAAATGCCTCTTCGAGGCTTCTCCGAATATCGGAGACTCTCTTCCCTAGTCAATTATAAGTAACTATTTCCATCTTGGATCAACCCAGCTTCAGACAAATACCGTCCCATCTTGGATAAGACTTAGACCTCTTAACTACTACACCATCCATCATGCCTCTCCGAACCGGTGTTCTAACTACTGATGCGCCTGCTCCCAGTCCTCATCTATCTCAAGCAATCATTCACAATGGAACCGTCTACTGCTCCGGTTCGTTCGGCATGGATGCCCAGACTCGACAACTGGCTGAGGGTCCCTATCACCAGACCGTATGTCCATTTATTATCCCCGAGCTAAGAGCTAAGTCTGTATCCTAACTATCAGAATAGACGGGTGCTCTCAAGAACCTCGACGCTATTCTCAACAAAGCGGGAACAAGTCTTCACAATGCTTTGAAAGTCACCATCTTCATACTGAACATGGACCACTATGCTGAAGTCAACAAAGCTTACCTCGAGTTTTTCACTTCTGGCCCCAAGCCAGTAAGTAAAGTACCTCACAAGCTTATGGCTCGGTGCTGACAACGACCAACAGAGCCGAACATGCGTAGCTGTTGCTCAGCTTCCCCTAAAGGGCGCTCATGTGGAGATGGAAGCTATCGCTGCTATTCCTCAAAAGTCTAGCAAGCTTTGATGACCATGGTTTTCTTTCTAGTTTATTAATATGATGAAATCGATTACTGTCTGGCTGAATTTTGAAAAGAGAATGTGACCGCACTTCGAAAAACCGTCGTACACACCTTAATCAAAACAATAAGCTTGACATTGAAATCTATCAGAGTATAACACGTGAAGCAACCGAGGCTCTCTTGTAATATTGGATAAAGACTGCGTCAGCCTATTCTTGGACGTGGCTAGACCCTGCGAGAACAAATTAACCATAAATCATCCTTGATCTCCTCAAGTTCCCCCGCTCACGATAGGCCATAGAGCAACTAAACTTGGAGTCAAAAGCGTATCCACAAAGGTTATCTGGAACTCTAGTAAGAGCAGCGATCTAGAAGCATCGATTTTCACAGGCGAGACAGCTATTCAGTCCTCTTCGGCAGAATCTTCTCGGTACGAAGAAGCTTAGATCGACTTCAATTAGTTAGAGTTTCCCATAAATATACCTCACAAGTGGCTGTAAGATAATGGGAATCCTAGTCAGCCACAAAGCCTAGATATCGAATGGAGGTACACCTCCGTTGAACTACTAACGTTGCACCACTCTCCATAGAAAACCTCACGGCCTCGCTTCGAGATACGACCGACAGCGGTTCACAAATATTTTAAGACTAAATAGACTCGATGCGAGATACCCCACGATTCATACTCCCCATCAGGGGCGCCGTACCTGTAGTCTTACCTAGATCTGTTGTCCGTAAGATTTCTGGATCAAGAAAGATATAAAGTAGGCCATTGATCTCCTTGTATCAAAGTCTGGGCTTTTGTTAGTGCCCTTTGAATCCCCATGTTTCCGGAAGCATCTGACCATTTCACAGGCTCTTTTGTTCCTATCTAATCAGTCTGCGTACGATTTCAACTACTTTTACCCTGCCATCTTACGAGGCTTCAATTTGGGCAGTTTGATCGCTTGGCACAGTGACCGCAAAGCAGAGCGGGGGTGGCACATAAGCGTGGCGATCCATTTCGCAATCACCGGTTTCATTATCAGTGCTGCGACGATCAAAATCCCAGTTTGTTATTCTGCATCGTTCTTGTACACTTGCGGTTGCTTTGGAGCAAATTCGGCGTTATACAGCTGGGCTGCGTCTTCAGTTGGTCAGACACCGACGAAGAAGGCTTGCACAACGGCTATCATCAATGTCACTGGTCAGCTGGGAACCATCTGGAGCCCTTACTTCTTCAACTCGAATGATGAGCCACGGTATACTAGGGCGATGGTTCTTCTTTTGGCGTTTGCTCTACTGGGAATCTGTATTTTCTTCTTGTGAAGTTTATTCTTGGAAGGGCCAACAAAGAAGATAGTTGCTGACTATGAAGGACCGGGAGAGTCCCGACACTGTTCACTCTTTAATCTACTCAAGCTAGATATAGTGTTAATTTCTACACAGAGAATATCTGATTCGTGTTCCATCACAATGTGTTTCAACACGATTGATTGCTAATCTATGCATAGATATATGATACTCAAGACCCGCCTCACATTGAAACATTACCGTATTGGGAAATATTTGGGCCGTCGGACCGCGTGCGTCGCCGGTTTCCAATGTCGCGGAGCCGCAGGAATGGAGTTCACTAGCAGTATAAGCAAAGTGGATTTTGCAAGTCGGCTTGTGCCCGAAGCTTGAGAAGAGTGAATTGTGATAGGACGATGCGGATGAAGGTATGTTTCTAAGCAGTCTGTCTCTTTCGCCCCATACAGACTCACTCTCCCAGTAGCCAGCGGCCATGAGTCCTAAAGTGTGGCGTTCCCTATTGAGTTAAAAATGCGGCTTTGCGGCATCTAATGCGGCGCATCGTACAACTACCAACGGCTCGGATCCGAATCCTTGACATATCAACAGGCCATCGACCTATCGCTACACAATGCCCTCAGCACGCAATCGTTCCCCACGTTGTCGCAACAAAGGTCAGCGTAACAATTAAGTGCAAATCATCACGAAAAGGGCGATTCGTGAGTCAGTGTAATCAATTTAAAAGTATGGAGTCGATCTGATGTGATTTGATAGTGGCCTCATATCAGATAGTCAGCTAAGATAAAGCCAAGCAATTCCCGCATGTAGATCACTCGGCTGTATCCGCTCTTCATTCCAGTTCTATATCTTTCCCTCTGCAGATATGGGTGTCACAGAAGATTCAAAGGATCTTTCTAGATTTCAAAGTCGAGAGAAGGAGGGAGAGACAGCTATTGTGTCGGAGAAGTATGCTGATGTGACCCTACGTCTCGTTGAGGAGCATGGCGATGAGTTTGGGGCCTTGACTCCTGAGAAGGAAAAGAAGCTGTGAAGAAAGCTTTACTGGCACGTGATGGGACTCTTGTCAGCGATCAACTTGCTTCTATTCGTATGCTCACCAGCGTCTCCCACTATGGGCTTACTGACATCAGCAGATTGACAAGTCAACTCTCGGATATGCTGCCATTCTCGGTCTATTCGAAGAAACGGGCATCAATAAGGCACAATACAACAATCTGGGAACATTCTTCTATGTTGGTATGTTTCAGGTTCTCTATCAATTCTTCAAGCCAGAACCTTTCTCACCCTATCACAGGATACCTTGCTGCGCAGTGGCCCGGCCACTATCTCATGCAGAGACTTCCCTTTGGTAAATTCGTTGCCGGATTAGTCTTTATTTGGGGAGCTACTATTCTCCTTCACTGCGTTGCGACTAAATACGCTGGTCTTATTGTTCTTCGAATCGCTCTTGGAGCTGCTGAATCAGTAGTTGTGCCAGCAATGGAGATGACAATCGGCATGTTTTTCAACCGTCACGAACAATCATTCCTTCAGCCTTTCCTCTGGGTCACATCAGCTTTAGCACCCGTCTGCGCTGCTTTCATCTCCTACGGTCTTCTCTGGAGTCATAGCGCAGTCCTCCCCTGGAAGCTTTTCATGATCGTTACTGGAGGCCTTTCCGTCATTTTATCTGTGTTTGTCTTTTTCTTCTACCCAAATAACCCCGCCGAGGCTAGGTTCTTGACTTTGGAAGAAAAGGTTCACTCTATCGAGAGTGCACGAGTCGAGCCAAAGCTCCATTGAACAGAAGCAGTTTAAGAAAACTCAATTTCAAGAAACACTTCGGGATCCAGTTTCTTGGCTGTTTGCACTCCAGGCTTTTACCCTCATGATGTCCAACAACTTGACATACGGTCAGCAAAATCTTATCACTACAGCCCTCGGCGTCGATGCTCTAGGTTCAACCCTTGTTGCTGCAGCTGGAGGTGGCTTTGGAGTCTTGGTTTGTCTTGCTGGAACCTTTGCACTGAAATGGTGGCCTTCCAACCTCGCTCTTCACGGCCTTGTCTGGTGCATACCTGCTGTTGCTGGCGGTATCGGAATGGTCACCATCAACTGGAACGAGAAACTTGGAATGCTTGCTTGTCTCCTCCTCGCAGGTCATACATACGGAAACACTTACATCATCGCCCTGGGCTGGGCAACATCGAGTGCTGCTGGCTACACCAAGAAGCTTACCCGCAATGTCATGTTCATGATCGGCTACAGTGTTGCAAACTTGATTTCACCGCAAATTTGGGTTCCTAAGGATGCTCCCAGGTACTATGGTGCTTGGATTTCAATGATTCTCGTCAGTTGGGTGGGAACTCCGGCGATCTTATTTGTGATTCAGTTTATTCTCAAGAAGAGGAATAAAGAGCGCAAAGAGTGGGCGGCTGATTTGAGCGAAGAGGAACGACTTGCACACGAGTTTGGTGAGGTTGAGCAGCTGGATGAGAATGGCCAGATCGTTCGAAGAAAGGTCGAAATCGCACTATTGGACCTTACTGATATCCAGAACAAGTTCTACATCTATCCTATCTAGGGTAGTCGGACCAGGCCTGCTTAAGATACAATCCCAAGATCTATTTTAGCAAACAAAGAGTTACCTCCGATCACGGACTTGGCTAGTTTGACGAAAATTTCTGTCGATAATTGAGATTTACCAGGATAGCGGTTCTTCTAAACACTATTTGCTGGAGACGACAGAGAGTCTCGGCTATTTCTGACAGGAGAAAAGGTCGAGAACGTTCACTCCGAACCATTGAAGACCACGCGGCCTTGAAAAGTCGAAATCTGTCGGTAATAAGCATCGGCTAATCCAAAGAGAAGCATGACTCTCTCACAGGAAAGCGACTTGAAAAAAGTCCAAGTGTCACACATGACTGACTCAAGCTGAGTCCAAATCAGGGGTATCCCCTGCATCAGATCTAAGACTTCCATCTCACTCGCATGGAAACACCGATAAGCGTGGTATTTGGTCCACGTGTCGCTTCTGTCAGAATCATTAGCCTGTGGCGGTGGCGGTCGCGAAAGATGAGACTATTCCTGATACAAGCTTTGTTCCCGCCAACTAGCTCGCAGAGAACACTCGTATTGGGAAATCTATTCGGCGCCTTGTCCGTTCGTGGCTGGGAAATTCGATAGTGAATCTGCTTCATGGCTTACCCCTGTAATTTTGGAAATGACGATGGCCTGACGGGGTGCTGGCCTCGAACTGAATGAATCGCTACGGGATTGTGAGATCAGCACCGTGGACACTTTGAGTTTGCTGGGGGAGTTGATGGCACTTTGATCACTATTTGAACACAAATCAGTAACCTTGGAATTAAAATGCCATTCATGAAACTATGTTTAAACTCAGACATAAAAAAGGGGTTCAGCCGTTGAGAACCTTATCGTGGCATCGTCCTCGTCCCACAAGAAAAAAGCCATCTTGGCAAAGGCCTAAACTCCCGGCAGTCTGGTTACTCCGCCACGTCGTCACTAATACCCTCTCATTGGTCTCTAGTCGAGGCCTAGACCTACCGTTCAGCTAGAGACGAGATGAAATCTAGGGTCGTCCCACTACACCTTGCCTCTATTCCCGAAAGGGTATATTTTCCCGTTTCTAAATAATTCTTCCGGCGCTATCTTCCGTCGCGGCCGAGTCCCCTGGACTCATTTGAACATTTTATTCGACCTTTCTGTGTCGTTTGCTGTCTAGCCTTTGCACGAAATCGATAGTCTCTCAAATGTCATGTTCAGCTGCTCGTTGGCCGGCACTATTCTTAGCGAGTCGTAAGACTCTAGAGTAGGCGCCGAAATAAACTGGTCAAAGACTCCACTAAGCTCATCATAAGCTGCTCTAGGATATCCTAAACTCCTCTAAAGATTTCTGTCACTTGGGATGAAGGCCTTGCCATGTCCGAGACTACTTAGTCTGACGGGCGAGCCGAGTACTTCTAGACTGGGCGAAACTGATGGCTTTTTCATAACCGAGAACCTGGTGGCCTCTGGGGCTGGTATCGGATACGAGATGGGATGTTATATCAGTGTATGTAGCCCCTGTAGAATACAAGGTCTGACCACGTACTTTTGTCCCTCCCCCGCGTCCGTAAACTTTCGTGCTGTTGCGTTGAATCACGGCTCAACATGGCGAGATTATCTGCCTGGCTACTGCTCCCGCTCGTCTGTGGGAGCAGTCTTGCAAAAGAAGGTTCTGTTGTCCCTGCTTTCGTTGATTCTTCCTCCAGCCATTCCACTCGTTTTGCTTCCCTTCATGACACTCCTTTGAACGGCAATGTTCCTGTTGCCCGCGGCGATTCTTCGTCGTTCACTCCCCAAGTCAATCCGCTTGTCAAGAGATCGTCGGCATGCAAGCCAAGACAGCCCCCAGGCGGTATTGGTGCTGGAGCTCCAAACTTGACTGCGAGTGGAACCTCTACTACGGCTGCTTCCGAGACAGTATCCTCTGGGACAACATCTTCAGCATCCAAGCCAGAGACAACCTCTGTCCTTGGAAGTGTCTCATTTTCTGAGACTTCATCGACCATTGAGGTTACATTCACTTCTGGCACCTCATCAGGACTTGCGTCAGAGGCATCTCTAAGTTCTGCCGACGGCGACACCCACTCTTCATCAACTGCAGTGGCAGCACATGATGCTTCAACATCTTCACTATCCGATGTCGATACAGCTTCAACAGATGCAATTGGCGCCAAGTCAGCCACAGCCACTTCCGACACCACGACTACCGGTGTGACGACTGGAAGCCCAACTACCACTGAGACTGTTTCAGTCTCATCAGTTGACCCAAGCGCTGCTTCCGACACGACTACTGACTCTGACTCTGCCTCGACTTCGTCTCTAGAGTCAAGCGCTGACTCGGGTTCGACAAGTGGTTCCGCCGCCAGCCACGTCGGAAATACATTGACCTCTTCTGTCGCCTTAAGCGCAACTTCGGACATCGCGACTGGAACCACCACAGCGGGCGAAACCTCAGCCTCTGGCAATGTCGCGTCGTCTTCTGAGTCAACTGCTGACTCAGGTACGACTTCTGGCTCCTTGACAGCGAGCGAAACCTCGACTTCTGAGGAGCTCACATCGTCGTTCGAGACCAGCGCCACCTTGACCTCAACTGAGACAAGCGAGACTCTCACATCGTCCGGAACCCAAACTTCCGAGGCATCACACTCTTTGACCACCGAATTCCCTTCTTCTTTCACTTCTTCACAACAAACATCAGAGAGCGTGGTTTCAACATCGACTGACTCGCCTCTAGTACTCACTGTTGCCGCCGACGGAAGCGGCGACTACACTGCCATTAACGATGCTATCAAGGCTGCCCAGACAAGTGGTTACCCAACCGTGACTGTTCTCGCTGGCACTTACACAGAAAACGTCGTCATCCAGGCCACCCCCACCGTCACCATCGTCGGTGAGGTTTCCAACAAGCGCGATGTATCCTCTACGCCCCAGGTCGTCATCAACAACGGCGGAAACGCCAACCCTGCACTCTCTTTCTCAACGGCGAGTGCTGCTGGTATCACATGGAAGAACATCAAGTTCTCCAACACCCAGGCTGGAGGCTCAGGCGGTGCTGTTTTCCTTAGGGGCAGCAAAAATGCCTTCTACAACTGCCAGTTCTACGCTGCTGGTATCGCTGCCATCACTGGATCCTACGCTTCTGCCATCATCGCCAACTCGTACATCGAGGCCCCTGACAAGGTCCTCTATAACTACCCCTCGCTCTACCTGTACGGAACCAAAGTCACTGCTACCAACAGCAATGGCCTCATTGTCTACAGCCTGGGCTATCCCTCTGGAAACACACTCTACAACTCAACTATCGTCTTCGATACTTGTGACATCAGCCAGAAGAGTGGATCAACCAATACCCGCGTGTTCCTCGCTGCGGGCAATGGCGACGGCTCAGTTGCTGTCTTCCGTGATACGAGCATTGGAAGCTTTGTCGCTGCTACCGGTGTTTACGTCGACAGCAAGACACAGTCCAAGCTGAACAGCTACATTGAGTTCGGTACCACGGGAGATGGAAGCTACTCCAACCATGTGGCGGACCGCTCTAAGTATATGACTCTGATCACAGACCCCGAGGACCTTTCTCCTTACCAGATCTCCGCTTTCTTCAAGAGCACGTATCCTAGCGTTGCAGTTTCATCTCTGGACTGGATTGATCAGGATGTCCTGAGTGCTATTCAGGCCAGTAACGCCAAGGACTTCAAGCAGGATGTTGAGACCACCACCTCAGCCGCTCCTACGGCCGAATCAACAACAACATCTTCGGATTCGAAGGAGACTACTTCTGAGTCACTGACAAAGGCCGCTGATCCCGTAACGACAACCTCCGACACCCTGTCCAAGGCATCCACCACCGCCGCACCTACAACATCCTCTTGCTCGCTGCCTTCTTCTGTTCCCAGCACCGCTATCGTTGTTGGCCCCAAGAGCAACCCTTGTGCCTCTTACGACACTGTCGCGTCTGCCGTAGCAGCTCTTCCTGCTGATGACACCTCCCAATACATCTACATCCTTGCTGGCACATATGAAGGACAGGTCTCGGTCGTCCGTACCGGTGCTACCGTCTTCCGTGGAGAGACCACCGATGGTTCTTCGCCCAAGAACAACAAGGTCACCATCACAGCCAGAAACGCTGTCTTGTCAAGCAGTAGTGGTTCATTGGGTACAGCGACATTCTCTGCCAGCAAGTACGAAGCTAAGCTTGTTTCGTTCTACAACATCAACTTTGAGAACTCTTTTGATCCTACGACCAACAACATCGCTCTTGCTGTGTACGCCAAGGGAACAAAGGTGGCTTTCTATGGCTGTGACATTGACTCGTCTCAGGGTACTCTCTACCTAGACTACGGAAACTTCTTCTTCAGTCACTCGAAGATATCAGGAACCACTGATTTCCTATGGGGACAGGGCGCTGGTTACATCTACAACTCTGTCATTGTGTCTCGGGGATCTACCACTGGTCAGTCTATCGCCGCCTACAAGTACCAGGGCCAATATGGTGGCTCTCAGCTTGTATTGGACCTCTGCGCGGTCGTCCCTGAGTCAAGCTCTGTTCCTGAGGGAAGCACCTATCTTGGCCGTGATTATAACACAAACTCCAACGTCGCTTTTGTCAACTCATTCCTCGATGGGCATATCGCAGGCGCTGGATGGAAGATCGCCTCTCCCAGCACTTTCACTGGTACCTGTACTGAGGGTAACAACACTGGTCCTGGCTGGGACTCTTCTGCTCGTATATCTGGTGCCACCATTGTCAGCGATACTTCCTCCTTTAGCGCTGCCGGTATTTTGGGCAGCGATTCTTGGATTGATAAGGCTGCCATTGCCCCCTTCCAGGGATGGCCTGACTCCGTCTACAGCAAAGATGCTACTAGCACAACCACTTCAGCTGCGACTACAGCCTCAAGCACTACAAGTGCTACTGCTGTCGGTGCTACCTTGACCGTCGCTCCCTCTCCCACTGGAAATGAGTACGAGACTGTGGCCTCTGCCCTCGCTGCCATTCCCGACGACGGTGATGACTATACCATCTTTGTCAAGGCCGGTTCGTACAACGAGCAGCTTACTTTCACTCGCTCTAGCGGTCATGTTACTATCCGTGGTGAGACGAGCTTCGAGAATGACTTCACCCAGAACGAGGTTCTCATCTGGTTCAAGCTGGGCTACTCGACTGGTGCATCCCGCAACGAAGAAACTCCCGTTCTCTTCTGGAAGACCACTTCAGCTTCTTCTGGTCTCTCGCTGTACAATCTCAACTTCACCAACACCTATCCTCAGACAAGCGACACAGCTGCTCTCGCTGCTGACTTCTTTGGAAACATGGCTGCCTACGGATGTGCATTCGATGGCTTCCAGGATACCCTCCTTGTCAATCAGGGCATTCAGGTCTTCTCCAACAGCTATATATCGGGGTCTGTGGACTTCATTTGGGGTTACAGCAAGGCTTTCTTCCACGGGTGCTATATTGCGTCCAACACCGCCAACGCCTACATTACCGCCAACAACCGTAAGAGCTCTTCTTGGGCCGGCGGCTTCGTTTTCGATAAGTGCAAGGTCACATATACTGATAGCTACGGATCTAACTTCGGCACGACATCACTCGGTCGTCCTTGGTCCCAGTATGCCCTTGTTGTGTACATGAATTCATTCCTCGACAAGCACATCTCTCCACAGGGTTGGGCCACCTGGTCTTCAAGTAACCCACAGACATCGGTAAGTTTAGGGGAGCTTAGAGGAGCTTAGAGGAGACTCCTCTTAGTTTACTAGATGGCTTGCTGACAATTTTTCTTTCTAGAACGTGCTTTTCGGAGAGTTCAACAATACTGGCCCCGGCAACTGGACCACCTCTCGAGCTAGCTTCGCGACGAAGCTCACCGAGTCACAGGCTGCTGCATATTCCCTCGGGTCGTTCATTGGAAGTACGAGCTGGCTTGACATGAAGGCTTATAACCTTGTTCCCAGCTACGCCATTGACGGATCTGACGCAACCACCGACCCCGAGACCGACACTTGGCCAGTGCATCCTTCTGATGGCACTACCCCTCCCAAGGGTGCTGTCATTGTGTCCGTCGGAGGAGAAAAGTCAGGCTCCTACTCTACTCTCACCGATGCGCTCAACAGTCTCCCCAAGGACTCAACACCTCAGACCATCTTCATCTATGCCGGTACTTACGAAGAACAGGTCCCTGCAATCAACCGACCAGGACCTGTCACCATCATTGGATACACTGAGAGCGACCCTGGAAAGACCTATGCTAGCAACCAGGTCACCATTACCCAAGCCAAGGGTCTCTCGGTTGCCGGTACCATCCCCGCTGGTCGCAGCAACGCCGATACAGCCACCATCGCGACAGCCAGCACCAAGATTGCCTTTTACAACGTCAAATTCGTCAACTCTGATAACTTGGATGGCGCGACGCCCAGCTATGTCACTCTCGCTGCCAGTATCTACGGAAATGACATTGGTTTCTATGGCTGCTCCTTCATCGGCTGGCAGGACACTCTTCTTAACGGCGCGACGAATGGTTACCAGTACTATGAGAGCTCTTACATCGAGGGTGCCATTGACTTCAGTGAGTTCTGTTCTTTTCCCTTCCTTGTTGTTAATACTGACGTTGGTGCTTCTAGTCTGGGGATACAGCAAGGCCTACTTCAAGGGCTGCACACTGGCTGCCAAGCGTGCAAAGTCAGCCATCACAGCACAGAGCCGTAGCAGTGCAAGTGCGATCGGAGGTTACATCTTTGACCAGTGTCTTTTCACTGAAGCTGCTTCAGCTACTGTGGATCTCCAGGGACAGGTCTATCTTGGCCGCCCATACAGCGCGTATGCTCTCGTGGTCATCAAGAACAGTTACTTGGACAGCATTATTCAGCCTGCTGGTTGGAAGATCTGGTCTACAACTGATCCTCGCACTGATCATATCACTTTCGCTGAGTACAACAACGATGGTCCTGGAAACTGGGAGAAGAACACAGCAGCCCGAGAGGCATTTGGCTTTGCTACACTTCTGACATCGGATACCTACTCTCTTGAGTCCGTTATGGACAGCACTGACTGGATTGACATGACCTACTGGGACTCCATTACAACGCCTCAGCCCAGCACTGTCACACCCACCCCTGTTCCCACCGGTCCCTACAGCGGAAAGACTCCTCCTGCCGGTGCCTACATTGTCTCCAAGGACCCTATCGATGGAGTCACGACTTATGATACCATCCAGGCTGCCATCGATGCTCTGCCTCTCTCTACCAAGGACACTCCCACTGTCTTCATCTATCCCGGCACATACAAGGAACAGATCGTCCTCAGCCGACCTGGAACCACATTCTTCATCGGTTACTCTGAGTCACCTGAAGATAACTCCAAGAACCAGGTCACCATCACATATGATAAGGGCATTGACACCCAGGCTGACGCATCAAACTCTGACTCGGCTACTTTCTATGCCACTGGCAACTACTTCCAGGCTGTCAACATCAACTTTGCCAACACCTTTGGCACAACTGCCAAGTAAGTCTAGATAGCCCGTATGAACTGGATACGCACTAACAAGGGCACAGCTACGCTAGTCTTGGTTTCGCAGTCAAGAGCAGCAAGTTTGCCTCGCTTTATGGCTGCCAGGTTTCTGGTAACCAGGATGCCCTGCTCATCAACGGTAATTTCTTCGCATACAACACCGTATTCTCAGGAAACATCGATATGATTTGGGGATCTGGAGCTGGATACTTCCTCAAGTCTACCATTGCTCCCAACAGAGACGGCATCGCCTTGACTGCGAACAAGAAGGGTACAAATACTGGCCCGTGGGGTTTCACCTTCGACCAGTGCACAGTTGCTCCTGTCGGTGGCGCTTCTTACTCTAATATTTATCTTGGTCGACCTTGGGATCAATATGCCCGCGTTGCCTATATCGAGTCTGAGCTGGGTTCTTGCATCGCTGCTGCAGGTTGGCAAGCCTGGACCAAGGCTGATCCCCGAACAGCCAACGTCATCTTTGGAGAGTTCGATAACTCTGGTCCTGGATCTTCCACTAGCCAGCGCGCTTCTTTCTCTGAGCAGCTCTCTGGTGATGATCTTGCACAATTTGAGTTGGGCACCTTCTTCACTTCTACGGCCTGGATCAACATGACCCTCGTTGACGCGACGCCTTTTGTTGCGAGTATCGCTGCTACTCAGACTTACAGTTCCACCACTGTCTACACTACACAGACTGTTACAACATCTCAAACAGCTTTGACCACCACCACCGGAGCCGATGTGACTGTGACAGAGAAGTCTACTTCTACTCTCGATGTTGGAACCACCATCACGCCTGATCCTACTACCAAGACCACCACTGAGAAGAGCACAACCACTCAGACTCAGCAGATCACTCAAGGTGATAGCGTGATCACTGTCAAGTCGACTGAGGTTGTGGATGTTGGCAAAACTATCACTCCTGCTGACGTTACCAAGACTTCAACCAACGTGGTTGCCGCGACTGTCACTTCTTGGATCACAACTTCTGCCAAGGCTGTTACTACAACCGTATCTACTACTGCGGTCACAGTTACACCCAAGTCAGTGACTCAGGAAGAGACCGACTTTACAACTGTCTTTGCCACCACGACTTCAAGCCCTAAGGCTGTCACTGTCAAGAGCACTACCACTACCACTGTTGGCACTGGTGGTACTACTACCACGTCCCTGAAGGCTACCACTGTTGTGTCTACTGTTGTGACAACTTCAGTCAAGACTGTTTCCAAGACTACAACACTCAAGTGTATCCCAACCCAGGATAAGCGTGATCTCGGCGCCGCAGCTGTTCTCAAGCCCCGAGCTGCTGTTGTCTTTGGTAACCCTTCTTTCGATCTCTCTTCTGGCCTGACCCGCCGTGATCTGGATCTTGGCTCCATCAATCTCGAGGCTCCCGCCGAGGCTCTGCGAACAGTCACTGTCACCGTGGTCTCGACCTACACCACTAACGTCAAGACCTCTACCGCCACAGTTCCTGGTAGCACAACGACAACAGAGCTGATCACCACCAAGACAGTCGGAAAGACGAGCACATTGAAGCCCGTGACTGTCGTGGAGGTGTCCACATCTGTCTCCACGCGATTCGCCACTGTTACTATTCCAGGATCTACTTCTACAACTACAGCGGTCATCACCAAGGAGTCAGGCAAGACTACCACTCTCAAGGCCGATACCACTACAGTCGTCGTCGACGCTACATCTGTCGTGACCGAGAAGAAGACCACCACTCTCCCTGCCAACACAGTCACAGTCTACAAGACTCTCACCCAGACGCTGGCCGCAGGAACTGTCAAGGTTACTTCGACCAACACTGTCAAGAAGACATCCACAGTAACCCTGGACCAACAGACTGTTACAAGCTGGGCTACGGCGAAGACCACTCTGCTGCCCTCCAGCACAGTCACGGAGCGAAGCACCGTGTCCAAGGTTACCACTTCCGTGGTCAAGTCGACAACGACGAGCTGGGCAACCAAGACGAGCAAGGGCGCTGCTGCTTGCACCAACTGAGCCGGGGGATTTAATTCATTCTAGCGCATTCGTGCGACATAATTAGTCAATTTAGCCATAATACTTACTGTAATTTGCCCATGCTGTATTTATCTCGTTTTCGCTTCGTGACTCAGTGCCATGCGATACCCATGCCGTGGAGCTGGAGATCACTTGCAGATCTCAAGCTTCACCTGAGCGTAAGTGACAGTGCACAAGCTTCGATTGCAAATCGCGGCTGTATAATAATTGCCATGTTGTGCGTATCAACACTGCAGCCATTCATTGCCTCTCCCCGAGTATCGGTCTTAGTATCGGGAAAAGTGGTACACTCGGCGCCGATATCACCACAAATTGGAGATTCAGCGTGTGATTTGGGGGAGTCATTCAGAATTGGAGACGTCGCTTATGGAAATCTCACATTCCGTCGTTATCGGCGTTACTAACTTAAACTCTCCGGTTAAATGCAGTATTATTCCATTAGCGCCAGGCGCGTATTTAAACTCTCGGGAGTTTATCCTCACCTGGAAATACCTGACCATGAGGATCTGAAGCCTGTTGGTGGTTTTTCACCATTTCGTCGTGAAAGGGCACAGTTAAGATTAGAAACCCTTGTGTTACAAAGGCAAATTACCCGGATACAACAAGATCAGCCACTGCGATAATTTTGCAAAAAAAAAAAAGAAAAGAAAAGAAAACGCCATACTCAAAATGATCGACATCGGAATGATCCTCCGACAGCCTGGATAAAAACAACCTGTGTTACAAAAACAGCTTCATGCAGTGAGATGTACAATACGACCCTACGGATAACTGCGTGAGCTGAACAGATAAAAAAAAACACATGAAATACGAATAAAACGACTTTGTCATGCCTCGGTAGATTTGTTCATTGTTCAAGTTAAGCTTATGATATGTGGAGATACAACCGGTCGATCATCAAAAGGAATGAGAACGATTCACATGGAAATACGCGTACCCAACTGCTCAAGACCAGAACCTGCAACGTGTCTTGCATGATTATCCAAAATCTGACCTCTACCTTACCCTTACGGATAAGACGGCATCATTCCTGAGACTGGGGTTGGTAGATCTTCATCTGTGAATATCCCTGCTGCCCGTGCAGGCCTAGACTGAGCAAAAGGTCCCCTGCGGTAGATTTCCCAGCGTCTATTCACTCTTTCGGTCGGTGAGATCCTCCACTGTCAGCCGTGTTTTGAACCCTGTGCATCCTCACTGCAGCATGTGTTCTGGCTTCCGATAGGCCTCTTATTTCGTTGGTGGTCAGGGATGCTGCTTGTTGGCTTATTGACTGTTTCACCTGACAGGTGAATGGTGAGAATGGCAAATGGTCACAGGTAAGAGCGAGAGAGACAGCGTTTGTGGAATATCTCATATCATTAGAGGCTCATTTCATTATACAAGCGTCAAAATGTATAGGTCTTATATCCATGCAAAAGTGTTTCCTTTTTACTCCGTCCAATCGTAATATTCCTTTTCGCTAGACCAAACGCTCATATACAAACTCATGCAATGCCCTGTAAGATGTTCTGCAAGACATGGCGTCCAATGTCCACCGCTTAGACGGTGTATCGGAAGAAGGTGGCGTTGTCGCCGGAGTCCTGCTCTAACTCCTTCTCGGCGCGGGTGTACTCATGAGGAGCCTTGTGAGTCTGGTCACGGCGAGCATTCTCGCGTCGGAGGTACAGAGTCATGAGGATGCTGAGAACGCAGCTCATGGTAGTAGTGGCGACCAGAGTCCAGTGACCGGAGCGGTAGTTGGGAGCATCATCCTTGCGGTAGACGAAGCCAGAGATGGCACCACCAAGGTTACCCTGTTAATGAGATGTTAGTGAAACTGTGGCTGGATATGTCTGAGACATTGGGATAAAACTTACGAAGCCAACGTGCATGGCAATACCAACACCACGCTTGAGAGAACCACCAATGTTGTTGCCGTTCCAGGCGACACCTTGGGGAACGTTGGGGTAGATGCCGCAGGTGATGAGGAAAGCGCCGAAGTACTTGGCGCCGTGGGATTCGACAGTAGCAAGGATGATAAAACCAGCGATGCTGAGAGAAATGTTAGCAAATGAGTTGTTGTGAATGTGCCAAGTCGGGAAGATCTCCCGTTCTAGAATCTTGGCAGGTTGGAGAAATAAAATACTTACGCGACAACACAGAAGAAGATCATGTAGATACCACGCTGGCCGTGCCTATCAGCAGCGAAACCACCACCGATGGTGAAGAGACAGGCAACGACGTAGGGAGGAACGGTCATGAGCTGAGCCATCTCGTTGGTGTAGCCAAGACCTTTGACGATGGTGGGAAGGAAGATGGAGATGGAGTAGAGAGGAGTGTAGATTCCGATGGTGATCATCATATGAACCCAGATCTTCCAGTCCTTGAGAGCATCCTTGGCGAACTTCATGTTGAAGGCATCAGAGAGAACTGATCGATCCTCCTCGAGACGTCGGATAACCTCCCTGCGCTCAGAGTCGTTGAGGAACTTGGCAGTGTCGGGGTAATCGTGCATGACAAAGAAAGCCATGACAGCAAAGACGAAGGTGATAAGACCCTCGATGATGAAGATCCAAGCCCAGCCATCGAGACCACCGAGACCCTCCATCTCCATGACACCACGAGCAAAGAGGCCACCGAAAGCACCAGCAGCGGTAGCAGCAGAGAAGAAAATAGCCATGCGGAGACCGCACTCGTGTCGCTTATACCAGAGGGTGATGTAGTAAGTGATACCGGGGAAGAGACCACCCTCAGCGAGACCGAGAGCCATGCGAGTTGCGAGGAAACCACCAAAGTTCTTGGTGATACCCATGAGAGTTGTGACGATGGCCCAGGCAATCATGATGCTGGGGATCCAGATGGAGGGACGGAAGCGCTTCATGGCCATGTTG
Organism: Fusarium sp. NRRL 52700; assembly: GCA_013396095.1. Lineage (NCBI taxonomy): Eukaryota > Fungi > Ascomycota > Sordariomycetes > Hypocreales > Nectriaceae > Fusarium > Fusarium sp. NRRL 52700. The sequence goes on from JAAQRM010000282.1 coordinate 112,513, forward strand.
GAGGGGATCTCGGCTGCGACGTAGAAGGGGAAGAAGACGGCGACAGCGATCTAAGATGCATGTTAGTACCTTGCATATTCCGGCAGATTGGAAAGGTCAAGGTTGTACTCACGTTGTAATCCCACTTGCCAGTCATGCCCAGGGCGTCTTCGAGACCCGCGAGCTTAGCATTACCGATGTTGGTACGATCGAGGAAAGAAAGGAGGTAGAGAAGAGCCAGGAAGGGAAGAAGCTTGATGTCCATCTTGCGGAGGAGGCGCTTGGTGGCAGGCTCATCAAAGACCTCCTGGGAGGGATCCTCGTGGAAGGAAACGGCCTTCTCATAGTCGACCTTTTCGGTTGACGAGCTGTCAACCTGACCAGAGGCCACCTTGTTCTCGTGTTGGTGAAGCATTGTGACTTCTCTTGACTTGGGATGATGGAAAGAGAATAGGGATCAAGTGAGAGTTGTTTGTCCTCAGGGAAGGAGATGAGAGAGGATGCTTCTGATCTGAAGAACAAGAACAAGAACTGGGGAAACAGTCTGGGGAAGAGCCCACTCTTTATACCAGAGTAAATAAGAGAGAAACAGACAGTGGCAGTCCATGATACAACTTTACCTACCATACCCCAGATCAATACTCGGGGTGTCTACAGCGAAACTGCCAGTGGCCCTTGTAAGCAAGCAAGCCCAGTCCCATTTTTGAAAAAGCCTCCGTCGTATAAAATCCACTTTCCGCACGAACGGCAACTAGGCAAGGGTTATTTTAGAATGGCCTACGGTGTTTAAGAGAGAGATAGAGTGTGTTGTCCAATCTCAAAAGGCCCAGATGCGACTGGCCAACACCTCCAACTCCAATCTTTACAGGGGTCGACCAACAACTAAACTTAAGGGAGAAACTCCACTCACACCTTGTTTTTTTACCCCATGTTTATCATGGCTTACACTGGTACTTACTGTATGTATTTTACCCCATGTTGCTGTCTTTTCCCCCGCTCGGAGACCAATGGCCGGACCCCCAAAGAAACATGCATCCGTCTACTGTACTGTAATGCCAAGTAAGAACGCCCACACTCTGTCTGGGCCCTGCTGACCAGGGAAGAGAAGAAGTGAATGAGAACAGGAAGAGTCTCGACTGAGAATATTCAGGGTGGCCTCTTTTTTTCTCCTACAAGGATGGACCGGTTGGTTGGGTGAACACTGAATTGTTTCATTGTACGATGAGCGCCAAGTGAACAAGAGATATGGTCTCTGCCGATCTTGTGCGATGCTTCCCAAGCCCATCAGCCAAGCGTGACAAAAAGCTTGACACAGATTTATCATGTATGCCAAGTCGGTACTGGAGAGATGTTGCAACCCCGACAGTTGCAGGGAGGGAACTGCGCCGCCAGACGTAGAATGCAATGGGACAAATCCCCGCCCACCATTTTATTTCGGGAGCATGCGACGGTATGGCGTATTGCTCAGTCGGAGTTTGAATAGGTATGCCATTGCTGATACAGAACATCGCTATCTCTAGCTTGGTGATCTGTTGAACAACCCTGTCTAGACTGCTTGTGTCTCGTGGGCGATCTTCATGAGCAACATCGTACCATGATGGCCCTACCGTATGTCATTCACTGGAATGGAATAGCAATCTACCTACCACTGGCCCTAACACTGACACTTACACCTTGTAACCGTGCGTCGCCCACGGACCCCGAGAAAAGCAGGCTGTCGTTTGTGTCCGAGATGTGTGAGATGATAATTTGCCGTCCGTCCCGACGGGCCCTGATGGATGGTGCAGTTGCAGGCAGGATTTGGTGCATCAAGACACATGGCAAGGCATCCACTACGTGAGGCATAGTAATCAAGTCTGCATATTTCCACGTGTATGCATCATAATATCCAAGATAAGGCAAACATACGCCGTACGTAGTAGTAAATCAGCATAGCATAGCATCACGGCGTAGTAGATTCATCTATCTTGTCAGGCACGAGGTTTCATCACGTAGCTGCCAAGTCAAATGCCTAGAAAACGCCCAGCAGATTCACCAGATCTCGTGGCTTCGAGAAGAACAGAGCCTCATCTACATTGCTTCACTTTACTTCCTCGGGGGGCTTGCTTCAACGGCTTCGGCTATCTTAACAGCCGTAGCTCATATCGGATCAATGGAAGCTCCCCTTTTGGATCTAGTGTGAGTCTGTAGGGATGATCTTGGCTTGAAGAAGGAAGAAACTGGCACAAAAGGTGAAATGCGCTTGGGACGCCACCACATGGCAAATACGCGCGGCGTGAGATCGGTGAGGGGAAAAGAAGAGAGAGTGTGTGTGGGAGCGAGAGAGAAGAGATAGCGCTGATACGAGAGGGGAAATTCCGTGTGGGAAGAAGCATAAGTTACAGGTTAATGTTAATGTTAATGTTATTTAGTGGCCTTGTTTGGCTCTGTTGGTTGGTGCGAATGAATGACCCCAGATGCGCTGGGGCTGTAGTGCCGGACCAATTTTGCGGGGGAACTACCCACCCAAAACTCGACTGTTTTAGGCTGCTTACAGGATCCGGGCTGATTACCGCGCTGGGCCTCCAGTGGGCCACTCTCGTCTCTTTTCAGGGCCCTCGGCCGCTGTCTTTTGTCTCACTGGCAGCACCCAACAGCTCACTTTGGCGTCTCCATCGACCGGTCGACTCCCGAGCTGGGCTCCATCTAACAGAGAAAATCCGGGGGCGAATATGGAGATGAAGAAGAGATTCCGGGGAAAAGCAAGATGAAGATTCTGGGGAAGCCTGCTCATACGGGAAAGAACGGGGTTGCATTTTGACAGCTTCAGATTGAATCTCATCTTCCGTATTTACTTGATACGTAGCGCTATCTCAGATCTGACTGATGCTTCCATCCTATGCTTCCGTCGATTTGGAGACTCTTAGTGCACTCGAGCTCCGCACGTCCGGAACATTAATACCCTCGGCTAAAGCGACGAGACTGCAACATTCTCCAAGTTACTCACACTCTCTCCTCTCCTCTTACCGCTTAATCCCCCCTTTCAACGTTGGAGAAAACAACACCTCTTGTTACGTACACGAATGAGTTTCCCCAAAAACATGGAACAGGGAGATGGAGGGTGGCCTATGCTTAGTGGCTACAGGGATGTGATATGGTATGGCTTCACGGCTAAGATACCGGATGTGCGCTTCTGGCTTTTGTTGAGCGTAAGCGGAGACTCCTCCTCCAAGGCAAACCAGACACACAATCTCTTTTCTCATCACATGGCACTGGGGTTCTCCTCATAGCTTAGGCAGCTTAAGGCAAAAGATAAGCTTGATGGCAGCTCTCCACTGATCCTCCACGCCGTTCTTTATCCTAAGGAGTGGACTCGGTAGATATCCACGGATGAGAGAACCTTGTTTTGTCATTGTCTTGTAATCACTACTTTCTCATATGGTGCCATGTTTGTGGATACATGGTCTGAGATGACTCAAGTACCGACAGAATGAATCTACAGTACACATCCGACATCTCATCTCTCAGCATCTGCTCTCTTGTCATCTAAAATCTCACCCCTTCGGTATTGTCCCCTCGTCTCCACTACTCCGCATTCTCAACGCACGCTCCCAGGCTTTACCCCAGCATCTGCCTCTGCCACCCGGAGAACATGACCTTTTTAGGATTGGGGCATTTCCTCTCCTCATGCCATTTGCCTAAATCTGACTTTTCCTGAGTCTTGGCTCTTCAGCCTCTTTTCTCTCCATGACTCCCTGTCCCCCCAATTCGTAACAACTGCCCCCAAGATACATACAAAGAACGAGAGCATATGGCACCATCTCTTTGCTTCACACCACCCATTCGCCAACCTATCATTGGACAACATTCCCCTGATGAGATGCCTGCATAACCACGTTTCATGGCCCCCCTCCATCTTCAAACTTTTTTTCCTTGGTGCTATCTTTGCTTTGTGAGGTCAGATCATTCATTCCGCACTATTCGCCATTGGCTGTTCCGCACATCGTCACATATTACATGCTATTTGACGTCGTTATCAACGGGCTATTCGTCTTATGCGTTGAGTTCTTGGCGGAATGTCTTCGATCCTTCTTTTTCTTGTTCTGATTATGATACGTTTGCGTCTTCGGACAGCCGGATGGCGTACATTATCCATGCAGCATCACAGCCACGTCGCTTGTTCTTGTTGCACCGTTTCGTTGGGGTTCAACGACGAGGATGATCTTATGCATAGTTCGTTATATGCGCCCGTAATCATCAGCGCTATCTATGCCCACGTTTTTGGCATGCGGTATCTGCAGATTACCAACGTGTATGTGCCATTCCGTCCTGCTGGGTTCGTATCAAACGTCGCTTGACACTCACAGTGGTGATAATCGAACGATATCACCAATACCCTATGCCAAACTTCAACGCTTGGCTTTCACCCGCAATCCGAGCTATCCGTATGGCTAAGCCAAGACAATAAACTTGGAATCTCGACCTCTGCCCTAGCCTGCCTAGTAATCTAGTTTTCGGGAGCGGGGATAATAGCACGGAGAATTTCTCCTCGCCAAGTAATCTCAGTCTTGTTGCACAATTTGCTTAGTGACCTTTGCCTTCTCGTTGCGCCGGCATCTCCGGGCTTGTTGCCGACTCACATCGGGACCGAGTCCTGTAAGTTACACACCACTTCGGGCATCAATGTCCAGACTCAAGTCTCCCCTTCTTCCTTAAACTTCCCCACGTTCATCATCTCATTACCCCAGTTTCAGCTGGGAACATGGTTGTCTTGTATTAGTGCAAGCCCTGCGCGGCTAAACTTGTCCTTTTGTTTGTTGCTAGTCTATGGCTTCATAGTACCTAGCTATATCGCAAATGACAGACTTGATATCGTTCTTCCTCGGTTTTATTCGGCTGTCAACTTTTCACTACACCATCATGGTTCTGGCCTGCTCCTCGGTGAAGCTCCGATGATAAACTAGAGAGATTACCGTGAAGGAAATTTGCTTCCGATGGCTTAAGCCATTAATGAAACGATATTGATCATGAAGAATGATTGTATCCTGTTTTGGTTGGCTATCTTTCACGGCTGGCGCAGTGGACCAACCCAACCCCAGGATGTCTTTTGGGGGGATCTGGGGAAGTCTGGGGCGCGCTTGGACTGCATGAGAAGATCCAGTCCGTACATCACTTCGAATGCCCCATTGCTGCCCATAAAGGTGCATAGCCAAGGGCCGAGGTGCTTGCTGGCTATTCGGCTCAGATGTTTCTACCGAGAATCCAGCGCAAAATGCCACAATCAGTCGATTCATTGGATCATGGAGGCAAGCCAATCTCCAATCTCATGTTTCAAAACAAGTTTTGGAGCAGGGCTGAGACTTTCACACAATCTGTCTCGGTCTGGACCTGAAATCCTGGCGGCCTCGCCTCCAGTAAGGCCTTGAAAAGTGCTTACAGGTGACCAACAACAGCTGGTAATGACGGCTTACAGGAGCAGAATTGGGACTGAACATTCAGCTTGAATGTTTGAATCCAGATTTAGACACAAAGTGGCAAAACTTCATTGATTCACTTCGGCTACTCTTGCCTTACGTGAAGTAGGAGATTCAAGACGACATGACAAGAAGCTGAAAATCCCAGGTGAGCCAAAGTGATGATTGTCTATGAGCTCATGGGGCATCTTTCGAGGTTCTCATATGTTTAGTCATGGATCGAGTGCTCAGATGAGTGGTTCAGACAGAAAAGAAGTCACGAAGGCCTGCATTGAGTGTTTGCCACCTTTCCATCATCTAGCGATGAAATTTACTCAACACCAGGTCCATTTGATATGCGAGTCTAAAGAAGGTATCGTTAAAAGGCTCGATAAATTTCAAGTTACATATTAGAGCTCGCAAGAGGAAGAGCGCTTGGCTTTATATCGTTGCGGCTGAGTGTTGTGTTCCTTCTCGGGTGACCGGAGATCTGGGACCGAGGATGTTGTCGAGACCACGGGCTGAAGGAGTCGCTGAAACTCATATAACTACCCAGTATTCCTCGGTTTCTTTGCTTGTTTCCTCTCTGCTCTTAATGGCTTTTAAAATGCCCTTTTGCAGGGATTCTATTACTCTTCATGACAGATGACACTTGGCATCTTATCAAAGGTTACGAATACCTACGTCCATAGTCATCCCCGACAATTCGTGCCTTTGCTACCATCGACATCGGTATCGTCGTCAGCCTCGAGATCACCTTCATCAGCTTGACAACCGAGCGCCACATCGATATCTTGCTCGACTGAAATAACGGACAATAGCTAGTGCAATGAGTCCCGCTGAGGTGGAAAGGGCAATCTTGGCGAAACTTCCGTCCTGATATCTTCTGAGGATCACGACATATCTTCGGTGGCTATTGGAGCCTTTCCATTCTTTTCATCGTAAAAGTGAAGATGAGGACCCCCACGGGCGTAGCGCGAGTTCATTCAGAATGCGATTGCTTTCAGCCAGAAGCAGGTTGATGGTAAGTTCGAAGCTCTGGCTTACAAGGGCAACGTGACCATCGTTGGCCGCTCCAGCGAGACATCCAACCTCTACAGCGAGGAAGAGAGCAGCATGATAGTGCCCAAAGAGGACCACTTCGAATCAAAGCTGACATAAGAATACAGACACCCTTGACATGGATTGGGGTGTCGAGGACACAACTGGCTTCATCGACGTGAACTTCATTCGTATCTCCAAGTATGGTGAGCGCAAGATCAGGGATGGCGAGCCCCTTTCCAAGCGCAAGTAGACAAACAGACATGGGATGCTAGCCTTCCAGCGCCGCAGAAGCTTTTTGTAGACAGAGGAAGACCCGTGCGAAATGGAATGGTTTATATTATGCTTAAGCACGACTAGACCGTGAAATAAACAAATAAAACTTTCTTGTGTAATACTCTTCACAGTTATTCATGCAGGTTGTGAGCCCTCAACATCATCGGGATGGATGTTGACCACCATGAACAGTGGCCCCTCTCGGGGTTTACGGAGTTTACCCACCACGACGTAATCTCACCTCCACGTCCAATGCTTTCCCAAGTTCTCATCGTATTTGACCAAAAGCGATCGAGTCGAATTGAACACAAACTGAACTGTAATGTTCTCACGTGACGATGAAGTTCCAGTTCATCGACAATGACTCTACCCAGAAGCCCGGTGCTCGCAAGGCGATACGAAGCCATGTTATGAAGGGCAAGAATCTTGGCCGCACAATACAAGGTCGTGGGAAGAGGCATGCTGTATCTCAAGTAAATGACTTACACAAGAGCCCAGACCTAACGAGAAGGGATGTTAGAGTAGAGGAAAGAAAGAAGAGTCTCGATGGTGCAGTCAATAATGTTGGCAATCCCTTGTTGTTCCCAGAAATCCCAGATACAGACACTACATACTCCATCAACAATCCATACTCGGGAAAGGAGTATACCTACTTCTCATTTCCGGTTCGGTTCACCCCGTCGATGCGATACTATGTCTACGAATGTCAGTCCATCTTGTCTTGACTCTCCAACAACAGCTCACTAACCACTTTAGTCCATACTGCGATCTGCAACATCATATACCCGTACGCCTTCTGTAGACCTACAGATGAGATTGGCTCACCATGGTTCAAGTACATGGTAGCAGACCAAGCCTGTAAGTTTCTCGTTCTCCTCTTTCGCGTGTTAACCACTGACCGTAGCTGCAGGCCTGCACTGTCTTCTGGCCATGGCAGCGACTTATCTCAACGTCCTACGGAACGTTCCAACTCCCAGTGTAGAAAGTATCGAAGCAACTCGTCATTTCTCCCAAGCCCTTCGTCTTATGAACCCGCGCCTCTCCCAACCATCTGCAGCTCAACAAGACTCCAACATTGCTATAATAATATCTCTGGCAATCCACTCAAACATAACCCAAAACCTCACTGCGAGTGTTATGCACCTCCAAGGTCTTGATAATATCCTCAACTTCCGGCCCGGCGGCATCTCCGACATACGCGAGTGCAACCGCCCACTCCTTCACAAGATCTGCCGAACAGACATTGAACTCGCCGTCGCTCAGGGCACACGCACACGCTTTGGTAACGCGGGACTGACAGCAGAAGCGGCAGGACCGATGTCAGCACGAAATCTGGCGTATCCGCTGAACCAGACGAGTGAATTGTTGCGACAGGTCACACGTGAACTGCTGGCGCTGTGCCGAAGACCCGGAAAGTCAAAGATGTCGGGTCTGCAGTACCAGGATGTGCTTATCTCGATGTGGCAGAGACTGGTTGACTTTGCGCCACTGGGTGGTACGAGGCCACAAGATCTGAGGGATGATGTGTGGCAGCTGGCCTTGCTGACGTTCTTAGTTACCGTCACATGGTCTGCAAGTCATCTCAAGAGTGTGCACTGTAAGATCTTGCACAAGCTTCTTAGAGAGCATGTTGGGAGCCGTGTACTACCGGAGAGGGCGGAGGAGTATCGGCCTTTGTGGTTCTGGGTAGTGTTAGTGTATGGGCTTTCGTTGACGAATGGGAATTGCGACACGCTTGTCTTGGGTGAAATTCGTAAGGCTTCAGAACTATTGGGGATACGAAAATGGGAAGAAGTGAAGGCTAAAGTCAAGCCCTTTCCATGGATCGGCATTGTCCATGATGTTCCTGGAAGGGCTTTATGGGAGGCGGCTATTCTCTCTGTTCCACCTCAGTCTTTCACGTTTATCCCAAGTGACGAGGGTATAAGGTAAATCTGACATAGATTGGTGCAAATTTAAACCCATTATACATTAGTGAGCCTTCAGAATAATCTTTACTTGGCACCTTGATTACGAGTTCAAAGTTTTCTAGCTCCATAAGGTGGCCCCAACGACTTAAAAGCAATATCCATTTTAGACATGATTGTCTACTATTGAACATCAAGATTCCAAAAAGCAATGCACCTACCGTTGATCCCCATATATCTTCACCATCCGCTCTCGATCCCAAAAGTATCTTGCTCGGGTCCAGGGCTCGTGTATCGGTCTGAGAGGTGTCTCCATCAACAAGCCATATTGATCGATGTCGCGCATAAATGTGTATTCCAGTGGCAAATAGCCCGTCGCATCGCGCAAAACGATCCAGAGGAACGTAGTCAGGATAAAGTGCCTAACATGGGCTTGATCCATGCACCGTAGATTTCGTAGAAGGCCATAACCTTGTATAGAGAGGAAGATGACGCACCTGTGCTCCTGGTACATTGTCCTTTTAAGGAACTGGCAAACTCGAGTGTCTTCTCCACGAGATATGCCACCATCCAGGGCCTCTCTTTCACGAAGTTGCCTATCGATGCGATGCACGACCTCGCGATATTTGCCAAAAACGAACTGGAAAACGGATATAAATGAGCAGAAGTACCATTGTGTTTCCTTATACCCCTCAAGGTCCGAAGGACGATGGTCCCACGCGGGTCTTGACATTTCTGGCCGCACAGTACCGTTTAGGCGTCTAAAATTATGGTATACATCGTGTCGCTCATCGTCGTAACTAAGAAATCCGCGTTCAAACCGAAAAATTTCGCTTCGGGAGAGGACTAAAGGCTGATCAAACTCTGGAAGCCAAGTAAAAGAAGGATCGCGTTGGGTCCTGACTCGGGCCTCACCGAGGAGCTTGTTCCATGCCTCTGCAGCGTATTCCGATATAAGAGCATCGGCGTCTTGCCGCTGCTTGAATAGCTCACATAGAAATGGGAGACTGCTACTCCATTCTTTCTCGCTCAGAGACTTGGATACAGCGACCCGATTCATTATTGTCTCAATTGTATACGAATCCAAATAAGGAAACCGATGGGCTTGCAGTCGTGCCTGAACCCCCTGAATTGCGTCATGGATGAATGATACGTCGTTATGATATACTGCTTTCAAAAGCTCGGTTATGGGCTTTAGAACAGACTGGCGGTAGGTACGAAACCACTGCAGAAAGATCGGAGACGCTGAGATGAATGATCGAAGATCTATCGGAGAATAAAAAGAGCACATAAGATGAACCAGTAACTCACCTGGGAGCTTTTCTAAGCGAGAAGCCGTGTTCATTGTTGTTTGTTGTGGTCGTCGTTGATCAACTCGGTAGTAAGTGTTTTGCGGAAATGTGGCAGACTGACTGGGATTATAGCAAGTATTTATAGTCAACTGAAAGAAAGTTCTGTCATCTTCCGGGGCATCGAATAGCGAAAGCTAAGTTAGGCTTTCATTTGACATCGTGCTTGACGACAGACTTTAAGGTACTGGGGGAAACCCTAATGCGGATCCTGAAGATGCATGCCTTCAGGTACGCATTGAGTCGAGGTTTTTAGAACTGGGAAGAATTCAAAGGGATCTTTCCTCTTCCTTCAGAAATGGCTCTACTGCTTGATAAATATTTCTTTAACTCAGTTATTAATACGTTCAAAGTTCTAGGGCATGCCTAGGATGATGTTCTCAGCATTGGACCCTGAAAGATACCGAGAGTCTGATTTCGGGATGGCCCGTTACAACAACGCATGAGAGATTGGCAGTTGAACCTGCCCGGAACTGACATCTGAGAGACAGAGGTCTAACTTACCCAGTAGAACTTGACATTCTCGATACCGTGCCTTGTCGTTGGGAGCAAGAAAACATGTTTCGAGATGCTTGCAGATGTGGATGAAAATAAACTTGTCATAAGGCTGCTAATTTTATCCCAAGTTATTATTAGATACCCTAAACTATTCCAAGACATTCTAAGCTTCTCTAAATATCTTCACATTGCTCCCGTTATCAAGCACACGAGAAGCATCCCCTATCATAGTATTTCTCTGTGCCCTGTGGATTATACGTGATTCCTAAGCCAGCAGGCCCAACTCTGAAGGGATAACACTCATTGTTGCTCTTGATATACGCAAAGCCCTGAGAATCTGCCCGTTGGAGGTAGACGGCAGCGCAGTTGGCCAGACTTCCAACTGGTTTGATGATGTAGTTCAAAAGACGAGCGCTTTGAGCTTGTTGGCCGCTTTGACCGGGGATACCGCAGGTGACGTCGTCGCTTAGAGAGGCCGAGGGCACAGCACAATCTGTGGGCTCTGGTGTTGTTTGAGTCGTGGCTGGCTCCCCGGATGCGCTTGTTACAGCTTGGGTACTAGAGTCCTCACCAGCTGGCCGTGTCGAGGTGATCATGGTTGTCAGGGTCCCAGATACAGGCTGCGAGGAAGTTACTGCGTCACAGCAAAGCGTGATACTCATAAACTCCGAGTTATTCCATACGTCGGGTGTATTAGAGACTCTATCAATAGTTAGGTCTAAGCTAAACATGCACCTCATTCCAGATATAGCAGGACCAATAGCAAAGGCCTTGCGCGACCTTTCAAGCTTGCAAATGAGAGCACGGTCTTCAAATGTATTTTGGGTACGGAAATCATAAGACTACAGGCGTATGGCTCAACATTGCATGACCAACCACGCTTGCCACATATTGTTGTTGAAGGCACAACGTTTGCGGTGGAGCAAATTCCAGGTGATGGGATGCCGTTGGCACACAGAGATGCTGTCGCGGAGGGAGATATAGAAGTTGTGGTTGGAATGGCGGTCGACGAGTCTGTCTTGTCGCTGGTTTGGCTTGCACTCGTGGTTAATTCAACGTCAGAGGTGGTTGCGATAGCTGGGTTGGTAGTCGTCGGCGCTGCCAGAGTCGAGGTTGTCTTATCCTCCGCAGCACATATCCACTGAGGCGTATTCTCAGGGTCTTGAACAACAAGAATTATAGTCGAAGTAGGCATTTCTTTGTCCACAAGCATAGAAATCCATATCCGTAAACTAGAAAGTCTCACTTCTGGCCTCGGCGACCTCAGAAGACCTGGCGTCGTACAAGCTTTGATTGCCAATGGTTGCTGCATAAGACTCAAAAAGAAGGGCACTTTGCATAAGGATCGCGACTTCAGTTATTAAGAGCGTATGCGTCGTTCGTTGTGTCAATTAGGAATGGCTCGGCACAAGCTTTTGCTTTGCTCTTGACCTGAGTACAAGACTTGGCGGGCGTATCAGGGTTGATGTTCACACATACAGAACCAGCGGTCGCTCGGCGCATTCATCCTTCTGGATACAGCTTCGGTAGTAGGCACAGGCTGAATGGGAACCTCCGTTGGTAGGGATGTCTGTCCCGTTCGTAGTGAGGAGATTACATGTGTTGGCGCATCCGCTGCCAAAATAACGCCACTCGAAGCTCTGGCAGTTGGTGTCTGCAAGGCAGAGAGCGGCACATTGCTCTTTTGTGATCTTGCTTCCGTCGCACCCTTTGTAGCCCTTTGTGCTGCTATGAGGGTCTCTTGTCGCAGCCTCGAACACCTGCACCGGTTCCAAGTTTGGTACAGAGCTTAGGGCCAGAGTTGGTAGAATCAGTAGGCGCAGAAGTTGGGACTGAGGCGGAGGCAGAGGTGGAATTGATTATTTTGTCGGTTATTGAGGCTTCATCGGTAGTAGTTTGTACCTGGGAAGATTGAGTTGTAGGAAGACCAGAAGACTTGGTGTTGTCGCTGTTAGTCGTAGCTGTGTCCACAGCAGGAGCGGTGCTTGTTTGAGCCAGAGCAGTAGAAGCAGCATGCTTCGATGGAGGGAAGAACAGTGAAATGCCATCAACATATTAATTGCCGATCCTTTTAGGGGAAAGGACTTGATCGAAGTAGACTTCAACGGTGCCTTCATCGCTGCAGTTGAGCTCAAAACGGATCATTCCACTTGTAGGGGTGACAGGCATCGAGTCAATAAACTCCAAACAGTTGTTGCCTTCAGTGACAATAGGAGAGTATGGAGTTGCTCCAAATTGAACATTGTCGTAAAGTCCTTCAACGCGGCATGTATCTGCGATAGCATTGTTCACGGTAGAGTACCAGAAGCGAACGGTGAAGCCACTGGGCTCCAGATTGTCGAGCTGCTGTTGAACATAGGGATTATCGGATACTAAATCTCGCTTTTGAGTTCCTGTATTGGTTTTGAGTTTCACACAATTCCTCTCTTCGGTGTGGTCTCCCTGATATCAGGGTCCTTGAAGGAGTCTCGCATTGCCACCGGCTCGAAAGGCGTAGATGCCGCCATTACCTATAAGTTATATAGCAAAGAATCTCTCCAAAATTCACAAAGCAAAAGTTCTTTCTCCTAAAACTCTACTTCACCAATCCCGTATTCGAGATGACCCTCATGTTCTCGCCGTACCGTAAGCGTCTGGTAGGCATAAGGATGAACATTAAGGTATCTAGCGCGTAAGTTACAGTGCCTATATAGTCAATTAGTAACTGACTATTAAACATAATATTGTTCGAATAGTACTCAGTAGCAAATCGAATTACGGTAGGTATATGGCGACATAACGCGTTGAGCGCCGGAAGAGACAGACCGCGAAAGTCACGTATCTCAGTCGTATCGTCAGGCTTCGCATTCGACCACATGAAACGTTTGGTGACCCTTTGCAATGTCCTGAACTTGTTGCATATATCGCTGTATTCATCATAGTCCCGATGGGATCGCGCGTCTGGGTGAACGGGATCATGATATATTGTATATTGGTAAAACGCCTGACGACGATTTTCATAGTCCAGTTGCCCTGTAACGGGGAGAGGCCAAGTTCCGAAGTTCTTGTTCGCCATTTTGACTTAGTGAAATTGGATGATTCGATGCGTATTGATATATAGTAAATAGCGAAATGACTATGTATTCTGCAAACTACCAAAAAACCTGTCCTCATAAGTCGTGTCTTTACCTGATATCGGTTGGCATAGCAATCAAACGGGATCCCCTTATATTCTCAAGGAAAGACCAATTTGAGTATTCTCCTGCTTCAACAATGCTTCCTTGTGTTGTATTTGTGGCTGCAGACACTTTATACTGAATAATGTGGCTGAGATAGACGACTCCTGTAATGACTGAGAAATTCTTTGATGCTATTCCTGTGAAGCAGCTGGGATGTCAAGTTCTTTAGCTAATAACAGATACCTGCCAGCCACAAGAGATAAGGGCTTACAATTGCTGGCAGCAACAAGTTCAAACGAACTCGCGAAAGCCAGGGCCACAAGTGCTGAAACGGAACGCATCTTGAACGAACGGATAAGCCAAAAGGCTAAAATGAGTGACTGAGCGAAACAAGGTTATCAATCACCCACGCCACTTGAGAATAAGAGCGAGCCATGATATATAACAGTTCCGAAGGCGTCCGCCTCCCGCTGTCTCATCCGTCGTTCCCCTGACATGATGGGAAATTTCCGCAGTCTTGGTCTAAGTTCATCGCGTGGAATTTCTCGATAGTTCTCAGCTTAGAATCAATAGCTTCGATGCGGTTTCCTTTTTCGCCTATGCGCTGGGTCTAAATTGGGTTGGCCTATTGAACTAATGAACGCCTGGTGGGTAGTTTAAAGAGAACCCTGGACGACACGATAGAACGGCCTTGGGAGGCCAGAAAAGACTTTAGAAGACAATGCCAAAATAAACTTGGTAGAGGGCACCATAAGTTTAGGATAAACTACCTAATAAGTAACCTAAATAACAATAAGGCCTAGGTAACTTAATATAAGCTTAGGATAAGTTTGGGGTAAACTCAATAACCTTTTGACAAGTTTATTCTCACCTGCAGCTGCAAACTTATCATACCATCTCCTACACATCGATTACGCCAGTACCAGCCTTCTCCTTGAGATAGTCACAGATGCAGTCCGCAGAGTCGGTGGTGTAATCATAAGGAGGAACGAAATCCTTCTCCTGCGTAATTTGCGCCTCACTGTTCTCAAAAAGGTTGTCTTTCTCAGTAGCGAATCCGTCCTCCTTAGAGTCAAGGTTGGTGACAATAGGTCGCTTGACGTTAACAAAAGCAGTAGTCTCAACAAGAACTTGAGCACCCATGCGAGAGTTCACTCCAGAGGTGGGAAGATCCTCATAACAGCTGCTGTAAATATGTGCGGTTCCGAAACGAATGGAGGGGGCGCGGCTGTTGACGTTACTCCAGTAGTTGTGATGATAAGTAACATGGAGCTTGCCGGTGTCTTGATCGCCGTTGCTGTCGCTGTGACCGATAAGACTGGCCTTCCAGTGGTCGGAGAACTTGTTCCATGAGAAGGTGAGGAAGTCGGAGCCACGCTTGGCGTCAAGGAGACCGTCATAGAAGTCCTTGTCGCCGGTGATGCCCTCGGCTGAGAACTCGTTGTGGTCGATCCAAATGTTGGTAGAGGTCTCAATATCGATGAGATCCATCTCCTTGGGAGGGTTCTTCATGGCGAGGTTGCGGATAATGACATTGTCGGCCTTCTTGATGCGGAAACCGCTGTCAGTGAGACCAGAGCTGGAACCAACGCCGAGGATGGTGGTGTCGCTCTTGACGTTCATGATATCGCAGCCGGTTAGTTGGCCGTCGATGTGAATGACACCTCCATCGGAGAGAGCGGAGGTGAGCTCTGAGCAAGAAGTGACTGTGACGGGATCACCAGATCCTCCGGTGGCCTTTGCTCCGTATCCAACGAGCTCGTCAACCTCAGCAGCACCGCAGCTACCGGAAGAAACCATGAAACCAGCAGGTTCGGAAGCTTGAGGGACAGGAGAAGCAGTAGCCAAGAAGGCGGGGATGAGAGAAATAAGTGCCGATCGCTTCATGATGATAATAGGCACAGCCTTAACGATAGACAGATAAAGAATGTAAGCGTAGTTAAAAAAAGAATGCAATTGCAACGAAAGTGAGTTACCAAGACATCATTTCCACGAGACAGCAGCTCAGATATAAATGTTTCCACATCTCCATAAATATTTCATCCGATTATACTTAAGATTAAGTCTAAAGATCAGGAGTCTCGCTACTCTGCTATGTTTGGCGGACGAGAATATCACCGCCTGGGCGACGGTGCCAAGCTGCTTGTTCCCCGTTTTTCGGGTCTGGCGACTGGAAACATTGGAGGCTGAGATATCTTGGCGGAGTATTCCTGAAAACAAGCGAGCTTAGCCGGGTTTCAAGGCTGATTGAGTGTTTATTACCGGATGACAGCGGGCGGCTGCGGTTTCTAGGAAGGTGTTAAGATCGACATCTATAGCCGAAGGGTGCTTTCATGCCTCGCAGTTTTCCAATTATATTAAAGTATTTTCTCAAGCATACTTTGAGGTGTCAGAGAGCTTGAGATGCTTGCATCGGTATGTGAGAATAAAGGTGTCAAGAGGCTGCTGAGTTTATCCAAAGTTATTATAAAATACCATAAGCTTCTCTTAAGTATTTTCATATCTTGGGATTAGAGGTATGAAAGAAGTAAATATGCAAAGATATTTACTTAGGGAAATAGGTAAAACGCTGCCTATAATCATAAAATATGCAAGATCAGCATTAAATCTCAGTCTTGGACACGGCACAATTGACATGTTTCACAGTTCTGCTAATCTTGCATCTTTCAGCTTGAGCGAAAACGCGCAAGCTGAGGCTGACTTGCATACTTGGGTTGCCAAAAGTGAGAATCAATATCCAATGACTACAGCTCATCGTCCTGTGGCTTCAGGCATGCCAAGAAAGTCGCTGGTAGCTGCTCTTCCTATCCTGTCTCTCGGGGTCTGCTTTAACCGGACGAAGTCTACCCAGGGATATATATAGCTAGTATTCAAGCAAGTTTGTTTAATAATATGATATGGTTAACCTCAAGAATATCACTAGAAAGGTTATAGTTAGCAGGACTGGCTCTTGTGTGTGACTTTAGCTGTCTGTCATATTGCGAGAGTCCGGATTCCTCGTCGGCTTGTTGCCTCAGGGTCTACAAAACAGGCCAACGAGGCTTGGACATCTTGGACACGCAATTCTTTTCGACTTGAGACGTTGGATGTCGCCACGCATTTCAGCCCACTCGTTCTCAGAGCCTGCTTTTAATAGCCGCCTAGTTCTGATGACGCAGTTCAGCTCCCACAGCCTTATTTATATATAGCCCTATGATGACCTCCCAAGTTTTCCAATCTCATGGCGTGACTGCAAACTCGTTCCAATGTCAAAGTCATCAGAATCATGCAATTCCACTTGTCAAGTCTCCCCCGAAGAAGTCCCCTCGTATGGAGACATAGGGGGGATTGGTGTAAACCTCACTCTACTCCAGAGCATTCATGTGTAGCTGACTCTCAACAAGGTAACTCTAGCCTTCGTCATTACGGCGTGGATGGTGGTCATTGTTCTCGTCGGGTACTATCTCAAAGTCTTCGATCCTAGATTAGACCCTTTTCGAAAGGAGGGCACACAGAAGTTAACCAAGTATCCAAACTCGATCGACTATTCGGTTCACGAAATACTACAGAGCCTTCCTTGGCTTAAACATAATTCCGATCTACTTCGTCTCGGTCTTCCAGACTTGGAACCGTCTTGAACGCTGTAAGTTAGCTGCTATTCTCTGTCAGTCACAGGGGCTAATGCTATTGTGCGCCGCAGTGCGTCCTCATGTTCGCCGATATCCAGATCTTCACATCACTAGCGATTCTCATCGGCGCATATGCCTCAGTGGGCTGTGATATCGTTGCTTATCACTGGCAATACATGATCTACCTGGCATGGCTTGCTTCAATAACTCACCTGGCCAGTCTGTCATTTCTTCGCAACCATCTCGCCAATAATCCCGCAAAGCGCGCATGGCGTCTAGTGGCCATGTGCATAATCCAAGTCATGCTATCTGTGGCAGTGGGACTATCGATGACTTTTGACGGGGATCCTTGGCTCAACTCTCAGGGCGGTCGTCCTGCTATCTGCTATTTCAAAGAGCAGATAGAGTCAACCTCTATTTCTCTTCAATCAGCCGTCAAGTTTATCATTCTTCTTGTTTGGGGGCTCGCTATTCGTATTGCAAAGACTTTTGAGAAATTCGAAGGCGGGCTGCGTGAAACTGCATCTCGTCTAGAACAAAGGGGTCATCGGCACATAACTGATGATTCAGGCTCTACTAGAAGAGAATGGGATCACGAATCTGCCGATGCATCTCTGCCTCGTCGTTTTTCGGGTTACCTTTTCGTTCCCATTTTGATCGGGTTCTACTCAGTCTTGAGCATCCAACTTGATCTCTTCACGTCGCTCCTAGCTGAGGTATGTATGTTGCGATACAAGCATTATGCGATGAACTTGGCTGATCTCCTTGGGCAGGTCTATTGGTTATTCTTTACTATCATCTGGATTACTGCCCGCCTCATTAAACTCCGAATACTGGGCAATCAAGATGACAACAAATGGACTTTTGGCCAGGTTCTGCCTATCATCCTTGTCGTTGCCCCCATTGCCCTAGCAATCGAAGCCTTTTATACGGCACGAACGAGCAACCGTCCAGATATTACTGTGCTTAACCCAGGCGACATCAGAGACCTGAGCCATATCCATGGCTCTGCATATCGGGGTGCATTCTTCTTAGCAGTCCTGTCATACATCGAACTCGCGGTCTACTTCGTTCTCGACCAACCAGAAACGCAAGGCATCGCCATCCCCCTCATTATGATCTATTCGTCGGTATTTATGGTCCAGCCCTCGTTGCAGCTTTCCTGGGTTGCATGCAACCTATGGCTTGACAAGATGAAATGGGACATGTCGTTGAAACGCACAATTCACGATGTCGTTCTTTTCGTATATTCTGCCATCTCGCTTGCCCAGAACTTCATCCCGGGGGATTTATTTCCTGTTTTCTTCACGTTTTCGCTGATATTTTACACCCATGCTTCGCTAACTACGACATTTGTTCTCATTAAGATACTAAGAGAAACAAGATGGCGATTTCCCCAATATGTGGTTCTACTTTGCGTCTCATATCTGACTCTTCGTACTATCATCATAGGACTTTCTCATGAATCCTTTACGTCGATTGGAACTGATATGTTTTTACTCACTTTTGCTGGAGCTCTGATACCTCTGCAGTTCCCCATTTTCAATCTGGAAGTCTGGGCTGAGAAAAAGGGTCTGTCGAAATGGATGGTCTTCTGTGTGAGAAGCGTGTGCCTGATCAGCCTTAGCCCTTTTTGCCTGCTCATAAGTCTGTTTTACTCATATAAGTATGTCAGCCTCCTCTTGGGTGATTTTCTGTTCTCCCTAAATATATGGTCTGTTGTTGGCCCTTGCCTTGATGACTGCAGACGTTCATTCGATACAGTTCTGGGTAATGCTATTTAGGGGAGGAAAGAAAACTCAGGACTTTAATCTTAGATAACACAAAGACTTAGACTATTTAGTATAAGTTTAGGATAAATTCAATGTACCTTTTACTGAATTGCTTTCGACACCTTGTATTAATGTATGATTTTTCCTTGCTCCGCGAGGACTGTATTGGCGGCACCTTGGGTGGATAGATATCGGCATTCCGCTTCCATATTCCGCCCCCGCCTACCCACCCCCTCAACCCTGACTCAACTCACTCACCATTCATTCACTTGTAATACACAACATCAACTACAATGGGTACGATCTCAATAAGAAGGTTTATCCGCTGGCTCCCAGATGAGGCCTCTGAGCCAACATCCACCATAGTCGTAACATCACCACGCCTCAAGCGCTTCGTCGATCTACGCATTCTCCTCCCCGATAACGACCCCTCATGGACCGGCCAAGATGGTACTCACCCGTCTCCCTTTCTCCCATTCATAATTAACAAATCTTAGAACCCCTTCCTCTATCCCGTCTAGACTGGGCCATCGCTGGTACAACAGTATCTACGAAGATCCCCGACCCAGAAGGAAACTTGACTTCCCACTCTACGTTCCACCAATGGATATCATCCCGCACTCTCGACTCCGATGCCGGCTTCATGTATCCTCAGCCCAACGATCTAACCCTCGAAAAGGGCAGTATGGTCAACCCCGATACTGGCATCGACACGGCTTATGAAGAGCTATGGCACGATGCTACGCCGACAGCAGTACCTGGTGAGCCAGCTGTCAGGGCGCTTGTTCTTCAAACTGAGGATGAGAAGAATGGAGTGAGGGGATCAGTGGTGAGACTGGGACGTTATGCGCAGGGGCTGATCAGAGTTGGAGAGTATATTTCACTCGAAAGATGGGAGTGGAAAGAGGGGTGGAAGAGGACTATTAGAATGGGAGATGCGGAGTTGCCGATTGAGAAGATTCTGGGCGAAGAGGCATTGAAAGAGGGAGATACAGTTGATGCCGGTGGCCGAGAATGGAAAGTTATTGAAGAGAGTGGGAAAGACGGGTCAAAGTTGTGATGGGAGTTCACATGGTCTATAGCAATTAACTCAATTACGCTCATGTGAGCCTCAATTATCATCAACTCAAACTTTCTCGATCGCTTCGGCCGAGTTTGAAATGCATTCTGTCTACACAACCGTGTAGCGGTGCTTAACAAGTCTTGAACTCTCACACTAATCACTACAGCGATGCTGTCTCACATGCTGTCATCGCCCAGTTCATTTGGGGTCCTCCCCTGATAGCTTTTGTCTTTCCTCTCCGGTCTTTCCGTCATCTAGTAGAACCACCTTCTAGGCCATCCACCGCTGAGCATTGTAAAACTTGATCCCCCTCTACTTTGGTCCATACGGCAAAGCCCACTCCGGGGACTTCCTCATCCCATCATGCTTCTTGTAAAATCGAACAACATGCGTAGAAATTTCCACGATGTGAAAGCAAAACGCCCTTCCATGGTTTAAACAGTTGTGATCGTGGCCGATAAACATCTCCTGAAACCTAAAGCTGTAAACAAGGCCCAATAAAATAGTGAATGTGCAAACAATATCGCAATGTGAAGCTTAGACGGCCCAGCTGCCTCGTCGTTCTCGGACACCCCATCCAACGGGGTCCATACTGTCGAGGTTGGGGTGCTGTCTAGCCCACTCCTTAATATAGGATTGCAGAGCATGCCATCGAGGGCATCTCTGATCGCGAGGCTTGTCAGCCTCTGGTTCAACGAGGTGGCCTTGGGCGAGTTGCTTCTCATCATCTTTCTCAAGGTCCTCAATGCTCATCAAGCTAATCCGTGAAAGCTCACCATCAAAAGCCCGGGCCATAGCCGGGTAACCTAGTGATAGATAGTTATACACTTGGGTGACAAAGCTGTCGTCAAACTCCTGATCGATCTTATCTTCGAGCTCTGCATGTGCCTTTTCCTTTTGCAGACGCTCATTGATACCATGCAGCATGTGGAGTCCCTTGGGGGGACCGGCCCGTGTCCGGTGCTGCGCTGTGCCGTTGGCCTGGCCATTGGCTGCTCCGATCATGGCAGGCTCGTCTGTGTATGGTGGAGAGCTAATTTTTGAAGCGTCACCGGGAGTGGCCGCCGGTCTGGGCGTGGCGAGCATTGGTGGGGCATGCAGGTCTGCTGGCACCAGGTAGTTATCATTCGAGTCTGATCTGAAGCAATAGCCTCTCCAGAGACCATTCTGACCCGAAAGATCCCGGAACTTCTCTTCAGCATGGCGTTCTGCGAATGGGTGATCGGGCTCGAGCTTGGTCTGCTTGGGAGACGGACACCTCCGGAAGACGAGATCTTTGCCGAGCATGGGCGGTGTGACACCCAGACGCTTCTTCTGGAACGAGGGAGCAGGCGATCCGCGTCCGAAAGGTCGGTATCCGAAGGGTCGGGCGAGGTTGCGCGTGGCAGCAAATCCGCCGGTGTCTGGGGGTATTTGAGAAGCTTTGGCGTACGGAACATCTGCAGAGCCAACGGCCGGGGCCGACGGGATGAAGGGCATCGTAGATTCGCCAATGTGTCGGGGTGCTGCAGGTGCCGGGGACGACGCCTTGTTGCGTTGCTCGGCTGTCAAATAAGATTCTGTATCGAGCAACGGCATATGCGTCTCACCAATCGGACCACTAACACCGATCGATGACCGCTTGCTACTACTATCACGAGGGGTGTTTGAGGTGGTCCACATCGGATCCGGAGGAGGTTCGAGGTCCATTGCATCGAGGTCTGCCGTATCGGTTCGCATCATAACATCCTCGTCCTTCTTAACCGCTGGTGCTTCCACTACAGGTTCTTCAAGGAGGGTGTCCATCTCTCCAGGCTTCTCGTCAATCGCCATAGCATCCTCATCTTTCTGCTGCTGTTCCTGCTCCTGCTTGGCCTCAACATGCTCCTGCATGTGTTTATGCCACCAGCCGAGATTGCTGTCGGACGATTGCCGCCGCACATTGTGATGGTGTTTGACGGGATGGCCATGGTGATCATGCACGGGAGAAGTGCTCTCGGGAGATTGATCACTTCCTGAACTCTCACGGAAGTAAAAATGATCGACGTTTCCTTCACGAACGTGACTATTGGGGAACGCGGCCAGAGCGGCTTCCTGCATTTGACGCTCTGCCTCCTTCGCAGCAATCTCTAGCAGAAACGAAACGACATTCTCATCCTCGGATTCGCGACGTCTAGGGCCATTGGAAGGAGATTCGTGGGTATCGTCTCGTCGTCTGCCGCGGTGTTTTGTGGCGGTGTAGATGTTCTTTGTGTAAGGGGTAATGTCGGTCTTATCGGTAGGTTTGGTCGCAGGTCCTGCATCTCCAACTCTGCGGCTTCTACGGGACGACTCGATCAACTGGGGAGCGAAGCGTCGCTTTGGCCGCTGCTGGTGCTTCTTCTGCAACTCATTCAAACCGGGTGAGGGAGAACGAGGCGAGGGCTCAGGTGTAGGTTCGGGATTAGGTCTCATTGTGCGAGGCGTCTTTTTCTCATCTGATCTATTGTTTGATCGGCTGCTTGAAAATGTGGTCTCAATGGGCTCTGGAACAAACCGTCGCCGAGGTTTGTCTGTCGTGGCCATGATGAGGGGAGGAGAAAGAAAAGACCAGGGTTCGGGAATAGATGACTCGCGCGGACTTGACTGGGTTGATGCTCGTTCGTACTTGGCCTACGTTGCGCTCGCTCGCTCGCTCACGGTGCCTGTGCCTGTCCTGTGCTTGTGATGGAGGGGCAGGGGGGGGACAAAAACAAGTGAGTAATAGTAGTATTTGCCTTAGGTAAGGGCAATGAGAAGAACGCAATTGGGGTAGGCGGAAGGATGTTTCGGTGAAGGAAGGGTAAAAGGCTTTAGTGGGAATGGGTAAAGAAGAAAAGTAGAAGGGAGATTAAAAAATGTGAAGATGGTTTGGTTTGCTAGTGACGAAAGTCAACTTTTGCTCTGGTAGAGAAAAGCAGTTGGGATGAGAGACTCCGACTGCGTGGGCGACCTTGGTTTTAGTCTAGTAACAGCAGAGCAAAAGAGCGGGCGGGGCGATAGAGGCACCTCACCTCACTAGACTCTAGTACCAGGATAGTCTGTTTTCGGTAGTAGAGGTACATACATGGATGGAATTGTCTCTGATCCATCCATTCTCTTGGTGACGAGAATGGAAGCGGGAAATGGCTGGCGTCCGACGCCGGCGGTCACAAGTTCACATTTCAGTCAAATCAACGGGCAACGGACCCTTGTCAATGGATGGAGTGTCAGTCTGTTCTATTCTCGCATTGGAAGTGCCGCCACAAACTAACTATCGAACAAGTCCAAGGCCTAAGCCTCGCTATCAATTGTCCAGCTGCCTTCCACGGCCTCAAAATCATCATATGTTGCAGAGGAATTCAACTAAAAGAATCACCAAATTTCTTATCTGTCTCTACTAAACCTGTTGTTCTTCAGCATCTCATCCCACATGCAACCTTGAATGACATGACGCGGACACCAGTTCCCGAGGCAAAGTGCAGTGCAGGCAGAAAAGACCCCTGGAACACAGGGAGAAGGGTCTGCCAGCCCAGCCCAGCCCAGCTAACGTTAGCAGCGGGCACCACCAGTACAGTAGGTAAACTCAGAGCCGAACCTAGGCGCCTGTCATACCCTGAAAATCAAAAATGGAACATTGTCCAGTCCCCTCAGATCTTGAAGTGGGTGGCAATGATGATGTTCATTCATGGTCCTATTTTCAAGGGCCGCGTCAAACGCGCATCACATCTCTCGTATCTGGGCACTGAATTTGCTCTTTGTTCTTCATAAACAGGGCGCTCAGTCTCTTCACTATGAGGCTCACGATAGTGTCTTTGCTGTCTACGGAGTACCCCAGCATCAAAAGCGGTTTCCCCGTGGGAACCATGTCTCATTGATTCTGTCAAGCTTGACCCAGACCAGTTCTTGGTGGGGGTGTCTTGGAGACCGTCAGGACCATGGTGGGGTTTCATTAGCATGGGATATCAGGAGTAGATGGACAGTGTGAGAGTCGCAAGAGTCAGGATACTACTGTGTTGAGGTCATCTTTCAAGCCCGCGATAGCACTCAGCTTCGAATCTGACTCAGAACATACAGTGCTTTGCTCTCGAGCTCACACAGGTTGGCTACTTCACTCAATGCCCTTTGATTCATTGATGTACTCAGATTAATTGCAGTATCAGCTCCCCACGTCCAACAATTCCAATCACACCAACATGCAAGCAATCATCCATCGTGTATGGCTATCATCGACCAGGCCTCTATGATCTCATCCCAGGACCAACCCGCGCAATAAAACACCGTACATATCCAAGCCAAGACCTCGAATACAGGCTCGCCACCCGCCGTCCGCGTCCGCCCGGGGGGCTCTGCTGGTGTTCCCGCCCGGGCCCCGAAGCCGCAGAGCCCCGGTGAGAAACAGCCATCACAAGAAACCTGGAAAACAAACAAAATGGACATCGACCCGCTGCTAGGGGATTGACGTTCCTGCAGTTCCGCCCTCACCGACTATTTCAAAACTCCATCTGAACCGAAACTCTGAAACTACTGTATTGTCAAAGGTCTAGACAACTTGTTAGATCAGGACAACCTGAACTAGGCATGCACAAAACATCAAAAGAGGTGTAACCAAGGTCCTCACTAAAAGGCCCGTAAACTCGTGGCCATTGTGGCGACCAGTCCGAGCAAGAATAAAGACAGGAATCCTCATGACTTTGTCTCTTCTCTTTTCTCAAAGACAGCGACACTTCTGGCTGTTACTGTAACCCTCCATCGCCAGGTCCGCAAGGTCCGTTATCTCACAGGCGTCACACCCTCGCTAAATCAGAGCCTCAAGGACTCCCCCCTTCTCTGCTGTGAGATCTGATGTTGGTTGCAGGTGCAGCCCTAGATGCGTGTTACTGTTGAGGTTCTGTGTTACACGGCAGCCACGCCATGATTTCGTTGAGGATGAACTGGAATTTGGTTTCAGAAAGCTCCGACGATTGTTTCTTTGCGCGTGAGTCAGTGGAATTGGCATGGGGGTATTTCCGTGATGTTATGTCTCTTTAGCTGAAATTGAAGCTATCGTGAGAATTCAATAGAGCGTCTCCTTCGTAAATCAACCCCCCACGCGACACCTCCATTACAGAGTTATCTCATGCGGGCACGCAGCACACACACTTTCTTATGCCGTCACATCCAAGACAGCCACTCACCCTTCTCAACTTGACAACCCTCCATCACAATACGATACCGTAGCGTGCGTGCTCTAACGTTAGCTCGATTTCTCCAGCGGCTTCCGAAAGCGATAACTTGAGAGACAACATCCATCCACCTGAGCACAGCAGCCACAACCAGCCGTTGCATTCGCTCTCCACTGCAGTACAACAAAACAAAGCTTCACTTGTTTCCATCACCGACCGCTCAGGTCCCTTGCTTTACAGTGCAGTTCCCCGTTGATCCCCCGCACTCACCGCATCAGCCCGCCCTGGTTCAATGCTTGTTTTCCGGAAGCCCTGCCGTGAGCTAAAAGTAAACGAGACCCTCTAATCATCATGGATCTGAACCTCCGCCATTTGATATCACGAAGAAACAAACACGACGTCCCCCAGCCCTTGGCGTTTTCGCATGTCCCTGTCCAACTGCTGAGGCCACGCTCTCCTGATGTCGTCGAGTTAAAATTACCCTGGTCCGTCGAATCAATTGCGGCTCTTTTATCCCGTGCCCCCTGACCTCAGGTGATATCCGCATCTTGTTCCAGCTTTGCATTTATCCAATTACACGTGGGTTATCTTCCATGCCATCTCACTTTTGGCAATTCGGTAGAATTGAGTTTTCGGTCCTTAAGAGAAAAAGTAACATGACCTGTGTTTTTGAGATCTTGATGACTTACATGGATCTCTTTGTCTTGTGGTGCTGCTTCACACACACCGCTTGAAGACTGAAACCTTCATCTCTTTGTTCTGGAGAAGGACGCAATGCTCCTCTTTGTGACATCTCGAACCGTGGCAACGAACCTTGGCTTGTGTTATGTATCACACGGAAGTCGTGGTACCCCAAGCTGCATCGAGATGTTTCACTTCCCCATCATTTCCACGCCGAAGTCGGCAAAGTTATCTCATTCACGGAGTAAACTTCCAGCTGAGATCCATCACCATTGGATCAACTCCACTCGCCATGTGTTTCCCAGATTCAAGTTCGCCTCCCAAATTCTCGATAGGCCGAAAGAATCAGCCCTGATGAATTAACCTTTCGTGCAAGCAAAGCCCGTGGCCTTCTGGAATGCGGTCCAACCATCTGTCCAACCGGCTGCGTAACAAGTGCTGATCTTCAACCGCTGATCATGAAGGGTCCGTCGTACAGTCAGAATTCACGACGTCAGTTGTTTCCCCGAGTCGTGCTTCGAGATCTACAACTCTTGTTTCACATGCGCGACTCATTGAACTGATCTGTATCGATTTGCAATTCATCTTTGCGGGGATGCGGAGAGTGGCTGTCGCAGGGTCTTGTCACCACGTCAAGCTTGTAACTTTATTCTAACGAGTCACTGTACTTCTGAGAATGTCACTTGAGGAGAGAGTCACCGTGTAACGTTGGTAGAATATCACCAACTGCAGGATTCCATATCACGATGGAAGCGCCCGTTCTCAATATGATAATCATTCGTGCTGGCTTTCCTTCATCCCGAAAGCTTCTCGTGTTAAGCGCTGATAATGGTGATCTACAAATAGGACTATCGATCTGGGCGGAATCTCCTTTATGAGACCACGATCTCCTCAATTGGAGTCGATCTTTGCTTTCTTGTTGGAGGAGCCATGGTTTTCACCACATGAGTGGTTTCTTTGTGCCCAAAGCTCCAGGGTAGTGCAAGCTGCACGACCGCCAAGAGTCAAGAGGGCGATGACCTGGGTCAATGACAAGAATTAGGACTGTTTTCTCGAGAAATCTCAAAAATTTGTTTGAATCGACCATTTCCATCGTTCTCCTTTATTCTTCAACTTGATGTTATAGCTGGCTAGTGAGCTGTGATATCGAGCAACCGTACGAGCGATCCGAGCTCAACGTGATGGTGGTGGGCAAATACTGGATGAACCATGAAGTTCCTCCCAGTGCAATCGTGGAGGTCGGTTGAATACCATCATTCTAGTCAGTAAAGAAAAATTGCTATATTCTGGTGTCCCACGGTCCGGCTTGCGTCTTGGTCAGTTAAATTTGAGATAAGTAGACAACACAAGCATCTCGCGAGCTTGGTTGGTGAGGAGTCGTCTTTATGCTCTTGAAGACAAGCACATGGATGATACTTTGGATAAGACTAACTCCTTTGGGGTAATGAAGTGCAGTCTCTTGACAGAATGGAGAGCTATTGGTGGTATAGCAGCATGAAGTCGTATTGAGTTTCAGAACCATAGCGACGTCTCTCGTATCAGACAAGACTGCTCTTTGTTTGACGGGTCATACTGCTCATTCAAGCTGCCGCTCCATTGAGCTTCAGGTGAGGTATATCCCATAATCGAACAGCTGTTCTCGAAGGTCTTCAGGAGACGACAACGAATCTGCTAAGTTAAAGAGAAAGGTCGAGATGTCAAACTCAACAAAGAGGCCTAAGCCAAGGATCAGTTCATTTACACTTCAACTGCTGATCCCCACTCCCCGGAACCCTCGCGACCCTCGGGAAGCGATAGATGAAGAGATTGATAAACATCATACAGATGCTGTATAGATGAGGGAGGCAAGAAAACTTAGGTCCTCTTTTCTAAGGATAAAAAGACTGAGGTAAGTTAAGTACATCTTATCAAACCTTTAGACTAGTTTGATTCGGCATCTGTTAACATCAAAGGTTTCTTGTAGCCAAAAGGCATTGCTCAGTGAGTCAGTAAACGAGCTGAGCGATAGCATCAAAAACACCATGGATTTCCGTTGGACTAGTCATTTCTAATGAAGCTGATTAATTCAAAAAGCAATTAATAATCTCATCCTAGAAGTTCCTGCACCGGGTCGTCATAAATATCACCCTATCCCTCAGAAATCTCAGCCAGGTCGTCATCTTACGCCCTCAACTCCACGACTCGGTCGTCATATTAGCAAAAACAGCATCGCCTCGGGCGTCACATCAGCATTTAACAAGCATTGTCTTGCTCCCTTGAATCGAATGTTTTGTCAGCTAGACATGCGGCTATACCGAAGGAGGCAATTTTTCCCACACTCGATCCACTCGCCAAGCATAGCTAATGACGGGGCAAGCGAGATTCGAGATACTACAAAGAGTGATGCTATCCTCTTCTTTTTCCTTGTGTTATAGCCTCAGTGTACGATTAGACGGTTGAATACCATTTTTATCTTATCTTGTCGTATATTCTATATTACATGTGCATATCATGAGTCGAACTGACGAAGAGAACCCTGGGGTCCCGGCTGGACGGAGCTGGGACTCTTCTATGGATGTTGAGAAGCTTGGTCGTCAACGACCTGAAGTGTTTAAGTCAGTATGGGCCGAACTGGGGTTTGGCTTCTCTGTGTTTTGTTCTATGTTAATGGCTGTAAGTTCCTCATCTCATTGCCGTTGCTATATGTCAACAACTGTTCAACGCAGGCACTGACATCATCAGGAATTCTTCGTCAGTGGATTTCATGTTATCCTTCCACCATTAGCCGAAGAGCTCAATATCCCAGCTGCTTCACAAACATGGCCTTCGAGTGTTTTCTCTCTTATCACAGGAGCAATGCTTCTACCCATGGGCCGCCTAAGCGATATGTACGGCGGTTACATCGTCTTCAACGGCGGTCTCCTGTGGTTCATGCTTTGGGCACTCGTTGCGGGATTCAGCAAGAACTACATGATGCTTATTTTCTGCCGAGCTCTTCAAGGCTTTGGCCCTGCTGCATACCTTCCTGGTGGTGTTATGCTGATGGGCAAATTCTATCGTCCAGGCCCTCGAAAGAATCTCATTTTTGCTTTGTACGGGGCCTTTGCACCCTTGGGATTCTTCTTTGGTATCTTTGTTGCAGGTCTAACAGCAGAGTATCTTGACTGGCGCTGGTATTTTTGGATTGGAACCATCGTGTTTGCAATCGTCTCCTCCATTTCCCTTCTTGCTGTCCCTTTTGACTTCCGTGATAGAAAGACTGATATTCCCATGGATTGGTGGGGTGTTGGAACTATTGTCCCTGGCCTTCTCCTTGTTGTCTACTCTCTGACAGATAGTTCACATGCCCCTCACGGCTGGGCTACACCATACATCATCGTCACACTGATTCTCGGAGTCATGTTTCTAGCTAGCGCATGGTACGTCGAAACGCATAAAGCCCAAGTTCCTCTATTGCCCGCCGACCTCTTTGCACCTAAGGGGATGAATCGTCTGCTAGCCGTGCTCTTTATGGCCTTCGGTACCTTTGGCCTCTTCCTCTTCTACTCAAGCTTCTACATGGAGTTGGTATTGCACAGGTCACCACTCATAACTGCGGTCTGGTACATCCCTATGTGCGTTGGTGGCCTCATTATTGGCACCGTTGGAGGCTTCACACTTCACTTTCTACCAGGACGAGTGCTACTATTCATCTCGTCACTGGCCAATGCGATTACCATGTTGCTGTTTGCCCTTATGCCTGAGAATCCCAATTATTGGGCTTGGGTTTTCCCGGCAATGGTTTGTTGCACCCTCGGCATCGACATCACTTTCACAGTCAGCAACATCTTCCTGACCACCAACATGCCAAGCCATAGACAAGGGCTCGCGGGAGCTCTAATCAATAGTGTTCTCTTCCTGGGAATCAGTTTCTTCCTCGGTATAGCAGACATTGCGGTTGCAGAAACGGCGAATCTGGGGCTTCGAAAAAGCTACAAGGTGGCATTCTGGCTGGCCTTTGGCGTGGCATCGATCCCGTTGCTCTTCATCCCGTTCATCCAAATTGGGTCGGCTAAGAGCGAACTTACAATGGATGAGCGGCAGAGATTGGAGAACCCACCATCTGTAGGAGAGTCGGAGGCAGAGCAGGAGGCAGAAACAGAAGCACAACCACAGGAGTCTAAGACTTGAGATGCTCAGGGAGTAAAAAGCCTCGGATCTAAACTCAGGGTGTCAGAATAACCTAATACAACGATCAGTAAATGAATACTAAGTCCACCAAATTTACCGAAGCCTTTTTTGTCACTAGAATAGAAGTCCTGCTATGGATTGTTTCTCATTTTCCCTAATCCTTAAAAAAAAAAAAAAAAAAAAAAAAAAAAAAAAAAAAAAAAAAAGAGCGGCCTTTCTTTATACTACATGCTCTATAATACTTGAGCAATACCCTTTCACCTGCATAAAATGTTATTTAAACGCTTATTACCCACAAAGGGCGAAAGTAAAGAGTACCACCGTTGAGTATAATAAATTTGTTGATATGCGGTTGAGTAAGATCTACCCGGGCTATAACACAAGATTAGATCCAGGTACCGATCGAACTACACGAAGGAAACGTGGTTTACCCCATCGGGCATTTCTGCCTCAACAAACCTGTCAGCCCTGAGGAAGCAAGAAAATTTCTGATATTAGATCAAGACGCCAGAAATACGCAATCTAAGCAAGGTCTACTGGATCTATAGTGAACAATAAATTATATTAAGCTGGCCTGTCTTTTGTTACTTGCGATATAAAGAGGTTCTAAGTTGAGCAACATGAGTCAAGATAATAGCAGAAATGCTCTCCCAATAATAGAGCCCCAACTGCCGCTGTTTCAGGACATCCATAACAAAAACATGACCCGGCAACCCGGGTTTTGGACAAGAAGCCGATTACAACATTAAAGTCACGATGTAACTGGACCCTCCGGAAGATAGCGGCTCTCTTACGCAGAGTTGAGTTGTTTCTTGGTTTCAGAGTCTCCCATTTTAGAGCTGCAACGCATATGCAAAGGACCACATGCCCCTGCATGAAATGATGAGATAGCAACGTATTCCCTGGCTGCCACCTGTGCAATTGACCAGGATCCAACGTGGTGAGCCAGGGTTGCAGGCGCCACAACGTGGTTTTCTGCAACAGTGGCTGGCAAGATAATGAAACCGGCGACGGGGTTGTGAATAGCGGGAGGTTTTACAGATGAGAAGACGTTGACAAGAGTTTATGTCGTTGAGGCTTGGCCGTTGCGAACTGATGGAGACGTTTTTGATGTTGAAACCACGATAATCCTGGTCAAAACGGCCCAGAGCTCTGGTGTGCCCATTAAAACCCCTGTCGATGATCGAGATTGAGAGGGTAGCCAAAATATAAAAATTCTTGATACGCTGTTACAAGCCAAGACATTGCTTACCACTTGATCATTTATTGCTGTAAGCGTTACGATACGGGGTGAGCTCCAAGTCTGACATTCGTCGTCATCATGGTAGAATCTTGATATGCACACCGTTCGTTTCTCACCGCGATATTGACTCAGCCAAGCCCAAGCCAAGTGCGGCTGCTCTGCAGTTTGAGCGGAGTATCCCGGGGACTAGCACCAAAGGCTGCATTGGGCCTATGGGGAACCTCAAAAGCCATGAGGAACAAGGACTAGAAACTTGGCCGCGAGTGGATTCTTCGGTAGAGTTGGCGTTGAAATCGTCTGCCGCTTCCGGGGAACCAAAAAAACAGGGCACGTCATGACGAAAGATGGTGGGTATGCGTTCCGGTATAGGATTCGACAGCTATCAACGGCGCTATCTAAAGCCACAGCCAGAAAATGGCATCTTGTTAACGTTCATTGGAAGATTATTTGTTGTGCTGCTAGATCATGGAGGGTAGAGAAATCTGGGGGATGAGCCTGGGCTCGCATGCGAAACTAGGTAAAACATGCGAGAGAAAAGTCTTCTTTTTTGTTTCTTTTTTCGGTATTAGTTCATTGGTCAACGGAGAGAAAAGAAGGATCAATCTTGTGGAGACTGGCGTTTCTAGTTTTCGATGGTTGGTCAAGTTACATCGAATGGATGGAAGAGAGAAAAGAGACCCATAGCATCGCGATCTGGTCATTTTTTACAGACTCAAGAGAGATCCAATCTTGAAGACCGAAGGCATTATCGTCGAGGTATTAAGGGATACGTTTGCTGCAATATCAGCTGAGCCCTATAGCACATCCAAGCATGCATTGGCTTATCGAACTCTCCCTTTAGCATTAATCAAGTTAGACTTGTTCATGGGCGGGTTTAGTGTAGATTGTAGAGTGTGGCATCCCATGCCGTTTCCAATCATTGACCATAGCAAAGCTGCATCTGCCTCGTCCGAGTGAAGCCTCACTGGATTAACTCTGTTGGTACGTTTTAGGTTTAAGATTATTTACATTGACCTTTCCGTAAACAACATTTACTCACTCACTCACTCGCCCACTCTGCTCGATTCAATCAACGTCTCATCCATTGAAGTTGAATTGACCGATGAAAAAGTCTTGGTATCGTCCCACTTAAGTCAACGGGCAAGCATCCTTTCTCCAACTTCCAACTTTTTATTACTTTGCGACTTTGGGATCCAAGTCAGTTCTTCTTTTCTTCTTTTGCTTTTGCGCCGATACTATTGTTACGCAACCACAGCAGACAGTGGAGGCCAATCTCTCTGCCAACATCAGCCGTACCGCGACTTGTACAACTCTGACCGACCCTTTATCTCGTTGTTTGCTTCTTGTACGCCTGGGACCTTGCGTACTCGTCTGACCTGAGAGATACATACACGACCGTGCACTGCGCTTCAACGCTTATATCGACTCTTCTACGTAAAGCTTCCTCGTTGCACTGCGCCTGCAAATGCGCGCCGTCAGGTACGAGCCAATTCTTCTCGTCGCCACGTTTTCTCCCCTGGCTCCCTGCATCGTCTCATCTAATCTCATATCTGCCTCCTCATTTGTTTGTTTGTTTGCTTGTCTGTCGTTGTCTTTGTCTTGAGTTGCGGGCCTTTCCGAGCGTACCTGGTTCGCTCGGTACCTGGATCATCCTGTCTCTTCATGCGACGCGACCCAGCATTGAAACACCAGGATACCTTTCTGCTTGGCTTGTGCGTTGCGCTACAGTACCAATTTGATCCAGCTAATTCATCTTCCTTTGTCAGTGCAAGTCTGTGCTGCGCTGGCGATAGTTATTATACTCTCCAGCCATTTCCGTCTTGCTTATATCAAAGTCGACCTTTGGCTTCCCGTCTTGTTCCCGTTGCTACAAGGACCCCTGCCTTCAAATATCCGTTCGTCAAACTCTGAACAAAAGTCTCGCCGTTTTGGTCCAGCCATCCTAACTTTACTCCGTACTTCTAGACATATTCGCGCTGTCGCGCCTTGACCTTTTTGTTTCCCAATTCTCAATTCTCTTCATCCAACAGCTTCAAGAGCTTCAACGTCCTTGCGCTCGAGCTCTCGACCCTGGTCTGACACCGGCTTCCCACTATCGCAAGCTACTACCGAAACTGCGACACCTGCAGCCAGCTATCATTAAAGCACACCGACTTCAGTCCAGCATATCATGGGGTGCTGACCCGTGACCTTTCGCTACCACACTACAAGCTACAGCCAGTTTGATAACAGCTGTCAGTGCATTCGCTGTGCTGCGCTGCTGCGCCGTTCGTCCTTGATTACATTCGGGTACTTGGAACCGGATCTGGACAATCTTGTTCATTTATATCAAATTCCCTGTCTGACACGGCGATCTGGATGCTAAGCGCATCCTTGCTTGATAAGAATTAACACAAAGGCAGCCTTCCTCCCTGCCTCGTTCGGTTGGCGCAGGATCGCTCGACTTTTGCGCTCACCAATCAGTCGTCATGACTTCTCCAAAGGCTACAATGTCCAACCGCGGCCAAGAGAACGACGACACCATTATAGAACCTGTGCTATCGTCTCCCCTCTCAACCCCCCAAACAACAAGCCCTGAGCTGGTCTCGTTTCAGTCGCTGGCCGACCAAACATCAACACCACTCAGCATCATGGACGATTCATGCTTTCTCGACATCGACAAGTTCATCGCAAGTGGTCTTGAGTCAAGCAGTGTTAGTGCTGGTCCCGACAAACCTACAACGTCTTGCAGCCAATCGCCAGTGATTACAGCGGGGTCGCCCGCTGGACCCTCCGACCCTAGCACTAAGAGCCAGCGCAACGCAGATCCTCTTGGATGTACTGGGACAGATACAGATGGCGGCCTTGCCGAACAGACACGTGCCGCTCATGAGGACAATGTTTCTGGATCAATCGAGAAGGAATCAAAGTTGCAACAAACTTCTAATCGGCAATCGTATCGGAGGTCCCAAGAGTTCGACCAAACAAAGCCATTAGAGGTCATTGCGCAGCCAAAAATCATCTCGCCAGCGGGAGCTGCATCAAATACGACAGGCTTCGCTGCCCAAAATAGTAGCGCCCCATCAAATACCGGCGAGCGCAGTCTTGGTTTCAGGGGCCCTCATTCCAATCAGCACGAGTATCGAATAGATAGTTCGAGCAGAATTCAGCAATACGAGACTGCTCTTGCATCTATAGGGCCTTTATCGGTGGAAAGGCCCCCTGCGTCAGGGATAGCCACAGCACAGGCACAGGCAAGCAGCCACTGTAGTGCTCCTCAAAGCGCCACCCAGGCAATGTCAAGCACGGCCTCCACTAGCAACAATTCTGTTCCCCCTGGGCATCAAAGATACCGCACCGGCCATTCCTCACACGACTCCCGCGACAACGACTTTCCTTCCTCTCACATAACATCCCTTTCTTCTCAAGTCGGTGGCATAAAACTCGACACGAGTTTTGTCAAGCCCACGCCAAGGCCCATTGTTCGTACAGCGCCCGACTCACCTTCGCTCAGTATCCAACATCCAACTCCCGACATTACCTCTCAGGCCCGATTTGGGGCATACGTCGGGAACATCGCGCAACTCGAAGCGACTGCCGAACGATTGTCTATGACCAGTTCCATCGACGATGCGATTCGAGATTTACATACTGAATTAAAGCGATCCGATAGCAGACGTTCTTCCATACTTGCTGCCAGCGTCAAAGCCTCAGGGTCCATTGACGATTACACCAGTAACCCCGGCTCCGCCATCGAACAACTAAAACGACATCCTTCCATCGCTTCTTCCATCGTTTCTACAAATAACGCCGCACGTCACGGTGGTTATTCCCCCGGTGGATACGTACTTTCGCCTAATCACTCCTTTACCGGACGTCTTCGATCAGGATCCAAGAATTCGGCTGGCCGACCAGACTTTGATCTCGATACAGTTCTATCCCGTCACGGCCCAGGCAAAGCATCTGTTAGAAGTGTCCGGTCGACAAAGGTCTCACTCGCCGAGATCTCGGAATCAGAGCCTATAGCACTAACCCAGGACGTCCTCGACATGGCCGATAAAACACCGGTCAAGAACGCTGAGGGTGAATCTCTCCTCCCTGATGAGCTCCGCGATGCCAATATGCCCGCCACCGATGTATTCCAAAACATGATGGGAGACGACGATTTTATGAACTCCAAGAACGAGCACCCGCACCCCGATGCGAGAACTGGTCTTCTTGCCGATCAAGAATCTAGGGATCCTCAGCGACCCGGAAGTTCGCATTCAGATACAACATTCCAACAATACCAGGATGCATTTGGCGATTTTGACGGCGTTCATTGGGTGCCTGAACAAGATGACCCTTATTCCCTCCCTGATGACTTGGAGCCCCAGCCTCGACCCCGACAGCGACAAATGAGCCATTCCGAACATGTTCGGCCACAGTCTTACTTTGACCCCGAGTCTGGTCAACAAATGCTGTACTACCCTGCGCGGGTTCCCGCTATGCTCAACCTACCCCCCAAGCTGTCCAATAAACCTAAGGCCAGCGAAAGAAATAAACGACGCTCTCAGGTGATGAGTGCCATGTTTGAAGGCAACAGGCAATCGAAGATGATGGACACCGATGCAAAGGCACAAGAACACGATGCTACGAGAGATTCCTGGCTCCCTGATCCTCTTGCTGGTCATCGAGAGTCATTTGCTGCTTTATCATCTGATGGATTCGGCAATCTGGGCCAGGAACCAGAGACAATTCGTTCTGTCCACTCCGATCAAGATGTTCCTCCTGCTGTGCAACCTGAAGCCAATGCCAATGCTCCGATTGAGACACTGAGGCGCCCTCAACGGTTGTCTCGGAACGAACTTGACAAGCGAAAGTCGCGAATGTCAAACTTGCCTCCGCAACTCAGAGCAAGCGCCTACTTTGACCTTCCCGACAACACTCAAGGAGAGATCGAGGTTAAGGACGGCTCAGCCATGGCCACCCTTGAAAGCATTCTAGACGCTTCGGCAAACGCCCCTGTCAGTGCATTTACCGATCACGAACGTGCCGGCAGACTTGGAAAGGAAGTTTACGGCAAAGAAAAGAAGCGAGCTTCAGTTGCTGCATCCACGGTCCTTCAGCCTGAAGGCGATAAGAAACATGCCAGGAAGCGTTCCTCTTTTATGTGGCTTGGCAAACGTCACAGCCATGGCAGTGATGATGATAAGGCACAGTCAGAGTCTGGACTAGGACCTGTCAATGCTGACACGAATGCGAATGAGCATGACGGACTAGCACGCAGCGTGGATGGTCGTAGCGATAGCCATGGTGGTGATGAGCAACAGGACGCCAAAGAGGATGCTGAGGACCTATCTGAAGAGGAAGCCTACAATGGGCCCCCAACAACACTTCTGGCCGAGTTACAGTTGCGAAAGCAGCAGCAAAAAGAGCGAACTCAGCGAACATTCCCAGGAGGTATGCATGCAACACTATTGGAGATGGATGCTGTCGCCGAAACTCAGAAGAAGGCAAGAAACAACAAGCGTATCAACTTGGCATGGGAAGAAGGCCAGGCACAAGCTGCGGATGAGGACTCTGACGATGAGGATATCCCTCTGGCGGTCATTGCAGCACGTAACCAAGGTGCAAAGAATGTTATGGACCTTCAACGCCCTATTGGCTTGATGGAGCGTCGTGAGATGGAAGAGAACGAACCCCTCAGTCACCGCCGAGCTCGTCTGCATGGTCAGGATCCTCGATCTATGGTGATCAGCCACAGGCCTAGTATGAACAACCTCAGTGCCAACCATCTTCCTACGACTCCTCATTCAGCACACCAATCAGTTGCCCACCTTTCAATACAGAACGCATCGACTGAGCCGGATGATGAGTTTGAAGGAGAGACTCTTGCTGATAGAAAGCGACGGCTTGCGGCCAAGGAAGAAGCGGAGAACCTTCTGCCTAAAGCCCGACCTGTCAGTAGTGCGTTCACTGTTGAGCTTCTTAATCAATTTGAGGATCCAGAAGAGAAGAAGAAGAAAGAGGAAGAGAATAAGCCCAAGTTGGGCGAAGAGGAGACCCTGGGTCAACGACGAAAACGGCTACAAGCTGAGCGCGAAGCTCGCGAGCGTGAGATGAGTTTCAACCAGCTGAACGCCAGTGCCGGAGAGGCTGAAGCACCGATCCCAGGAATCAATGGGCGCATGCACCAATTGTCCAGCGTCCTCTCTGCCCATCCTAAAAGGGAGACCAACCAAGCCCAGGAAGAGCGTGCTCGTATGGAACATGAGAGGAGGCTTCAGAGAGAGCGTGAGACTAAGATGGCCGCTTATCGAAGCCAAATGCCGCAGGCTCTCGGTGGTCCTGGCAATGCACAATCTGGAGGTTACCGCGGAGGTACTTTCAATAATGGTCTTGGTGGCCAGAACTCACAAGCAGCCATGTCATCGCCTGCCCTTCATACGCAACTGTTCAACCAACCAGCTCTTAACCACAGAAAGAGTGCTGTGTTCAGTACTTATGGGGCTCCTATGCAGCAAGCCCCATATGGCGGTTCAGCTACGAACCTGGGTACGATGAACATGGGGTATAATGGCATGCCCAACGGCATGAGCCCTTACGGCGCTGGTGCCATGAGTGTTTATGGTGGAGGCATGCTGCAACCTGGTATGCAGATGCCTGTTCAAGGCGGTTCTACCAACAGAATCGAGCAATGGCGTCAGGGTGTTCACCCTTGAGTAAGCCAGTAGCCCATCGGCTGTTGACAGGCCTACCAATAACTGTTCTAAGCCGGCCCATCTGGAAGATACATCTAGTGTACTATTTTAAGGAAACATAGAAGGGATGGGGAAGCTTTTTACAGCATTGCTATCACTGGTGTTGTGGATAGAGGTCAATGATGGGATAACATCTTAGGTAATTTGCTTTTTCTTGTTCTGCATGGCACCTAGCATTGCGTGGCGCTGGAGATACTTGCGACGCTGGAAGGGCACAGCTATTTTTGACAATCTAATCGTTTTAATATGTTTTTTTTTCTGGGCTTGCTTCTTCAATCCGGTGGGTGGCATGTAGTTTTAGACTAGGAGCATGAACACGATGATATGACCAAAACGACAAATATCCAGATACTCAACAGTGATGCAACGCATGGGGAGGTATCAACTCGTCATATTGCAAGAAACAGACATACAGAAAAATTAAGCAACCCAATGTCTACAAGACTAACGCCAGGATGATAACAAGCCTTCCCTCCCCCTTTTCAGTCTTCTACATGCTTTTGAAATCCTCTGCTTCACCTCTGCTTCACCTCCGCTTGCCGAAGCTACCAGCCGTCTTTTGCAATTTAGAGGGCGGTGCAGATGTAGCTTCGACATCGCTCTCCTCATCCTCGCCCATAGACTCGTCCACATCGTCATGGTTGACTTCATCC
Organism: Fusarium sp. NRRL 52700; assembly: GCA_013396095.1. Taxonomy (NCBI): domain Eukaryota; kingdom Fungi; phylum Ascomycota; class Sordariomycetes; order Hypocreales; family Nectriaceae; genus Fusarium; species Fusarium sp. NRRL 52700. The sequence continues at coordinate 151,185 of JAAQRM010000282.1, forward strand.
TCATCCAAAGACTCCTCGGCATCGCTATCGTCCTCCTCGCCGGCTGAGTCCTCCTCGTCATCAGAGTCACCAACAAAGCCGTTGGTGATGGGAACATCATCGTCTGAATCATCAAACTCGGTGTCAAGCCCTCGCCTTCGACCAGGTGTGCGCGCAGCATCGTCCTCGCCCTCAACCCAGATAACATCTTCGTCCTCATCTTCGTCAGAGTCCGAGTTATCGCCGTTGTGAAGACCGGGGCGCGACATCTTACGGCGAAGATCCATCTGGCCCTCGAGCATATCGAGCTTACCCTTCAGGGCGAGAAGACTTGACAGTCCCTTGGCGCGCTCAGCGAGAACCTTTTGCAGGCCGCTGAGACTGTGGATAACCTTGGGCTGAGATGCGAGGGCACCACCATGGGCGACTAGTGTCCACTGGACCCAAGTCATAAGATTTCCGGCGCGGCCAGGACGGCGGTACAAGCGAGCGGCGAGCTTGGTAAGAAGAGTGCCGGCCAAGGCGCTGTCGAGGCGCTCAATGGTGTTGCGGATGGTGGGGAGATCGGTGGTATGCAGACACGACTCGAGAAGGTCTGTGTCGTCGGTACGGAGGGCCTGGGAGAGAACTGTGGTAAGAGACTGGTGTGTTGGGGGTACAATGGCATTTCGCGAGGGCTGAGAGATAATTGCGCCGTTGAGTGCGGAAGGAACATCAATGATATCGTTCTCAGCTCGGAGAAGCTCTCCGAAGGAAGGCGATGTTCCCTCAGCGTCTGATTCTTCGCCGTTAGACTGGCCATTGGGTTTTTGCTTGGCGGCCTTTTGGCGGGTGCTTGCCACGGCAGTTTCCTGAGCAGTCTGCTCCTCCTCTGGACTCTCGGCATCGGAGATATCTTCGTCGCTGTCGTTATCGGACGAGATCTCAATGGTCTCAACCTGCGAGGGCTGGAGGGCGTCGGGTCCGGCGATGGAGGCCTTTGACTCATCAATGACGGACTTGTTGGAGATTCGAGCGCTGGCTCTAGCGACGGGAGCGGCCAGCTTAACCGGCGCTTTGCGTTTTGTTGACATTATGTGTAGGTTTTGATGTGAAGCGCAGTATATGTTGAGCGGTCGCGTGCAGGGATTCGTCGGTGATCAAATTCAGCGACTGGTAATTAATTTAAGAGGCAAGGTACTAGAGCGCCTCTTGTTTCTTTGGGCAGTATCTTTTCCGTAATAAATGAGGAAAAGTGATACTGTTGAACGTTATCAATGGAAAATTTGACGAAGCCGTCGCTCAGGCTCGAGTGAAGGAACTTTTTTTCTGGAACCCCAGCTTGGCTCTGGTGGTTGTCCCACAAGCGATAAGATTAGAGTACGATGGTCACGTGTGCTGCCACAGTGAGAGTGCCACAGGATGAGTCATGGTGTAGCTGTTTCTCTGGCGTCCATTATGTAGCAAGAAGAATAACCTGGCCCAATGCGGCCTGACCTTGGGCTTGGGAGAGCCATTTAATTACAGTGATTGGCCTCACTACAGCCTGTAAGTCAAAGATAGCGGTGATTGGATAAAGTGGATCGATAGTGGACTCGAGATAAGCTGCAATTGGTCACATCCGTTACCTTGATGTTCGCTTCCGGAGGGATCATCTCGTAGTCCGTGGCCTCAGGAGATATGAAGTACAAATAAGACCCAGTATCACGTAAAATGTTTCCAGTTACGCAATGATACAGATCTCGGGGACACAAGCTCGAAAGTCGATGTGATTGCTTGTCTTTTTTCCATTGTTTGCTAACGGGATGGTCACCTGATACCTGCCCTTTCCTACCTAGACTTGAGATCCAAGGTGGACCTGTACCCTGGTTTGGTATGATGCGTCCAAGTTTCAGTAGAGGGGTGAAAGCTGTTAAGTGGTTATAGTGGTTTGCTGCATGGCTGCTTTTGACGCGACGTGAACGTGTAAGAGAGGTGTCATGAAAGGTGATGCACGTGCTTCAGTATAAAATGGGATATGTTTCCATGACCGTTTTTGAGCTTGTTAGTTCTTCATTCAATGTAGGTAAAAGATCTTCATTTAGTAAACATTTAATGATACATCTCGAGTTTCACGACCTCTGTTTGTTCCTTACTTGAATATGATCATCTTGTAAGACGAAGCTCGGGAAACGGTGGCATTACGGGGCCGTCATCTCTCCCATCCCGTGTCTTTTCGGGTTTGGGGACCTTGTCCTTGCGTTCTGATCTGTCCTCACCAGCCACATTCAATTGGATGGCTTTGATGAGATAGAGTTCTAGATCGAAATAAGCTCTGAATCAGCTCTGCATAATTCAAATGTATGATTGTTACAGAACTGTCATGAATGCTCAAACAGCTGACTCACCTCTTTTCACTGATTTGAAACGTCTTTCATCTTGATCAACCTCCATATCATGATACTACCGACCAACCTCTACCATAATATCATCCCCAGCCACCCACCATCCACATCCATGACGGTGGCAGTAGGCATGGCCCGTGCACCACCTCATGATCCCTTTGGTACAAAACTCGGTCAACTAAATTTTTCCATCCCCTCAAACCCAATCCCCTTGCCAAGTTGGCCACCCCGTTAGAGACAAGTCAACGGCTCAGCGGAGTTTGCCTTCTTCCCTCATAAATACCACCGCGCCTCCGACCGGACAAAATTCACTGACGTGCACGCGCTTTTCCCTCAGAGGCTCCCCTTAGTTCCAACCCCCCCCTACCCCCCTCCCTCTTCCGGTTCCCGGCCAGCAAGAAAAAAAGCACTGAGCAGCGCAACGCTACGTACTTTACGCTATTGCTCTCTCACTGGCAAAAAACTGAACTGCGACCGCAACTGGCCACTCAGGGTTCCTCCTCTCTTGGCACCTTTTCAGTTAACGGCAAAGCACAAAAAGCACCTTCCGCGCCCGATCACGATAAGAGCTCCTTCCAGTTCTTATTGTTCTCGAAGCCGGCGATCACCACCAAAAAAAACTACGCCTTCTCCCAATCAATCAACATTGACCTTTTACAGGTACAATCACACCTTTCAATCGCATTTATTCACTTTCACACCATAATCAATAATAGGTTTTGTGATTCGAGAGTCTTCTCTGAATTGCTTAAACTGTTTCGTCTTTTGATTAGTCATTTTTCATTTCCCCAATTTCTGGCCTTCTTTCTTCTCTTTTCCGTTTTACGTACTCTACCTTGTATTGTACTTATTGCTCTGCTGCACTGCACTACACTTGCGCTGCACCCTCACACCCAAAAAAAGACTCCGTCGCGAAATCAGCTGTTCGATTTCCATCGTCAGCGTCATTGCTTCGGCTTTACTCCTCTTTTTCTCCCACCTCGACCTCGACCTACCTTGCTCTTGCCTCTCACAGGCTACGAGCTATTGCCATCGACTCCGCCTACCTTTTTGCCGCTAGGCTACCAGAATTCAGAGGAGCTGCCAATATAAGATCGCGACCCCCCCGCCTTCTAATCCAATTTCGCAACTGCGCGACGCGCCCCCATTCCTACGTATCCACTTCTCAATCTCCATCGCGCATCAACACCTCGTCGACTCGCGATAATCCTCGACTCGTCATTTTCACGTGCGCATCGTTATTTCATGTCGCGACAAGTCAACTAAGCTAGACCTGTATTGACGCGCCTTTATCGCGAACAGCCATTATGGCTTCACCAACCCCCGATGCGACCGCTCCTACAAACGAGAATACGTCGCGCGATGTCACAGTAGAGAAGGAACAAAAGTCTGAAGTCAACGGGTAAGTTGCCCCTCAGTTCTGATGCCGCGCTCTTTTTGCCTGTGCCATCGCGTGCCATAAGGCCGTGATGCATGGCGCAAACGCGCACATCGTTTCTCAGCACTCTCTGACATGTTTATCAGGCATGCGACACCTGAAGAGCCAAAAGACACACCTGAATCTGCCCCTGTCAGCGGTAACAAAGCGGACGATCATCCCGTCGAGAATGGTGTCAACAAGGACGTAGAGATGACAGAGGCGAGCGATGAGAAGAAGCCCTCTCAAGAGCCCTCAGGGGACGAAAAGAACGATCCGAAGACCGAAGATGATGACCAGACGAAAGAGACTGGTGACGCCAAGTCTGCCGAGGAGCCTAAGGCTGCCGAGGACTCGAAGGCTACAGAGGAGGATGTTGATATGACAGACGCTGTGTCTGCAGAGAAGCCCGAGGATGAGAAGCCCGCTGAAGATGCGACCGCAAAAGAGTCCAAGGACGTCGATATGGCAGACAAGCCTGCAGATACCCCCGAAAAGGCTGAGGGGACAGACGACAAGGCACCCGCTTCCTCCAACGATACCGCAGCTCCCGCCTCAGATGCAGAAGTCCAACCTACCAGCCTATCTCAGTTGGCTATCGATACCAAGGAAGCGGATGCCCCTAAACCTTCCACCGAGGTCTCGATGCAGGATGCTCCCGTTGGCGACACTTCCGTTAGCTCTAAGGTAGCCCGCGAACGTGAGGATGATGCCACAGACGAGCCTGCACCAAAGCGAGCCAAGACTGAGCCCAGATCTGAAGAACCCGCCGACGTTACCTCCGCTGTCTCCAAGGATGAAGCGACCTCTGCTGAGTCTGCCCCCGAGAAGGAGGTCTCTCGCTTCGCTGGTCTTACCAGATGGAATGAGGCAGATTTCAAAAACCAAACCCTCACCCCTTTTCAACGACGCGAGTTCCGAAAGGTGCTGGGACGCGTGAAGAAGACAAAGGCTGGTGGCCACTTCAAGGACTCAGTCCCCAAGATGTGGCCCCAACTAGCCGAGAGTTACTTGGCTAAGATCGAGAAGCCTATGGACCTTTCCGAGATTGACAGGACCCTTCGTGATATTAATGGTGCTTATGTTACGGTCGGTGATTTTCAGGATGCCCTGGTTCTCATGTATGACAACACGCGCAACTTCAATGGAACCCTTCACGAGGTTACTGCTGCTGCGTTCAATGCCATTCGAAGCATCTGGGAAGAAGTTGCCACCATTCCACAAGAAGAGGCAGTCAAGCCCAAGCAGGTACCCAAGCCCAAGCCTCCACGCGAGTCGCGTATCAGCTCTCTCGGCGATTCCATGGCTCGCAAGCCATCTGTTGGACCTGGCGCTAGTCCCGCCGCCGAAAGTGTATCTTCAAAGCCGCGGCTTGGATCTCAAGAAGCCAACACTGCTGCTACCGAACTACGCCGTGCCTCATCTGCCACTGAGGGTGATCGTCCCAAGCGAACCGTCCGTGCTCCCAAATCAAAGGATATTGACTATACCACGAAGCCTTCGCGAAAGAAGCTCAAGCCTGAGCTGCAGTTCTCTGAAGAAGTATTGAACGATTTGATGTCCCCCAAGAACCACGCCATAAACAACTGGTTCATGGAACCAGTTGATGCTGAAGGACTTAACATTCCCCATTACTACTCCATCATCAAGAAGCCCATGGATCTGGGAAAGGTGGCTCGTATGCTCAAGAGTGGCGACATCAACAACATCAAGGACTTTGACAAGAACGTGCGGCTGATATTTTCCAATTGTTATACCTTCAACGGTAGTGTTGACCAAGGTAATACCGTGTCGTACGTCGCTTCCCAATTGGAGGACTACTACAACAGCTTGATGAAGGACAAGGATAGTTGGTTAGCCAGACACGCCAAGGCACATGCTCCTGCTGCTTCCCACGGTAGCGACGAGGAAGATGAGGACGAGGAAGCCGATGGCGATGAGATAACAGCTCCTCCGACTGCAGACCACAGTAAGGAAGTGCGGGATCTGGAGACAAAACTGAGGGAGGAAAGTGAGAAGCTAACCGACCTTCTGTGTGCCGACTCGCCCAATGAGAGCATGGTGGCAATGCAGAAGAGTATCGTTAACCTCGTACAAGAAAGTCTTCTGAAGGCGAAACAGGCTCTTAGTGCGCACCGCACAAAGCATTCTGAAAAACCTTCCAAGAAGGCCAGTAAGCCGAGCAAACCGAAGCCCAGTGGATCTGCCCCTCGCAAACCCAGCGGAAGTGTGGCAAATGCAAAGAAGCCCAGTGGCACCAAGAAAGCTGTGAAGAAGACTCTTACCGCGGCAGACAAAGACGCCATTGCTTCTGCTATCAACGATCTTGAAGGTGCACAGCTTGACCGCGCGATAGAAATCATCAAGCGTGACACCGGACAAAATGTGAGTTCACCAGTATCGCCCGTGACAGTGACAACGTGCTGACGACCCTGCAGGAAAATACCGACGGAGAGCTTGAGCTAGACATTGACCAGCTGAGCAATGAAGCTCTGCTCAAGCTCTGGGAGCTCTGCAAGAAAGTGTTGCCTGGGTTCGGGAAGGACACCAACGTGCCATCTTCTCCAGAAGTGACCCGGGCAGCGCCGCCTAAACATACGAAGGCATCATCGACATCGGCGAAGCCCAAAAAGAACAAGCCCATGAGTGCCCGTGAACAGGAGGAACGAATCGCACAACTTCGTGATCTCAGCAACCTGTACAGGCCGGGTCAGGAGCCTGGCGAGAGTCAACCTGTGTTGCAGGCCCCCACACCTACGGCCGAGTCTAGTGATGAATCGGACTCGGAGGAGGAGTAGGGATGGCGTCGGGCTGAGAGATGGATTGTACGAGTTGTATGACTTTTTGGGAGCTTGGATGTTTCGTCGACCGGAGAGCATCAGCCACCATTATACCCAGCCGCATGGCTACACCAGGTGTCATGCTTGCTCGAAGGGGCGACGCGGCGTGCTTGAACAGTGCTCGAGCATGCCGTCTCGAATGAGGCAGACATAACCAAGCCTGATGAATCGATAATGAAGACGTCGTCATAGTTCTTAGCGAACATGGACATTTGTGATCAACAGGGAGTACCTGGCGCACAGAGACATAGGGTGACATGATGATAGCTGGCTTTCTGGTGCGGGAAAGCAACGATGTGGCCTGCTGAGGATTCGTGGTGGCGAGGCCATGGTTTTGGGGAGATACCGATACCCTGACTGAGGAGAATCGATAACGCATGGTTGCTTGGTACTATGCGCCAAGGTGAAGTTGGATGGCAGCGGGCATCTGAGCCGCTTGTCGGTGATTTGTGGCTTTAGATGTAACCATAGCGATAAGAAACTTTGTTATCCCACTTTGTCGCGTACTGTGATGTACATGTTTGAACGAATATGACTGAGTGCTGCTGGGCGCTTGGCAGGGAAACTCGAAGGACCCGATGTTGACTCAGTGTTCGTTTGGCGCGTAGAGGTCGATCGATCTCTCGATGTCGTTTGGAAGCCATCTTATAATTAGTGAGTGGTACAACCAATTTTCGTAGAGCATTTCCGTGTGCTGCGATGGCAAAGCTGTGTCTTTGATTGCGATCTCACGACGTGGTTGCATCTACCTCGGACTTCCGAAGCGATTGTTTCGGTATGACAACGTGGCATTTCGAAACAAAAGGTTTTCGTGGTTGACTTTATAATCATAAACTCAGTCGTGGTGCGGCAGTGGAGTATTGTCTGTGTTGGTCTTTGTTTGGTGTAAGGTAACGGAGTTTGGTGATGCTTCTGCGGCGTCAAGAGTGTCGACTTTGAACCAGAAATACACGAGAGTATATTCAATCACGAAAGAAGAAATAAAAGCATATCGTTGGAGGAGTGTGAGTGAACCACAGAGGATGTGATGAGGAAGGGAAGATGTCAGTGACGGACTGAACGCCGTGGGGGGATGTCATGCATGATAGAGAAGAGATATGCCAATACGAAAAGGTCTCAAAACGGTGCAAGTCATGCCGAATATAGAGACAGGCTAAATAAAAGGTCTTGCAGTCTCGTATTTACGAGTATAATGCAGAGGGAAATGGCGACAAATGTATACATACCAACAAGTGCTTTGCTTCTGTCGGCGTGAAGCAGAGTCCGTCTGATGTGGCAAGGCGGGGTTGGAGAAGGTCAGCAGACAACAGGAGAAAGTACGTACCAATACGATAACAGCCGGACGTATATCGCCATACTGACAAGTACGTGTAGTGACTTGTCTCAGTATCACATCGTAAAATGCAGTATTCGTCAGTATTCGTTGTTGATGGTTTTGTCGCTGGTAGGTTTTTTTTTTTTTTTCTTTTGCTGGTAGAAATTGGGGGGGAGTAAGGTGGACTTTTTTGGTGGGCTGACGGGGGAGGGAGGAGTATTGTTCGGGAAGGAACCTCGCCTCGCCAAAACAGCAAACAGTGTGATATTGCTGCTGTAAGATTGACTACCTTACCCTGGACAACACGGCCTTTGACAATTTGACAATTTGGTGACTAACGCTGGGAAACCTTGGTACCTAGGTAGGGAAGATGGTGTGATAGTATTGAGAAATGGGACGAATTGGGACTGGTTCGTGCACACAAAGGCATTGTATTTTTCGATATTTGCTGCAAGTGATGACTCTTCAGTAACCAATACTGTGGCGAACTATAATGATGCTGCGATCAACTTATATGAAACCATGGTAATTAGAACACTGTAACAAGACACACTGATTACCTGGTTACACACCAGGGAAAATAAACCTTGAGACCTAAGCTCAAGGGGCTCCTCAGTAACTCTTCAATGAACTTGTTTTAGATCTTCAAACTGCAGTCTACACATCAGACTCCATCGACACAGGAATCTCCCTCCTCAACCTCTTCTGAATCTCCTCAAAGTCACTCTCGTTGTCTCTCGTAATGAACCCCTTCCTGACCAAGAAGTCGATCATGACAGGGCACACATTCGGCTTAAACTCTCCCGCCAACATGCGCTGTACCACTTCCTGACAGTCCATCAGCACAAACTCTTCCACTTCATCATCTCCTGGACGGGGAATAACATCCGTTGGCATCTCTAGATCGAACACGTAGATGATATCTGAGTGGAATAGCTTTGACTTCTGGTTGATGTTGGACAGCGTTATCGCTCCCGCGGCTTCAACACTCGACGAGACGAGATCTGGCGGAAGACAAGCCTCTTCGGTGGATTCAGCTTTGATACATGCAAGTGGTGTATCACTGGCCTTGATACCACCAGCGACGGTACTGTCAAGAAGACCGGGGTAGCTGAAGAGGTGACGACTCCGTCTCGCAACCCAAATTTTGATCTGACCATCATCACCGTGTACATACCCCGTGAGATGAGCGCCCCTCGTCGCAATGCCAAACAACGGAGCAGCAAACCTCTCGACCTGCACGAACTCCCTTGCGCCGACTATACGAAAGTACTCACTGTGTTCCCTGTGCAGAATAGGAAACAGGTCATCGTCAATGGCTTTATCGACAGCTTCTTGGAACGCAGCATTTGCGTGTTCTGTGAGTGTTGAGCCAGAAGGAGGTTCACTTAGTGTGACGGTGCGGTTGTCGTGGTCGATGCTGAAGGATGTGGGCCATGGCATCAGGGTGACTGTGGCGGGGAGGATGAAGCCATGAGGGCGAGGGTCAGGAGAGAGAAAGAGACGGTAGTAAGGTGTGTAATTTGTTGCAAAGTCCAAAGGAGCACTGAAGTCGTTAATATTTTGTGAGTCTAGCGGAGAGCGAGTGGACGTACTTGTCAATGGCGGTAATGAGATCGAGCAGTTTGAGGTTTAATGAAGGTGTCATGATGGCGGGGGATGGCGTGAATCGTCTAAGTCTTGCGAGTCTTGTAAAGGTCCCGCTGCTGATATGTGAGATGCGCTGAATGCCTGATTGATCTCGATGTTGTAGAGGTTGTAATGAGATCAAGATAAAGACCTGGTGAGAGTGGAGATGCATCTGACATGTTGGCCAATGTGAACGGAGAGTTGGGTCACAATCTACCACGAGAATGTTTGTGTGCATGTATCTTCAAACGAGAAATCTTTTCGATTTGCCTAATCCTTTTCATGGCCATGCATCTATCCCGATCTATATCTTCAAGTCTCTATCAAGTCAAAGTCATAGCTTCAGCTCTCTGGTAGAGCGGGCCATCAACCATCACCTCTAGGCATCTATTCGTCCCCTTCGTCATCCTCTCCAAACAACTCCTCCATATTCATAGCCTCAAGTGTATTCTCAAGCAATCTTCTACACCGCGCTCTATAATCCAGCGCCAACTGCTGATTCCTCGTCAGGTCACCTCCGCCCACAACCTCCACGTCCGTCTCAAGCAACCTCTCCAGCTCCTGCATGACCTTGTGTTGGATGATGGCCGCAGTCTGCTGAAGGAACATTCGTCCGTCTTCACTGACTTGACCGCCGAAGAACTTCTCTCGCTGTTCTTGCTCTGAGCCTTCACTGATAAGTGTCGAGCGCTGTTCGGGTGGCGCGAGTGTGCAGAATATGTCCCAGACCATGTCGTGTTGAACATGTTGAAAAGCTCCGAGTATAGGGGCTGAATCGTTGAACTGCACGGTTTGTTTTGAGCGTGCAAGGAGGGAGCTGGGGTCTCGAATTGGTCGTAGAGAGATATAATACTCCTCTGTAGCCTCACCCATTACAGGCTGACGTTTCCGCACATGAACATAGTCGTTGTGCAACTCCTCCGTCTCAGGAAGCATAAACCCATATCCCAGTAGTAGCTCAGCATTTGTCTTCATGCTGTAGTTGTTGAAGACCTGCTCCCCAGCTTGATACGCCTTTTCAACCCTGAGACTGCAGCCATTGATCCTCTCATCGCGTATCCATTCCACTTTGGTAGTCATATCGTGGTTTCCGACATCAAACAGCGGCATCAGAACAGAAAAGTCGTCTAGCTTAACACCTTCAGGAAGACGCTGCTGATCCTCTGGCCCAAGAACAAGGCTTGGACGGAAACTTCTGCTTGAGAAGATACTGTAGGCCCATTGGTACAATGACAAGGTGAATTGTTTGAGAAGCTCAGGCTCCCACGACTCAACCATCAAAAGATCATGTGCTGTCTTGAATTCTCTCTTCACATTAGCTCTTATGCTCGTAACTCCAACCTCGATGTTCGTCCCTTCAAACAGCTCGGCATCCTCATCTGGCCAAAATGGCGGAAGAGACCAAGAATCATGATCCTCAGGCTGTGGCAAAGCCTGTATATACGGTACCCAGAAGGACTCTCCCTTCAGTAGAAAGTGCTTGATGAAAACAAAGCGGCCAATGACATGAGGCGGAGTTTGCGCCAAGAACCCCGCGGGAAAAGGCTTTGGATCATCACGGCCAGGAAGAGTGTTGAGATATGAGAGTGTGAGAGACGAGGGGATGCTGACGATTGTGTCAGAGGGCGCTGTAGGCGCTTTGGCGCGGAACGAGAGGCCTGTCTCGGGCAAGTGAGTGACTTCAACTGAAGGATTGATAGTTGCGCCTTGAGAACGTGCCCAATTTATTAGGGCAGACACATGCTCTGAAGGAGTCATCTTGAGATTGAATTGTGAAAGAGTGAAGGTTGAAGAATTGTTGATGTTTGTGCCCCACCTTGGAAAAGTGGAAGGGCGAGCCATCTCTCTTCAAGTGACGTATTGGAGATCATCAGTACATAAAAATCATCTTGTTTGAAACTATGGTACATATGAGTTACGGCGAATCAAACACCCTATAAATCATCTCAAAGTTCTCAAGATTGATATAAAACAAAGGATGTTGGTATCAGCCAAAATAGCGTCTATCGCTCTCATGAGTGTGAGGCACCAGAGGGATGCAATAAAACTTAGGACCTTAATCCTAAGTGACAAAAAGCCTTAGGTAAACTTGTACAAGCCTAATACAATCCAGTATAAAGAATCCCAAATTAAGTGTTTCTAGTACCTCAGTTTATTATCAGAAGTCTTCTTGCACATCCTTCGGGGGTAGACAAAGATGAGCTCTTATACTCTTTTAGCATGACTGCATCATCATAGATCGAAAGTGTGAATGAAATAATTATATATGATAAATCATCGCGGAGCCAGTCATCTTCAGAATCTCACCATGAAATGTCTCGAATGAAGTTGGCATTATGAATGTATTAGTACGATTGCAATGGCCAGACTCTGAATATCCTCACGATTCTGTACAGGTATGGTATCCGAAAACTATAACTATACTTACCCTCCTAGACAAGATCTGTGTTTCTCGTCCTAACCCTCCTGAAAATAGGAACAGCATCTTTCCCATTCCAAATCCACTTAACGACATCCTTCCCAAGATCTAACCCCTTGACCTCTTTCATCTTTGCAATCTCATCAGCCGCAAACCCATAGAACAACTTCAAATGATCATCCCCATCCCCCAAATCATCTATAGTCAGTCTAAGTTGTTCATTCATAAGAACAATACTAGTGATCTTCATATGCTTATGATACGTCTCACTCGAGAGCTTGTCGTGTAGAAACCTCTTCCAGAGTCTTACAGCTGCGAGAGATTTATCGCGTATTACCCACCAGGGCGATTGGACATCTTCGAGGGGGTCGTTGGGCCATTGGAGCCAGGGAACTTTGATGGCGATGATGGAGTGGTCGTTAGGGTTGTCGAAGGAGCGGTAGCAACAAACGCCGTGAGGGTTGGGCCATTGGAAGCTTAGATAGGAGCTCATCTTGAGTGATTACTTACCGTGTGTGTATTAAAATATTAGTTATTGTCTTGGAACGTATTTAGTACTGTATTGTTTGATCTATGATCCCAAGGTAAAGGTGATGGGCAGTGCCTTTATATGTGTGGCACAGCTTTTCTTACGTTGTCAATCCACAGTATCTGTTCTGAAGGTCGGAAGTGCGAGATCAATGGTGAACATGATGTTCGTGCGTGTTCGTGGTCGCCTGTTATTAGCCCGGCCTCATGTAAGTCGAGTCTCGAGGCGAACAAAGGAGTATACTACCTCTTAAACGATGCTGAACTCGAGAACAAGGCTGGGGTAGGGGTATTTATAATATTCAAGGACTTGAGCCAATGCAAGGTGAGCGAGAAACTAAGAAGCCAGCCACTAGGGTCAAACCTACGATGTCGTTAAGTGTCACTTCATTCAATAGGAACACAGATGAGAGCCAATATCAACTCAGTCAATAGATTTATATGCATGTTTTGTAACCCACATATCACGTACAACTCCGCTAAATCAAATCCCTAGTGAAACTCAGCCTCAACCCTTCCATACCTTACCCCATCGACCTTCAACTCAAATCCCAAGCCCGCACTCTCAACCCTCATCTCCAGTGTGAAATCTAAATTATCAAACTCAACGCCTCTTGTCGTCGTTAATCTCGTAAATAAACTCCTTGGAACGGCATTGAGGTCTGTCGTGAGGGTACACACGTGGATCAGGTCGCGAGTGTATGCTGCAGGTGGTTCGTCCGCGTCACATGCTATGAGATCGTCGGTGACAATGAGGGATTGGCCGGGGCGGAAGTTGCGTGTATAGTGGAATGCGATAGGTGCGAGTGGTGAGAGAGCCTCGCCCTATCATGTGTCAGAAGCTGGGAACGAATTCATGAAAGGAAGAGACGTACCTTTGCAATATGCCATTGCATCCGGTCAGAGACCATCCAGCGCTCCCATAAGGGAGACCAGTATCGCTCACTAACCGAATGTTTATCCTCATCATATACAGTAGCATATGATGTACCATAGTGCATTCTCGACTTACGAGAAATGACCATGTTGCCTTCCAGTCCTCGCAAGACAGCACCTCGCACAACCGCCGTCCAAGCATACACTGGCTGCATCACTTCAATGGAGCCGGCCTCCTGTGTGGAATTAGCATTGGCGTGCGTAGGCCGTTCGCTGTACGGCGGCGGAGCAGCGCTTGTAAAGTGGTTCTTGAGCCGACGATATAGATAGTCGCTCTGGCCAAAACCTCCAACTAGGACGATTCCGGAGACAATGCCTCCCTTGGAGCGAAGGCCGGTGACTTGGCCCTGGACAAGGTCACAAACTTCTTTCACTACAGGCTCGAAGATGTCCTTCACTTGTTCTGCCGTCATGACGAGGAAGCCCGAGTCCAGCCCAGCCTCCTCGTCGTCGGGAAGACCAGGGAAGCTAGGGAGGTCAGTGAGGTTCAGTTAAGGATACAGGTATACATACGGAACGTTGACTTCCTGATGCTCATCCTCATTGAAGTTCCGTTTGACGAATTCTTCAAAGTATCGAAGACCCATTTGCCACGTCTTGCCTTTCTTGGCCTTCATCTCATCAAACCTACTCTGACCAAGACGGCCTCTGACATGCTCTTCAAATCGATAATTCAAGAAAGCACTTCCACACAATCCTCCTGTTCCAACCGCAGACTCCTCTACACGGAGCGGCTTGAGTGAGATAATCTTATATGCGATTAAACTGCACATTGTGAGTACCATACTAGGTGAAGGCGACACTCGACTTACTCGACAGTACCACCTCCGGCATCACAAACAATAAAATTATCGCCCACGTTCAGATGATTCGGCTGGATTGCTTTGAGCGTATACACAGCCGCAGCCTCAGGCTCACTGATCATTTGAATCTCAGACCTCAACCCCATACCCGCTCTCTCGGCAGCCTGTAGCGTAGTGTTCTTTGCAGCATCACTCCAAACAGCCGGGCAAGTGAGTACAAACTCAACTTTTGTCGACGCCATGAACGACTCACCATACCTACGGGTGAGCGTATCCATGGTATGTTTGTAAATCTGAGTTAAGTAGTCACTCACGGCGTCGACGACATTCTTGTTGAAACGCTTAAGCTGTGCGGCTGTGTCGAGCGGGCTGACGTAGAAGGGAAGCTTTTGAGATCGGTCCAGGAAGAGCTTGATGCAGCGTAGACGTGACTCCTCTGGCTTGAACTGGAAACCCCATTTTACTGTTGGTTCAGTGCCTTGCGGTGCATTGGGGGGAAAGTCATAGGCAATCTCAGTTGGGACCTTGTCCGATGTGATACCATTGCCGCCAGGCCAAGTCTTGATGATTTCTATATCATCAGGGGTAGAAGTGTACACGGCAGCAACACTAGGAACATTAGCTTCTTGTCTTCTCTAAGCTTGGGTGAGGTACTCACCCTGAAAAGGTAGTTCCAAAATCAACACCCACAATCAAGCGATCACTCAAAGGCGTCTGCTCCCTCACCAATTCTCTAACAGGCCCATTGATAGCCTCCGTGGAGCTTGGCGGGGTATAACTGTTGAAGTAATTATTACGACTGTCCCGGTTCCGCTGGCTGCTTGTGCTAGGTCGCATTGGCAGATTGAGACTCATGATGGGCTGATTGATAGTGACAATGATACTGATAGAGGTCCGAGTTTCCCAGTTAAATACTCATCCATTAAGTTAGTCCATGAATCCTTTAGCCAACACCGAATTTACCCCTCCCCCGCGTAAGATGATCCAGTGCAGCCTCTTCTTTGCTTGAAATGATGGGGAGTGATCAAAAAGAAACGATATTTCAAGATAACGAGATAATCCAAGTTCGTGAGCTGTTAAGATTATCCACGGGTAAGATCGTCGCAAAGTTCTCGGCCTTCTCAAAGTCCGTCCAACATGAAATCAGTTGATTCGATGGTGGCTCCGTGTGAAACGTCTATCGTTACGGCTCAGGAACAAACACTTGATGAAAGTCGCCAACGACCCTCGAGGATAAAAAGAGCGTTTGGCACGTTTTAAGGAGATACAGAGATCGTATCCGTTTCGTAATAGTCACCGCTCGTCGTCAGTTCTTGGCTTGGCTTACCAGGACAGGTGAAGTGCTGCCTAAGGTAAGCGTCGTGATATGCGTCTAGCCGGCCACGTGACCATGGTCACTTCATCCATATCCTCTCTCACCAACTCAATTCAATTCGACTCTCTCGCTCGAATTACATTGTTCAATCGTTTCACACCAAGATCTCTTTCAGATTCTTCTCACGAAACTCAATGCCATTGATCACATTGTGGCTCGCAACAATGACACCTAGCCGGTCACTCGTGTGAACTATAGTAATATTACCATGTCTAAGAGATTGGCTTATTCCCATCCCAGCTTAATATTGTGCAAATAATACCGTGCATGTCACTCCTCAAGCCACCTCATCTCCTGTCTTTCAATCGCTAATTTGGCTGCCTCCCCACTTTCTACAAATGTTGCCTCATTATTGTGACTTGATCCCCCACTAAGGTACTTAAGGGAGGCAGAAACCTTCTTATCGATTTAATGAGACCGCCAACATTCTCCATGAAGCCCACGATGCTTAGTTCACATAGGCCATTGGGCAGTCCAAGCAGCAATACCATAGAGCACATGAAACAGCAATTGTTTTGATATTTTGTTGATTAACCCCATGGTCCCTCCTCGTACCAAGGCATCCCTTCTCCTGTTGCCGGGGAGTGTAAAATTATATACTTTGATCATAAAATTGCAAACTGCTTTGTCTGGCATCCTGGCCGGCGAAAAACTCCATCTATTGATTCGGCAGTCTCCCAATGCATTGACTGAAAAGGTGGGGAATAATGAAATGCTCGCTGACTTTTTTTACATGCTTCAATAAGCAAACGATGGCTATGGCCGTCACTCTGTCCATCTCCTGGGGAGGCGTCCTGTTTGACCCTTTTGTGTCCATTCAAGCAAAGATAACCCAAGAATATGACAAAGAAAATGGCCGGTCATATTCAGCCCAAGCACCTCAGACTCCTTTCCACCTTTCTTATATAGTAGTGAGACAAAGGAAAGAAATTGATTGAGTGGTATGTGTGTGGTATTGCTTCAAGCAGATTGCTGCGGCTGCGCTCGCCTGTGGTCTATAGGGGGTATTTGATTCTCAAAGTATAAAACGAAGAAGAGCAAACGGTTCAAAAAGTGAGAGATGGTGAAGAGATAATAGTAATAATAATGTGCAGAAGGCGGCATAAAACTGCAGCCGGGTATTTGGTGAAAATGTTGAGTGCTGAATCGAAGGGAGGAATAAAGTATGTATAGTCAAGCCAGTGTGCCCAAAAATCAAACAGACCGCCCACGTTACAACAATGATAAAAAGTTCAGAAAAGGGTCGCATATCTCAACCCAAACACCCAAACACCATGACCATGCGAGTCGATATCAATAACTTTTTCGGCGCCACTCGACGTAATCGTAACAGTATGTCAAGACGAAACACTTAGAAGCGACTGCCAGCAGCCCAGATGCTAGCGGCTGCTGATGCTGCCCACTCGCTTTCCTCATATGGTGGCGTGGGCCACTTGTACTGATTATCAGTCTTCTTGTTCAGATCCAGTGGCCTGGGGGTAACAGCCTCGTGGCCATCGGCAAACAGGACCTGATTACCGTTGGCTGAGGGAGACGGCGTAGGGTATGGGTTCATCAGCCCAATGTTGCTAGCCGACTGTCGAAGAGGCTTATTTTGGTTCTGCTCCATGCGCTTCACAGCCCTTTGAGTAGAAGTCAAAGCCTCGTCTAGAAGCTCCTCCTCCTCGTCAGGAGCCTCATATTGATGCACGCCATGTGTCGCTTGAGCCCTTCTTGTTCGGCTAGAGATGGGTCCACCTCGAGCAGCACCGATCAGGTTGTCTACTGACCGGGCTTGGTGTTGAGGAAGCGAGTGATGTCGCTTGAGGGTGCTGGTAGGCGAGATCTGGTGACTGGGCGGAACGGGAGGTCGCGAATCGAGGTTGTTCTGAACATCTCGGAGGGCCTTGTCCAGGGATTCGTAGACCTCGGATTTAGGAATGGGAGCCTGTTGTTGCGATTGGTCAATAACCATGGACGACCGGTTGCTAGCCCAAGGGCCACATCCAACCTGGGCCTCCAGGTCGTCGTCATAGGCGGGTGAGACGGGGGTCTGATGTCGTCCCGAGAACCGCCGCGCACGCTTTCTGAGATGTGAAAAGAAGCTCTCCTTCTGTCCACTCGGAGGGGAGGCGAGGCCAGAATTCCCATTGAGTGCCCTTTCGGCCTGTTGCCGATGCATTTCTGTGTAGTTGTTTGTGCTTGAAGCGACAGAGAGCTGTCGGCCAAGTTTCTTGGTCTTCCCCTGGCCATGTCCATTAGCGTAAGAGTCGTCGTATGTGTTGTTGGCGCGGGCATTTACAGCATCAGGGATCGGTGAGATCGGTCGTGCAGTGGGAAGAATAGGCATAGGCGCTACGTTCGATGGGCCATTCGTCCAAGTGGTCCTCTTTCCAGCAGCAGGGCGAACCTTGGCAGAAGATGCCTCAACAGACGATGAAGCATGTACCGGTGCGGGCCTGGGGGCAGCGGAATCCTTGGTCTGGGTCTGCATGGTAGCCAGGTCGGTGCTCTCAGAACGTCCGATGAGAGACTTGCGGAACCAAGATTGCTTCACAGAGGTGGGTGTAGTAGTAGTAGTAGCCTCCTTGCTACTTCGGCTGAGGTCAGACTGCTTGCGTCCAAGGATTCGCGAGGCAGAAGACTTAGGTCGCATAGGATCAACAGCATCGGCAAAGTACTCATGAGCAAGAGCCTGGGATGATGTCGGGCGGTTCTTGGGGTCCCACATTAAGCACCAAGTGACGAACTGGCTCAGTGAGGTCGGCCATTGGGGCGTTTGAAGAATGGTGTCCATAGCATGGGGAGCCATCTTGGGGAATGAGAAACCAAGCTTGCCAGCTAGTCTGGTTCCCTCACGCCAATCTCCTCCACCAACGCGGTTACCCGACTTGTTGTACCAGTTACCAGGGCTGCCCATGATCTCGCAAACTCGCCAAACTTGATCTACCTCGTTTCCACCAGGAAACAAGGGCTTCAATGTAGCGATCTCAACAGCCATAGCACCAACAGCCCAGATATCGACGGGAGCGGAGTATTCTCCAGCTCGTAGAAGAACCTCGGGAGCACGGTACCATCTTGTTGATACGTAAGTAGTGTATGGGAGCTTTGAGTGAGTCTCTCGTGCCAGACCGAAATCGGCAATCTTGACAGTGTATGTGGGTGGTGTTGAAGGGGGAGTAACGAGAGCTGAGTATCGGCGGAATGTGTTGCCAGATTCATTGTGACCAGAAGTAGTGACGAGAATGTTTTCGGGCTTGATGTCGCGGTGGAAAAAGTGGTGCGAGTGAATGTGTTCGAGACCTTGCATGATCTGGAAAAGAATGCTCTTGACACTGGCGTTGTCGAGACACTTGTGGTCGCGAGCCTTCATTAGTTGGTAGAGGTTGCCCTCCATGTACTCCATGGCGATATGAAGCTTCTTGGTGTAGGGGTCCAAGAAGATGTCGAGAGCGGGAACAAGGTGAGGATGTTGAGGGAGGGTGCGAAGGAAGACGACCTCGCGGAGTTCCAAACATGGTGCTAGCGACTCGAAGCTCTTCTTCATTGTCTTGATAGCGACCTGCAGAAATGGTTACGGAGCTGTCACACAAGAGGGTGCACATCGTATTGACTTACCACTGTGCCTCGGCGAGCAACGTTGGCACCAGCCGTCCGAACTCTACCCAGAACGACACTGCCAAAGCTTCCATCGCCAATCTCCTTCAGTACTTCAAATCGATCCTCGAGGGCAAGCTGTTGACCAGAAACACCCCGATGGATCAAATCGTTTTGAACCGTCATCATGTCGGTTGTGGTCGAGTGACTCTATTTCGGATGCAGTGTGACACGCGAATGAGTTGGGGTCCTGGGGTACTAATGTTATTCGGAGGGTCCCCGACTTGGACAGCAACCAAGTGAATATACCTATTCGGATCCAAAAACAAGAAGCTCTCTCCAAGAGCTAAAAATCGTTTTACCGGAGCATTCAGATCGGACAGGTTGATTTTGGAAAACAGCGGCGAACGAGCGTGGGACCTCACGGTAGGTGGGTGTGTGTGTGGCAGCGAGCGTGAGCAATTGTATATAGCAATGTTGGTCCCTGAACTCGCGGTAGTAGTGGCAGTAGTACTGTTAATCGGATTGGGGGGAGGTGGCGGCGGTAAAGGCAAAGGTAAAGGTAACGAAGTTGATAGATGTGTGAATGGAACTGAACAATGGGAGGTCGAGAAAGAGGGGACGGGATGTAAGTGTTTAGAATTAATCGAGGCGATGATGAACGAGAATAAACGTCAGTCAAAAGAGATGAGATTGCGCCAGAGGGTCCAGGTTCCAGAGGAGCAAAAGGAGTGACTTGAAGTGAGGGTGATTGCAGAAGTGGATAGGGTCGATATTAACGAAAAGGAGAGCGAGAGAGAGCTCTTGACAAGGGCCAAGGGCAATGAGCCAGGGGGGGAGTGGCTTGAATTGGAGTGAACTGAACTGAACCTGCCGATCGGGGCAGGATCCTCAGGCCACTAGGTAGCGAATGTGTTCAGGTAAGGTAACCCAGTTGCTCTGCTCCCCAAAAGAGAGGCCCCAGCGAAGAGTTTCCCGCTCGACCTCTAGTATGATTAATGCGAAAGGATGCTTGAATAATGACCAGGATGGTTATTGATTCAGCGATTGTTGGGCGATGTCAATAGATGTTGTTTATTGTCATTGTCATTATTGAATATGTCAGAAGAGGGGAAGAAGAAGAAAAGAGAGAGACAGAGAGAAATGCAGGTGAGCTGAACATGGGGTGAGCCCTGACGTGGTTCAAGTCCAGGGAGACAGACAAGATAGATCGAACAGCCAACCTATACTGAAGCAGGCAAGTTCCCCCCAGAAAAGCCCAAAGAAGACCAAAGCCAGAGTCAGTGCAGTGCAGTGCCTACAGCGCCAGAGGCGTCGACAGGTGAGACGAAGGGGGCGTGAGAAGAGACGGACAGTGGCCAAAAGATGAATGTGGGCGTGTCGTGGTATCCATCAACAGCCAAAGTGAGTGGAGTGCAGCGAAGCCGTGGAAAAAGAAGCAATGGAGACTTTGCTCTGTCCAGGGTTCGCCAACGGGAAAGGAGGTCAAGTCCATGGTACTTGCGAGCTGCAGCCGGGACCTTGCAGGAACCTTGGCCGCTGTAGAAAGATGGCTGGGAAAAAGGTATCCATGTCATCGACCAATTGTAGATTTGGGGCCAACGCATGTCACTATACGCCATTACCAGTCTCTGTTCCCCACTCTGAATGCGCCCCTGTCGAAATGGAAAACCCAGCTCAACAGCGACTCTTTCAGTTCAGGCTTTATTCGCCAAGATCCGGGCACGTACCCGTGCTCCGGTCAGGGCACTTAGGCACCCCACGCAGCCCTGAAAGAGACCTGCCGGCGAGCACTGTGAGAGCCCGCACTGATAATGAGAGGAGCAGGCTGGGCTCGCGGGGAGCACACGGGAGTCCTTCTGAAGCTCTGGAGAGTGACCTGCTAACGAAGCCTTACCAACTTAGTTCGAGTCACGGAGCCCTGGTAGTACCGGTACCTCATCTCGCGCTGATCTCAAGCTGCAAGTCAGAGTACTGATTCACAGCCATACCATGCAGAATTAAGCATAAGCATGCTGTTTTTGCAAAACGATGGGCAAAGGGAGGAAGAAATCCATCCCAAGAGATTATCAGATCGGAGACAGCGACACGCGAAATTCCCAATCTCAGTATAACTTGTTAAACTGTCGTAGACAAGCGAAGAATGAAACTAGGATCCAAGAGCAACCGCGCAAGATCCAATGGGTGTGCAAGGTTCTTAGAAATGGATCATTTGAAGACTTCCTAGGGAGGGTCAGAAGAGTCAGAAGAGCACACCAAACGAACCTTAGGGTGTCTTTTTCATGGTGTCCTGTGGCCCTCTCAACTCTGGCTGCCCACTGGTATGGGCTAGAATGCACGACGTGAAAAGTGGCAGACGGCGAATGATATGACACTACAGAGATCACGGGCAGTTTAGTCCCTTCATCTTGAAGCCCAGTCAGTCCCAGTCCAGTCGGCTCTTGTTCTTGAACCTTGGTCTTGGAAATAAGGGTCAGTCTACTCCGTACCGCGGTCCCTGATAAATGGAAACGACTCTCGTACATAACCTCGCTAGCACTGAAGAAAATGGATGACAGAACAATTGGGGACGAACGAAACCACAAGAAACGACCTAGGGCCACCGGGGGAAGCTCCCCTGGCTCCCCCCTAGAAGCTTTCTGGGATTGGATTTTGCACCGGCGATGACGGCGTCGCAGACATCGACCATTTATTTGCCGACCTCAGTCCATTGACTGGGAACTTTTCGTCAGTTCAGTCACAATCACGGGGATCAAAGCGATGAGCATCCTAGTGTCCAAGCCCAATCTCAATCTCGTGGCGCGGCGGGACCGTTCAATGTTTTCCCGTGTTTTATTTCTTTTTTGGGGCATGGCTCTCCGAGCTGCAAATTGTCGCAATTTGTGACAGTAACCCAAAGACGTTACCAACCGCGGCAGCAGATCACGATTGATAGGCCCTGGGAGATGAGCAATCCTGCCTGTCTTGTCACCCAGGACCACCGCTCTCATGCCTCGAGGCTCGACCAAAGATTAAAGGCGTGCGTGGGTGAACAATTTATTGGTATCACAATGCTGTGTTTCCCCGCAGGCTGTAATTTGGCTTTCAATGAGCCAAGCAAAATGGTGAAATTGGCACACAGTTAAAACGCCAGACGCGTGCGTTTTGGAACAGACGCGTTTTCTTACTCGCTACACGCGCTCACGCCGCCTCAGCCTCGGTCAACTGTCGTGGCCTCGCGCCACAGCACAGTGCCTTGCATAGGTAGGTATTGAAGATTGGCCGTTGTACAACCGCAACTTATCTATCAATAGTTCAGATGAATGGCGCAGTCAAGCACGTCTTTGCTGCAAGAACATTCAACTCGTATCCAGCATCCAGGCTCATACCTAATCTCTAACTACTCGAGTGGCGCTCTTGTCAAATTCCATCCGCAAGAGCCTACAGAAGGCCCTCTCCCTTCCTGGCACTGTCTACTGTCTCCGGGTCGCATGAAATGGCCTCTGGGTTTTGCCCCTCGTTTATCCTCAAACCTTAGGTTCCTCCCTCGTGGGCTAATTGGTACGTGCGGGAGGCCGTCGTCCAACAGCCGGGGGGCATTAATCAAAGAGCCAGCCTAGCCTTGGGTGCTTTTCCTTCCGCTGGGACGTGCCCTAGGATGAATGCTCACAGGGGCCCGGAGGGCAAAAAGAAAAGGGGGGGGATATGAGAGGGAAATATCGACGAGGGGCATCGTGACCGTTGAAGTGACGAAACACGCTGGGGAGTGATAAAGGGCTTTTGCTGAAGCCGTGACAAGATTGTAAGCAATACAGCTTCGAGAGGTTGATGTGATGGAAACAAGGAACAGCTTTTTCCGAAACGTACAGACCCTTGTTACACACGTGTACAAGTCCGTTGGTAGTGCGAATTATGCAGCACCATTCAGGGCATAACTGGGCATAAGACGCCACCCCGGTTTTTTTAGCCGTTAGAGCTGAAGGTTCTGTTCTGTCCCATCTTTCAGCCTTTCATAGCCGATCATCTCAACTTGTGAGCCCTAAAGTGGTTCCTGGAAACCCCTCCAGCCGCCTCTGTTTGTGCATTATGATCGATACACATGGTGTCATCGTGCCTGATCAAGGTGTAAGCAAGTTTTTTTTTTTTTTTTTTTTTTTTTTTTTTTTTTTTTTTTTCAGTGACCGTAACGTCATCTAGAATACACATATCACATGTCAGAGAATGTCACTAACATTAGGGTAAGGTAGCTTCGATCTGTTGTCTGGCTGGCATAAGATCAGAGAGCGTTCAGTATGCCGAGAAATGTTCGATCAAGGGTCCAAAAAGACTCGACAATTCCATTATCCATGCGAGATTGATCCTTTCGCGAGCAAGATTGGGTGCTTCTTTTCTCAGTATCATGCTGATCCATCCCATCCCACCAGTCCTCGAGCCAACGTCCGGGGTGTGGGGCCGTCCGCCAGGGGCCAGCCGCCGGACCGTAACTCGACAGGGCCCGGCCAATTTCACACTGGCCGTTAATTACCTAGCAAACAATCCGCCTGCCAGGTACAGTGTAGCCCGTAAGGGTTGTTTTTCATGCCTAATTGTGGGTGAGTGGCCCTTCGATTCGGTACTTTCCAGAAAGCTGCTGCAGGTACCAAACGTCCAGGTACCGCTTCACTCATTGATCCCCATTGTTTGAAACCCCTGGGCTACACCAAGACTCGCACTCGTGAAAGCCAATCTTCTTCTGTGTCCATAACCACGATTGCACCGTGCATTGCCAATTCCTACTCGGGGCACGTTTTCCGATCCTGGACTCGTCTGTCTGTCACGATGCTGCAGGATCGACCCAATGCAAAGGACACACGCCCGGGGAACGGAGATTGCCTGCAACAAATTTATAGGCGAGCTTGTCACGATGGTACTGTACGGTAGCATTTCCGGGTTCACCGGTGTTGTGGAATAGCCTAGCAGACATTCTCGAAGGATAGGTTATCCTGGCCCAACAGACTGGACGACCAGACGACCTAGGCGTCGATCAATCTCGCAACGCAGTGCAGCAGTCGTGAATGATTGTCGTCCCCATTGATGTTCCCCCTCCATTTCCCCTCTCGTTGCCTTTTGATTATCTCACCCAGCGAACGGTAGATTGGATGCCTCCCTCGGTGTTGGGCTCGTTATCAATGCCGCGGCTTGAAACACGGCAAGTCTTGAGAGCCGTTGGCAGTCGATTGTACAAACATCAGTCTTGGATCATGCAGCCGGTCATATTGGCCAAGTACAGAGTATATACGCAGTAGATAACGGCTTTTATCAGTATTGGGCCTTGATTGACTCGAGGTGAGCAGGCGGGGTGAACTCTGATGTGATTGTCCCTGCATTCCCAACCTAGTCGATCTTTCAATCAATCAAAGCTCTAGCTGGCGTGTCGCTTCGTAATCGGCTATGCGCTGTCACGACCCAAGGCTATGTACATGCCTAGGAGTTCCCTGCGCGACACGTTTGTCACTTGAGCGACCGAATGCACAGATGATAGATGATGCGAGTAAGCCAGTGCCTAAGATCTCTGACGGGTCCGTTCACGCAGTTTTCCAGCCCGACCCTTTGAAGGGACCTCCGATGGTGGCTGGGGTTGAAGGGACCATGATGTCTATTTCAGAGAAGACCCTGTGAACGACCTGCTGCGCGATATGGCCTCCATGATGGTCCTTAATGCCCAAGCGCGGCACGCACAGATAGAGGCTGGTGAGCCATTCCTTTTTCCGAAACGAAGACTTGCTTTTGGGGCTGATCATGACCAGTACTGAGCTTTCAACTTGCTGTGAGGAGGTGCCTGAACGTGACATGCCGTGCCGTGTCTTGAAAAGTGTCCCTCGATCCCCTCGATTTAGCTCCAACATTGTCGTTATTACACCGTTTCTTCTCTAACATCCTACCATTGAGTTGGAAGAGTGTGCCTGTACCTGTTTGAAGAGTTCGGCTCACATCATCACCGTCATCAGCCATGAAACCATCTCTTCTCTGCAGTGCTGACTCTCTGCCCTGTCTGAATCAAATCAATTGGCTGAAGATCGCGATCAAGCCTGCGCCACAAGAGCAATGCCTGCACCATTATTCGTATTCCCAGCCCTCGTCTATTCTGGTCTCAATGCCTCACTTTCGTTTTTCCTGCCACCTCTTTCGCTTCTCAAAGCCTACCTAGCCAGCCTTCAGACCAACTGACTAACGTTTTTCATCAATTGACATTTGTGGAGTGCAGGCGCCAAAGGCTTCGTCCCGATGGGACGCCCCGTGCTGCTCCACCAGAGAGAGCCTCGAGCCCGTTGGCCTTCTCTAGCGTGTGCACTATCAACAGTAAAGTGAACTCAGAAGATCCGAGAATCTAGGAACGGCGCATGAGTAATTAGCTTTTGGTGATCGGCATCGTCTGAGAAAAGTCGCCAGTTATCAAAAAGCAACTTCTCAACAGCGGTTCCGGCATTGGAAAGGGGCCTGTGATCCTGAGGTTCAAAGCTTGGTTGTAGAGCAGTAATGGACCCATGCTCCGTCACCGCATTGTCGGGTTCACTTTTGACGTGTTCCGCTTGTCCTGAGTGACCATGACCGACTGAGCCTTGCGTTTTCTTGATGATCCGCCAACCGGGACCTGAGCTGTCAGTTCCGTATTGGCCGGGTTTAATGCAAGCTTTTCCTTTGCGCGGAATTGGACGAATGTGGCGATGCCTGTCCATCCCGAGAGTTACGGTAGTCGATCTTAGCCCGCTTGGGTCGACTGTCACAGCGGCATCACTCATGGTGAAGTCATTGATCAGTGCTGTTGCTTGACACGACCATTGGCCACGAAGCGTGTTGTCTTGTCGATCTATTTTGTTTTCTTCATACTGCATCCAGGATCCAGTGATGCTCATCGCAACCGATGCTCGCTCAGTGGATCGACAACAGCTTATCGTGGAGCACCAATTCAGGGACCAGCTGTTCCAACGGGCGGGTTATCTCCAGAGCACTGGTCTCTCTCGGGGGTATTGCTACCAGCCTTGTTTCGATGAAGAGCGGCAGCATCTTGTTTTCTCATGGCTAAGAGCTTGTCACGCCGTTTTGGACGCCTAACTTCAGCCCGGTGCTGAGGCTTGCACAAGCGCGAGTCAAAAGGTTGCCTACCCCAGATCCTTTGGCCAAGATGAGTATCGTCCACATGGCATCGGCCTGATCTGGAAGCCTCCAACCTCTATCAGTAAGGGCGTCTTTTTGCAGTCTACGCCTGACCTGGTCGCCTCTCTAGGGCGAGTCTATCGATAGTGGATTTGAGAAGATGGATGAAGTCTGTTAGAGCATGTGGGTTGTTCGCCAAGCTTAACCTGCCGATGGATACCAGTTTCTACCGTAGTCACGCCGTTAGTAACGAATAGTCAATGGATATCTCAGTAGCTTGACACGTCTGTTGAGATCACTGCAGCAACATGGCATGACCCTAGCATGTTGGAAAAAACTGATGCTTGCTTGTCGGTTGGCGCGGTCACTTGCATACTCCCGTTCAGCCACGCAAAGGAGGCCAATAGCTTCTCGCAGGTTGCAGGGTAGATGCAGAATTATCTTTCCATAAAGACAGATGCTGCAGTCCTTCTGCAGTTTTGCACATACTTGCAGTGAGTCCGATTACGCTCGGATGCCGAGGTGTCTATGCCAATCATACAGCGCGGTACACTCGTTGACCTGAGCATCTCTGAGACGGTCACCGAAGATGCACATAGTCTGCAGACAACGCATAGCCTTATGGTGATTGGGGTAACTGTAAGTTGACAAGCTCGTGGACATGCCAGCTGATCGTCTGGGGTTTGGGCAACGAGCTAATTCAACGCCATGGACGGTTCCGCTTGAGCGGTGAAGGCTTCCATCGATTTTCTGTAGGGTAGATGGCGGTGAAAATGTCGGAAACGACTGGGCATCGTGTTAGTCCTGTCTTTGTCGCTGAAAGAGGAAGCTTGGATAGGGAACTTGGTATGCATAGTGATTAGTTTCCGGGGGCAGTTTGATCGATGTCGATGAGATGAGAGATAGAGTAGGGTGTAATTAGCACGATGATTCCCATCCCATGTGGCAGATGAACATTGCGTGTGGGCCTGTGTTGAGCCGCATCCACATCGGACTTGCTCAGCTATCAACTGCATAGGTAGATTCATATAAGTTCATCAAATAGATTTCACGAATAAAATATGTGAGACATGTACTAGAATTGCATATGAGGTGACTGTCACTGCACTTCAGATACGTGTGCTCTTAATATTGATCTGTCAGTGCATGAACCGTCAAGGGGTTGATGGCAGCGGGATGCTGCATATCAACTCCAACAAAGAAATTGCAAAACGTTGACTTTTTCAGTGGCTTACGCCAATGAAGCTACCATATAGTCAGAATTGCGACCAGCAGTGATTTTCAATAGCTTGTTCTATATGATTTGTGCTGCATCATGAATGACATAGACAACATGGGTTGTTTGATGTGATGTTGCTGAACCAGCTTCAGCAACTCGCTCACTCAGATACAGAGCACAACATTCAAAAGAACAAATTTCCTTCGTCTGTTTCCACTATTCCCTCCTCACTTGCTTCCAATCACATAGAAGGTTATCTTGGTACGCCTTCAACTTTAAATAACAGTGGTTGCAGCACTTAGAACCTTGAAGCCGACCCAACAGTGTTAGAAACGGAAAAGGTTACTTTCAAGGGGAGAAGTTGTAAGGTTTACCTGAAAAGAATTGCCCAGTCAAAACCTCAACTTGCGAGACTTGAAAGTGCGTGCTTCAAGTTGTAGTTATCAACCTGAGGCAGGAAGAGCAAACAGGCACTCCCCAAACACTGCCACTACCCGCCTGCAAACTACAGGTAGGTACCTAGGTATTGTTCATTATTGATAACTGAGGATAGTGATTCACTGCCGCTGAAGCCGCTGCAAGAGCCGCCACTGCAAATAGTTATCCCTAAACGCACGAGCCTCGCACCTTCCTTCCTCCTCCTCAACACTCAACACTCAAACCTCACTATCATCGGATCTCTTCCTTTGATCCGACATCAGCACCATAAAAAGATCCTCTATTCGCCATTGTATTTGCTTCTTATATAAGCAACTGAGACTGCTGAATTCACCGAGTGTCGGTCTGTTATTTTGCTGACCTGAAGCAGTCAACAGGAGCGCACACAACCCAAACATTCTTCTACCACTCTTCTATCATTTGCCCACTCGCGGCTGAAATCATCCACAAGCACAAAAGACATCTCGTCTGCTCTGGGATCTCAAGTTGAATCTTCATCTATTACCTCTTTCCACGAATCACCATGCCCAACAACAACAAAGGAGGCTACAAGCCGTGAGTTTGCCCATCAACATCAGAATTAAACAAAGCTAAAAAGGTGATATATAGTAAAGCCCGCGCGACTGCTCCAACTCAGTAAAATCTACCCTTATATTGTGTATCTTCACGCTCAACTTGCTAATCTCGCCAGGTTTCGTTGCGCTTCAGGTAACGAGTGGAAGCCCTGGGACATGTTCTCCAAGGCCCAACAGAGAAACACCCGCTTCTTGATCGACAATAATCGACCGGTTGATCCTGAAAACACCGGAATGATCTGCAAGGAACATAATTCAACTCCCGTTTTGGAGCATGGGTGCGTCGGCTGCAACCGAAAACTCCCATATGCTGCCTTCTCCCTGAACCAGCGCCGACTTGAGGACTGGGTAAGGACTTTCCTGAGTTGTAGTGCCAAAATCTAGCTAATATGAAACAGCGATGTCTCCAATGTGTCGCATGGGATACAGTCGCAGAGCCCTCGGTGATTCCGATCCCCAAAGCTACGGGTCATATCTCTGTAGAGGAAGAAGATATGATGAGCCAAGCTTACGTTGCGCCCGTTGAAGTTGCCCAGTTCTTCGATGAAGATGATCTCCCTGGAGTAAGCGACAGACATGAGGAGATCGAAAGGAACCGCTAACACCAGACAGGCACCAATCACTTCACCTGAATCTCTTGGCTTAGACCCAAACAATGAAGATGACAACAGAGTCTTCAACGAAGTCGTTCGAGGCTCATCCCAGGCGATTTACTCCTCTACGGCTCGAAATTATGCGTCAACAACATCCAGTGTGGTTGGCGACAACATGTCAACAACTTCTAGCCGTGCTACACTCCCCCCTCATCTCCATAAATTGCTGCCAGAGCGTTTCGCAAGCATGTCTATTGACGAAGACTCTGTATCCTCGAACCCAAAGGTTGTTCTTCCGCAAGTGTCTCAGAAAGCAAGCGATTTCCCTCCTCACCTTCGCGGCCTGAAAATACCCCAGCAAACTGGCACCTCAAGCACCACCGGTAGTGTTTCGACTGCAACAACTCTCCGCAAGGACAAGGAGGAGGAGGCTGCCGCCCGCAAGATCACCTTCAACGCTTGGGATCCTCTGGGCCAGAGACACACTGCGTCCAAGAACCCCACCGTCATGTCCAGCTCAGCGTCCGAAGTATCAACTACCGAAGAAAGCGACCAGGGTGCTAAGATCACAGATGGTTGGGACGACATCCCCCCCATGAGGGAGGTCTCGAACCGACGTGAGGATAGGTGGGGAAATGGAAAGGAAGTAAGTAAACCGAATCAATAAGGCTTTGATCTCAGACTAAGACTTGAAACAGAATCGTATCACACAGGCCGACATCAGAAGACAGCAGCAGGCCAACTTCCACACCAGCAACAAGTGGCAGAAGAAGAACGATGTAGGTGCACTTATGACAAGACATAACTTATTATCTAACTCTTTCTTCAGCGTTACTTCACTCAGCCTAACACCATGAATCAAGCTGAGGGCTCGTCCGGGCACCAGAGATCGAGCCACTCCACACAGAGTCGCAACAAGTTTGACGTCCTGAGCAACTAGAAGAAGGCCGTCATGCAGCACAACCCAGATTTGTTACCTTGACCAAGACTTCCGACTAGTCTATTGGGTCTCTTTTTTGGTCTTGTTTTTGCGATCGCCATGAGGTAGGAGAAAATGGTTGCTTTATTCGCCCTCACAGTAGCTCAGACTTGAGCGATCTCCTTGAGTGAGAGGCATGACTGAAATGGAAGCGGAAGCGGAAGCGGAAGCGGATGAGAATGATTGAGGCTAGGATCCCCCGCAGGAACAGGCAGAAAAGCCTAGTGAATTGACTTGCTTTGCTTTGCTTCACTCCTGTTGAATCTCATATGCTGTCACATCAGAACGTTGAGGAATTCTCATCAACATGGAATCAGGGGATATTCATACCGACCACAGTCATAGAAGACGAAGCGAAAATCAAGTAACCAGAAAACAAAGTGCAAATGATATTTCCTACCGATGACCAAGACTCCCGCAGAAGTATTTTTGTTCCATATACATGCTTGCATGCTCTGTCAACAAGACAGCCTCCTAATAATATCGATCGTCACCATCCTCTTCTTCCCTTTCATAACCAAGGAATCATACAATGTGCCCTCATCGTTACAAGAAACGATGTTCCCCTTCCTCTCATCACAAGCGGGAGGGATGTTTACCTAAAATATAATGATAATCAAATCGTAGCTCGAATGGTGTTTATTGTCCAAATATGCGTGCAACAACGCGCTTTGTGAGACTGTAGAGATTCTCAACGTTGGTTTTTAGACTGGTCTCCATGGAGAGCGGCCCCTCGGGTTGTGTAAACCACATGGTGCGGTGTTCTGGTGTAGTGGGATCTTCGTCCCTCGAATCGAGGAGTCTCTTTCCTCCTCTTTCGAATATCCAAGTGAGCTGTGCGTTCCTATTGGCGTGGTATAGCTGCGGACATATCGTGGGCGGCCTTGTAATCGTCATCGTCTGATTCTTGTTGCTCTTCTTCTTGTTGTTTCTTGTAGTGGTTGCTGATATAGTAGTATCACGATATATTTTCGTCTGTGTTTTGCTCCGGCGCACGGTTCTCCCGCGGGCGACGATAATTCCCTTTTTGTAAGAAAAAAACCCATTAGACTTCCTGTGGACTGGTATAGTTGCTTCGTGGTGGCGCGTTGACCACCGCCTCGGCATCGCCCACCTGTTTCCGTTCCGATATCTCGCGGCTTCGGCCTTGTAGTCGTTTGCGAAGAACCCATGGGGGAACCTGTAGGTTCTGTGCGCCGGCGCTTTGTAATTGCTATTGCAGAGGTTCGGAGGATGATGAAAGACGGTTCAGATGGAGGTAGACATCGGTGCCGTATCTGTGAAGGAAATGTTAGTGACGGATTTGTTCATCATCAGACTAGGCGTGTTTGTTCAAGCGGCTTGGAAATATGTTTGTTCAACACTTACCCTTCCATACTGATGAGCTTCAAGTCACCGCCAAAGTAGCGCGCGTATAAACGTGAGATGGGTAAGCCATATCCAAAACCAGCCATCGGGGCCTTGAAGTCACTCTTATCGAAATCGGGATCTAAGCTTGGTGTGCGATCGACAGTGGTGTACATGTAAGTCCAAACAAGAGGGATAGCGCTTCGGGGGATGCCGCCGCCTTCGTCAGAGATCTTGATGGTGATATCTTCTTTGCCTTCGGCAACAATAACCTTTGTAACGGGGAAAGCTTGCTTCTCCATACCGTGGGTTTCGACAACGGCGCGCAGAGAGTTCTTGAGGGTCTCGAAAAGCATGTGCGACAGATGACCGGGAACGTACATAAAGTTCAGATTGGGGTTGCAGACGAGTTGGACCTTGGGAGCTTCGAAGAGGCCATAGTGATCCTCACAGACAAATCGGGCGTTTTCAATGGCTTCCTGAGCGAGATCTTGGACATTGGTCTTGGTGCAAATAATACCGACATAAGTGGGGTCGCGATGATGGCTCTGGTCTGTCAATGCGATGTGCTGGCCGATAAGCATGCGGATACCGATACGGGACATGTAGAAGCGATCGAGGAAGGACTGGATGGTGCTGTCAATCTGCATGCGCTGGCGACGGCGCTTGTATTCGAGGATGCCTTGAGCCATTGTGGTAACGACGCCATCGTGACGGCGCTTGATGTGGTGCAGAGTCTGAGCGAATCGTTGGTTGTACAGGTGAAGATCGGCGGGCCAGTCGCTCGAGTCGTCAACGATAGCAAAGTACCGGCGCGCAGAGGCCTTGGCTTTGCCATTGTCGTTCTGAAGACCGCCCCAACCGTCGGCTTCGCCCTCGTCGATAGAAGGATTGGGGGTTGCGGCAGGAAGGCGGAAAGCATTGCGACCGATAGCTTTGCTGGGTTTCATGAGACGGCTTCGGATATCCGAGGGTAACTGTGGCCGAGGCAATTGTGTGATTTCCTGCCGGTCGAGTTAATACCGAGGGTTTCGGAGGAATTAACTTCAAGAACGCATACCTCGAACGATTGAGCGTACCAATCTTTGACTTTAATGACAGAAGGCATCTCATTAAGGCCATCTGGGAGCTCGTCGAGCTCTTGCACGCGATGAGCTAGACGGATTGGAAGCTCCTCGGCCAAGAACTGAGAAGCTCGGAATAGGGTTCCTTTCATAGCCCAAAGTTAATAACCGTGCTCAATGGACACGGGAACGAGCAAAAACATACCGACTGAGGGTTTCTCGCCGAACTGGACCATCTGGCGCAAGCTGACACCAGTGGCGGGAAACCGAGCATAGTGACGGATAGTATCCATCAGACGCTCTGAAGCTTTCCACGACATGATGGGCAATCGTGGGTCGAATCAGAGAGCAAAAAACAGGTGGAAGAATAGAGGGTGACAATGTCGTAGAAAGAGAAATCGGACTCGGAGGCAGGCTCGGACGGACGGAGGGAGAGACCGGGTTCCCGCTGCGGAAGAGCGTCCGAGGAAGTTGAAAGGTCGGAGGATAAGCTCACGGCGTCGTCATTGAAGAGTCAAGACGAGAGAAGTCGAACGACTGTATCGTCTGAGAGAATTGGCGAGTGGGGAAGAGAAAAATAAGGACGATGGGAGTCGAGGATGATAAGATATGTATCAGTGATGAATGGCGGCCCCGCGAATGGAAAGAGAGGCGTGCAAATAGCGGGAGAAGCCGAGGCAGTGGCCGGAGA
Organism: Fusarium sp. NRRL 52700; assembly: GCA_013396095.1. NCBI lineage: Eukaryota > Fungi > Ascomycota > Sordariomycetes > Hypocreales > Nectriaceae > Fusarium > Fusarium sp. NRRL 52700. The sequence goes on from JAAQRM010000282.1 coordinate 184,384, forward strand.
GTGGAGGTAGATGCTATTCTTCGGTTGGTCTCTCTATCTTGTGCCTTGAACAACGGAGAATTTAAAAAACAATGCTATTACAGTGTCGCGTGAGACAAACCAGACGCGCACATGAAAATGGAACAACTCGGAGGAGAGTTGGGAGAAGAGATGAGCCAAGGTGGAAGAAGACGGAAGTGCTCGGCCGGAACTGAATGAGAGCACCTAACTAAGGTACCCAGGTAGGTAATAATGATTCCGGGGGACCATTTCCTTCCTCACTTTAAGAACGTCATTCTAGTGGAGGAACTGTCCAATTGCTGCCATTGTAAACTGAGCTTGCACGGTTGCAAGTGGGATCAAGTATGGGGAAGTATTTCTCTAGACCTGAGGGGTAAATGGCACATGATGGAGAAGCTGCACCACATCCACGGAGACATGGAGCAACTCTTACATATTCAAGCTCAATAATACAGTTCAAGGGAGTTGATAGAGCGAATCAAACATCTACTGAGTTTTATAATCATGAGTTTTCCTCGACAAATATTCATATCATGACTTTAACAAACCAGCAATTTCCAAGTGAAGCCTGCCATTTCTTTACACTTCCCCTCATCACCGCCGGTCTCCGAGCTTTAATGTCGGGGTACGGACCTCTCAGCTCGGCGAAGCCCCGGGCAAGGTCAGGCCACGGAAAGGGGCTCGCATATAAACAATAGACCACTCTGGTAGACTTTTCCAATGAATTATAGGTTTACGGCTATGCTTTGGGAAGAGAAGGGCGTGAGACTTCGGCCTAGACCTTGGTTATCTAGGGGAGGAAAGAAAAGACAGGACCTTGACTCTAAGCGATAAAAATATTTAGGTAACTTTAGCCTAAGCTTAGGGGACTCTTTGCTAAGTTTATTTTGATACCCTATATTAAGGTCTGGTGTTTTGTTGCTCCCCGATGGTTATGTGCTCCAAGGGATGGTGCTACGGTAGATGTGCCAAAGCTCAGTTCTCGAAGCAAGGGTCTTAGATTCGATTAGAGTCCTACAGATTCCGAATTTAAAAAGTCTGTAGAATCGCATATAGCGGTTACGACATGTTATGCTGAGTGTGTTCATACGTCAATCATGATCTGACACCGCTTGGATCAGTATCACGAGGATCTTTGTTGCATTACATAGCTCCTGCCGAAGGAAACAAGCAAGGCCACGGGTAGAATCTCGATTCAATGCATCATCTTCTCGTCTTGGTTAACTTGACTGCAAAGAAGAGCAACTTCCCCAGACTTTGAACCCAACTTGGTCTGGGGAGATCGCTCTCAAGTCAAACTAACTACCCCACATCTCAGCACAGGCACGCACATCATTGAACAAAGGCCTTGACAGGGAGTGCCTGACCAGATCAGGGTTATCGAGTCCTTATATAGAGCCTCGACATGGTCAAGTCAGTCTTGTTTTTGATGTTTGTCAAGACTTGTATGTAGTTCATGCACGCACTTTCATGTGCTTCGTGGTTGGCGAGATAGCGAGATGGTTTGGGTTCAACGATCGAGAATTGGCCGAGTCACGTGATGCACCGTTTGAGATGTTTCTCGCTGAAAACGGGCTGAGACAGAAGCATCATTGATGCCCAGCAGCAAAGCAAAAAAAGGCGCATCGTTCTGAAACCTACGACTGACAACTCAACGCGAGACATTGAGTTGGGCGTCTAAGAATGAGCTGTAAGAGTGACCAACACGTGAAAAGATGACGTATCTTGATTTCAGTATAATCTGATTGGACCGGACAAAATATGGATCAATCCCATCTCCCGTCCCATCATGGCCACAATTCCCCGCCTCAAGGACTAGGAAAATGTTACTGTTACCATACTCGGCCAAAGTCAAACCAACGGCGCCCGTGTCAAAGCCAAACCGGGAGATTTGGTGGCTTCTCTTTATAGTTGAAGTTTCTATTCATAACTAGAGTTCATCGTCTTTTTCTCGCTTCTTTCTCGACTACTTTCGCTTGTTCTTTCGCCCCTTTCTTTACCTGGGTCTCCTCCCTGCACTGCGGCCCACGCGGGGCCCTTAATTTTTCTTTGCTGGTCAAGCCCGGTTATTGTTGGTGGACGTCCGGCCTGGCCCTGCGACTGTGGACTGTGAACGTGTCCAGCCTCCCAGGGCGAGTGAGAGTCCAGTCGAGTCGAGTCGGTGAAGCTGGGATCCCTTCCATGTGCTCCACTCTTGAACACGTCGTTGGCGTTGGTCTCCTTTAGGCCATTTGAAGCTCTCAAAAGGTAAAGAGTTCGCATTAAACTAGACGTGAGACGCGAGGTTGGTGCCGCTATCTTTGACGTCCTGTACCTTGCCTTGCCGTTGCCGTTGCCGTTGCCGTTGCCCGAGGTGCTGCTACCACCGCAGAAAGAAAATCAACATAAACACACCACTTTACATCAGATCTGTCGCGATCAAACCATGGATCTCGCTGCTATCGACGAGGATACCGCTGCTGTTCTCGCTGCAGCTGCAGCTGAGGCTGACGAGGCGTCTGCAGTCTCGGACCAGCAATTCATCTTCTCGACGCCGGATCGAAAACAGCCTCTCTCAAATTCATCCTCTACCGCCACTACACCAGCCACCAATTATTTCTCGTACGGAAACCTTAGCAATGGTTATCGCAATGAATTTCGCAATCGATATCACGACGACAATGACTCTGCCCCGGACCAAGACATTCCCGGATTGAGGACGCCTTCATTACTCTCCAGCCCAAGTGTGGCTTCAAGTCTCGGATTCTCCACAGGACGGGTGAGTCCTCACAAAAGGGACATTTCTGGCCATTCAAGGCTATCGTCAATCAACGATTCACCAAACAACACTTCTCCCTCTGTTCGTCGGACCCACCGACCACGAAACAGTCGCGATGTTTTGGCGCAGAGGTTGAGCCAGCTCGCGCATGAGCTCACTTCAGGCGACGATGATTTACTCGACGATAGTGGCGTCGACATTCTCACCGCGCAATTGGATCAGCTGGAAGGCACAAAGATGCTTAAGAAGACCGTCTCTTTTTCCTTACCTTCCACACCATCGCCGCGACAAGCGCATCAACGACTGAGTCTGGACATGTGCAGTCCTGGTGAATCGATTTTCAGCACACCAGGTTCCGCGTTCAAGACACGGTTCTCAGACTTGGGAGCATCACTTAGAAGGGATCCTGAGCCAGAACCGGAGCCTGAGCCGGAACCGCCGGCCAACATGGGTATGACTGTTGCTCAGGCCAAGAAGGTTATTCAGGAAGTTACTCAGCTCAACGAGGAGATGTCGCAATTGGTCACAAATCTCAAGGCTCGACAAGAAGAGTCTGATGTACGTTTTTGTTTTCTCCATTCAACTGTCCGTATACTTACATATCCCGCAGCATATCCAAGGTCTGCTCATCGAGCGTGCCGAACGTGCTGCTCAGCGTATTATCTTCCTTCAAAACCGAATAGCTCATCTGTTAGTTCACCTATGGCTCTGTCCCCAACATCCTTCTGACAAACAACAGCGAGCAAGAATTGCGCGAAAATGACGATGAACTTCAGTATCTCCGCATCTGCCTCAAAGCCGTCGAGATTCAAATGCCAGCCCATCCAGACAAAGAACTCCAAAGATGCATATCATCATTCAAAAAGGATTACCAAGCTCTAAAACGAAAACGTGTCAATCGCTCCAGCATCACAAACCTCTCTAATCTCGGCTCTCCATATCCTGGCTCTCCGGCATGACATCCGGCTCTCTTAGTTTGCGGATAATAAACACCTCTACGCAACACTCACGAATTACGATATTCATCTCTCTCATCATTGCGCCGACTCACGCCTTTACGCTTTATGACGTTTCGCTTCCTCTCATACGAAATTGTTCTTATTGTCACATCCTAGCAAGTCACAATTAAAGTAATGGCTTTCACCACAACTACGTACTGCTCACGCAGCACATCGCGCCATCGTTCACATCAGATACCCTTTCCCGAAGCAAGCACTGTTGTGTTTTCTCAAATTTGCATAAAATTGGTGCATTACGGCATAGCGATCGTTCTTGACATTTGGCAGCAATGCCCTCAAAGTATATTAATGGCACGGTGTTGATGGAAACTCCATGCCTGGATTATTGGCATTATTCCTGTCGGTTTTTTACTGTTTAGCAACTCATGATATCAGGCATGAAAAGGGTCACAAGTTTACTCTAGAAGATAGCATCAATGACATGACTGTCCAAGTTAACACAGCAGCAATTCCTATTGTAGAAGCATGGCGCTATGGACTGACGATGGAGCTTGACCATTGAAACACACTGTTCTCCAACGACATCCGATATCAAAGGACTATTGCCACCGGCTCTTGGTCTTTGTATCCCTGTACCCATCAAGGTCAAGTGTTGATAATGTTCAAGAACATACGCATAAGAAAGCGTCATCACCGTCCCGCTTCCCCGTAGAGTACAGTACTCCTTTGAGCCGCAACATATATCAGCTCGCACGAGACATAACTTGCCACAAGCCATCGATCTTTAGATAACACAAGCAGTCAGACCACGTGGCTGTAAAACGTAGTAGAAACATTCTTCTGAAACGATCGTCGGAGTGACAGAGCACAAAGTCAACGTACAACGAACGTGGTATTTCCTGACTAGAGCCTCGCTGTTCCACACCAAAAGATCATCGTACACTGTTCAGACCACCCAAAGATGGAGAAAGAATAGCTAATTAATATGAAAAATATTGGTCATTCATGTCGTCAATTTGTCATGTAAAATCGTAAATTCCACCCAGAAAGTTCAGGGACATAAGAAGAGAAAAGGAAAAGAAGAAGATCCAGTCCTTGCGCGCAGAAAAGCCCCGATGACTTTTTACATAGAAGAAACCTCCCAGGATTAAGAAAAAATATAAAAGATAATCGTGAAGCTTTTTTTGCTTTTCAGTAAGTCGTGCGATAATGTCCACCATCATCTACAACAGCATTTCTCATCGGTCGTTGATTCATTCGTAGGTACTCGTCATAAGTCAGGCCACTGGGATCCTTGCCCGTCTCTTCAAAGATCAAGCTTGATCGACGATCAGCGTCTCGACGGGGCAAGGTTCTTGGAGTTGCCTCAATCGGTGACTTTGACTTGGGGCTTGAAGAGTATCTGTACTCTTTGTCCCGGCTGCGTCTGTTGCTGCTGGTGGGATGACTATTGCGATGACTGGGCGAGGCTATATCGTAGGCATCGACGGTGTTGGAGCTGCTGTCAATGGCAGATGCCGAGTGACGATACCGATTGGATACAGGGCTTCTGGCTCTGTGGCTTGAGCTGGAAGATACAGGAGAGTCCTTTGAGGGACGAATGGTGCTATCTGAACCGACGCGGGAAACGAAACGGCTGGAGGAGGAGGATAACGGCGATTGTCTGTGGTTATCCTTCGATCCTCGTCGATACTTCTCACGCTCTCGATAGTCATCAGGTCTATACCGCCCCGACTTCTCCTCCTTAATCTTATAAACATCTTCAGAAGAAGTCCGTCTGTAGTCAGACTCATTCTCCTCAGTATGTTTGATCCACCCCGCGATAGCATCAACCACAAGTTCATGCGTCTCTCGATGCCGTGTCGCTGGAAGAAGATGTCGAGAGATCTGCTTCGGTAAGCGCTCAGGCTTGTCATCGACGAGAACACCATCAGCTGTGATGGGAAGATCGGTCATAATATGGTTAAGACGCTTGGCTTCTTGATCTGGGAATGCACGGAGCTGACATGTCATCCAACGCTCGAAACCAGCGGGAGTGAGGGATGGGATATGTGGCATGCCTCCGGGGCGTCTTTGGATGAGGTGGTTTTCACATCGGAGGTGTTGATAGAGTGTTTCTAGATTATCAAGAGCTCCGTGTGGTCGACAGTCAAAGATTTCTGATAGAGTTAGATGAGATGTTGTTATACGGGGAGTTTACACATACGCTGAAAGGGGAACGTCTCTGTGTCAAGCTTGTATTCGAGATAGAATGCGTTGAGCTTTTCTGGAGTAACGACAAGGGAGTTATGAGGGCTGTATTCAGTGATCTATGCAAGTTAGTTCAGTCACTTAGACCCCCTTATCCTGATGACATACCAAATAGTTGGCGATTCCTCGAAGAACCTGACCAAGTCTCTTGGTAGGCTCACCCTTATCATCGAAAAGCGTACCCCATTTCAGGTCAACAGCCGATAGTGCTGGACCCGATTTCACCGGTTCTGGAGGCGGCACGGATCGCGATGTTGGCCGTGGCTCAGAGCGCGGAGGTTCAGGGCCTTCATTCAAGATGATCGGAGCTTTAGAGAATCGTACGCATGGCCGAGGCTTTGGAGCAGGCGGGGAGGACTCTTTGATAGCTGGCTTTGGGGGTGAAGAAGGACGATTGGAGGCACGGGAAGAGGCAGAGTCGGAGATGTAAGATGCGGTAGGACTACCGAGGGAGCTGCGGCTGGAAGAAGGATTGCTTTGAGACTTGTTCTTAGAGTCGAAGGAGGTAGAGGCTGATTCATGCTTCTTCGGCTCTTCGCGAACAGGCTCTCGGGGTGTTGACTCGTGAGAAGCAGGCTTGACAGGGTGTGATCTGGGGCTTGAAGGTTCTGAGGATGAAGGCGTATCTGCTGGTGAGTGCTCCTCAACCACTGTATACGTAGTCGGTTAATGTCAAGAAGTAAAAGAGAGACCGAAATGTAAACTTACGCTCAGACTTGACCTTTTCAAAGATCTCGTCAAACCATCTTGTCTTCATCTCATCGATGGTCAACTTGCGCACCAGATCTTCAACTTGTTCTTTCGACATATCTGCACTGAGTCTCTTCTTGAGCTGGGACTGAGAGTCGGTTGAGCCGGAAGCAATAGATTCATCATCCTTCTCAGTCGTCTTGACATGAGGTATTTGAATACTCTCCGTCTTCCCCTCGTGTAACACATCAACATGCCTACCATCCATAGCCAAGGCGGCGATCGGAGACGACGATGGTTCAGCAGAAAGCATGGTAACCTAGCACAGCAGTAGTTGAGGACACATAGAATGAGAGAGAGGAATGGAGTCGAGTGACACGAAATATCAGAAATAATACGCAATAACAAAGTGAAGACTAATCATGAATATGCATGTGGAAAAAAGGCAGCGAGAGAGCGGGAGGGCGAGAGATAAGAGGAGCTGACAGGACAGACTGAGGAGGGACAATGGCGGGCTTATACATGGGAATGGATGCAAGACGGATAATAACGTTAGTTTAGTTCTAGTGACTATCACAGAAACAGAATGACACCAGAAAGAACAAGACAAGGATCATCGTTCTTTGAAGACTTCTGTGGGAATGGTTACGCAGCAGCCCTGAGTGAGGCCCCCCCAAGCAGAAACTAAGGGTCTCGCCCGTGGGAAGACGGGATAGGAAACGCAGTGGGAAGATCGCGTTGCGTGGCCGGGCGAGCTGAAGTTGAATGCTACAGATAACTCACGTCTTATTGCTGTATCATGTTGGGTTGGTGGCCGAGGTGCAGGTCCCTAGATCCCTGCATGTTGGCGTCAGGCTTCCAATATGACATACATGCTTCTGTCTTTTTTTACGGCAACTAATACACTCCATGTTATAACAAGAGGCAATACTCAATATTTATAGTATACCAATACGAAAAGATCATACAAACCAGAACCCACCTGTAACTTATAAGTCATCAAGATATAATATCAAAACTCCAAGTTTTTCCTCTCAACATGATATAATATGGATCACAACTCACACAGTCTCGGCTACTCCCTCCCTCCCTCCCTCCCCCCCAAAATCTTGCTTTTTGACACCCAAAGCTGATTGATTGACTTCACCTAGTTCACTCACCCAACCCACCACACCAAAACCAAAGGACCCCTTCCCTTCCTCTAACCACGCTGCCCCTCATCATTGGGCCGCAATGTCCACGAGGGGAACTATTCGCCCCCAGCGAAGCCAATTGCCATGAGGGTCACTTTATTGGATGATGTTCCTTTTAGCCGAATGAGTCGAGGATCAGAGCGGGAGGCGAATGGGCCATTGGTCTCATTGGGAGAAGCAAGATTCGTGACTGTGGAGGATGACCTTATGCTGCATATGATGTGACGGGTAACGGTAACGGTGAGTGAGGCTCTGACTCGGCAGATGTTTTGGCCAACTGGACGTTTGTAATTCGAGTATCATCACGATAGTCCGATGTTGGGCTGTATTTGTACAATGCGCCGAATGACCCATGATGATCAAGATCAAGCTACAGATATTGGTCAACTCATGATGTATCTCTTACTTGAGGCGAAATGCAAAAGTTATGGTCTAACAAACTATCATCATTTTACAGTCAAAACCCAAAAACACGTTACGCAAGCTAGGAACAGGCCTAGTCAGGAACATATTGGCATATTCATCCAAGCCTTTTCCAACAGGCTGAGACTTATTAGAATGACATCAGGGTTCGTCAGCACCCCAGCAATATGAGGGGTAGCCTCAAAGTATTTCGAAATAGTTTGATTGGAGCCTAGTAAGGACATACAGCAGTAACGATAATTCCTTTAGAGATCCAAAACAGTATGAGCGAACCCCCCAGAACAGCAAAAACAACAAATATGCTAGACGACGTCCTATCAGACGCCAACGCCTACGCCCACAGTAAGATATGCTCTCACCCATAGCCATTGCACGGTTTCCATTCCCACCCCAAACATTTACGCCTTGTACAAGATATCCAAGAATCCACTAGCCAGATCAACAACAACACCCTTGTTGGGCAGTGAGCCAGCAACACCGTACAGGGCTGAGGAATCACCCATGGCCTTGCCATGTGCACCCTTGCCTTCGACAAGACGAACACGCTCCTTCTCACGCTCCTCTTCGACAACAGCCTCGAGGTCAGCGATGAGGTTCTCCCAGACCTTTGAGATGGGCAGGGTAACGGCAACGTGGATAGCAGGAGGGTCCTGAAGAGAGTTGAGGTGCCATCCCTTGGCACTCATGGCATCAGCAATATCGTAGATGTTCAAATTACGAGATGTAAAGGCAACAACCGAAACAAGAGGTCTGCCGACAATCTCAAGCTCGCCGCTCAATGGCGAAGACTGAATCGCCTCGGTGATCTTCTTGGCGGTTCCCACAATCTTGGTGCAAGCGTCAATATATCCGGCCTCACCGATAGTCATCAAACTAGCCCAGCAACCAGCGATGAGAGCACCGGGACGAGAACCAGCAATACCGGGAGAAGCGTAGACACCGCCAGACCAATCAGGACAAACAAAGTACTGATACTTTCGAAGCTCGGCGCTACGGTACAGAACAGTCGAGTTACCCTTGGGAGCGAAACCATATTTGTGAGTATCACAACTGATACTGCTAACACCCTTGAGCCTGAAATCAAAGAGCTGAGATTCGAAACCAGCACGCTCAAGGAAGGGGACCAAGAAGGAGCCGAGACAGCAGTCGACATGGAGCCAGAGCTTCTTTCGCTGAGCAAGCTTGGACAGAGCAACAATGTCGTCTATAATACCGTGGGGGAAGTTGGGTGCCGAGCCGACAAGCATAACAGTGTTGGGGTTGATCAGACGCGAAACAGCCTTGACGTCGACCTGGTATTCGGGAGCAGGGCAAGCGACGAAGTGAATCTTGTAACCGAAGTACTGAGCAGCCTTGCGGAAGGCAGTGTGGCCAGTCTCGGGAAGAATCCTATCACGGCTGGTCAGTCTTATTGGTCAATGGCAACCTTGCAGCTTCACTTACATCTCAGGCTCTGTAATTCCGCGTTCGACGTAGGCTTGTTGACGAGCAGCCAGACAAGCAGAGAGAATACTGTCAGTTCCTCCACTGGTAGAAGCACCTGCAGCACCAGGAGGAGCGTGGAAGATGCTCAGGACCATGCTCACAACCTCGGCCTCCATCTTGCGAACACCAGGGAAGACATCAGGATGGATGGGATTGGCAACAGTGAACTTGCCAAAAGCCTCAGTCTGGAGCTGAATCAGCTCATCCTCTCCGTGATAGACAGCACCAGAAACATATCCATCCTCCCAGCGGGTGTGATCCATGCTGGCAAGGTTCTCGAGCTCGGCGCGAACGGCATCCATAGGGAGGCCATCTTTTGGTAAGGAGAGGTAGCGAATCTGGTCTTTGGGAACTAGCTTATCGGAGAGCTTGACTAGAGATTCCTGGACCTGCTGCTGAACCTTGTTTCGCACGCCCGGAGCTCGGAGGAAGTAACCGTAAAGAATGCGACGAATGTTGACGTAGAGCTCGACAACGGACCCGACGATTCCGCGACCCCGGAGCTGCCAGAATGCGCGACGACCCCATCGCCAGACAAAGAGGAATAAGAGAACATTGCGTAATCTGAAGCGTAAGGAGACATGATTAGTATTAGGAACATCAATTGATAGGCTGTGGTGGGCTTGTGGGGTCTGTATAGAAGTGGTATCATGACTTACAGATCGAGGTTCAATAAAGGCCAAGAAACGTTGTGTCTTCCACGAGCAACACTCTCAATGCCACCACGCAAATTCAGGGGCAGACGGGACAAGGCCCCAATGTGAGCTTGAGAAGTCATGATTAATTATATTTCAAAGCAAGAGATGATAAACGATAAAGAATGACAAAAAATCCGGGGAAAATTTGGAGAAGAAATGGCCGTGTTATAAACACGAACTCAAAGAAGGAGCTTGACGTCGTTTACCTCCAAAACACTATCGCGGGGCATAGCCAGTACTTGGATATTTTTTAGCGCCATCTCAGTACCCGTCACATGCTTGGCGGGGACGCGGGCTCCGCGGGAACCCTTACCGTTAGCGTCTAGGCCCTAGATCTATAGCGCTTGAACCCTTTCAAGGCGTCCGACACTCCACTAAAACGGATCGTGGACCGAAGGATCCCTGTCGACGCCGTAATTGTACATGAGCGGTCGCAGTTGGGAGCGATTGTCTCGTTGACAAAGTCAATTGTTTGTGATCAACTACCTTTTTTGGGCTATAACCCCGCTGCGAGATATGACTCCTCGACCGTGGAGATTTCGCATTCGGTCGGCAGAGCGGAATATTTGGCCTGAATCGTGGGGCGAGGGTTTCATCAAGAGCTTTGATACTCGAGATACAAAGCCTATTCGGCATCCGACTCTAATGAAAGAGCTTCAACTACCGGTGGACAGTACCCCGCGGGTTCCTATGGTTATCGTCCAGTCAAGTAACGAATGAAACGAAGCAGACTTGCACTCGCACTCGCACTCGGTACTATTCTCCTCATGAAGCATACCTTGTACACTGGTTGATCTGTGACCCTCTGAGTGAGGCTGATGAGAACTTACCCTTGTAGATCTCGCAGGAGAGGTCCCAGCTTCTTTACGGTGATTCAACTGCGGCACGTTCTAGAATCAGAACATAAACTCTCTGACCCAGCTTGTCGTCATACCATTCGAATTAGACGAGATGAGACTTCATAGATTACTTCAAGGTTTTCAATCCTGACTTCGTAAAGCAGCACAAGTTTAGTGCTTGCGCTGTACATACATGCATGGTAGTACTGTTTATCATCTATCTTCTCACAGTTATACCAGGTCATAGCTTGACTTCGAAGGGACCATGACTTTGAGTTTACAGAAATGATAGGATCAAACATTTGCCTTGATGACTGAACGCTCTCAACGTATTGATATCCGTGCAGTTAGAACATGTCCAGATTCATATAAGCTAAATTCCCCAATTGTCACCAACTAACGCCAAGAAAAGAAACCTACTGGCTTTTCCATCTCCAATCCTATAAAAGCCCTCCAAGTATATCGCAAAACGCCCAATGACCTAGCTCAAATGTCGTGTTCATTATGCTTATTGCAGCTTCTTCACGCTGGCATCGCCAAACTTGTTCTTCAACTGCTGCAGGTAGAAATGCGATTGCTTATCGCATGATGTCGAGCCTGTAACTGTGCAGTCGACTAAGAGGGCGACAAAGTCCCCGTCACGGTACGCATTGCCTTCCTTGTTGCGGCCATATGAAGCAAACGTGCGCTGGGGAATGAGCGCAAGCTTGGAGAGAATGGTAGGGTGCCATTGGACAATATGTTCCTTTACGAGGTTAGGTCACGTTTCTCGGCAGATAAACTCAGGGTATAACTTACAAGCGCATGTCGCTCGGCTTTTTGGAAATTGTAGCTCTGATACAGAGGATCCATCCATGTCTCGATAAAGAACTTGGCCCATTCGCCGTTCTTGAGGATGTAACTGTTAGTTACCAACCCTGCTTCGTCTTGACTGATGACAAGGCCTGCATCTTCACCCTTGAGGTGGGAAAATGTCTTGATGATGCTGTCTGGCGGCACTATAGACCAGTCCTTAATCATTAGGCTTTCTAGTTTCGTCGGCTTCACCACCTGCTCCTCTAACTTTTTGTCGAGCTCCATAATGTAAGCGTTCTGGTCGAGAAACCAGACATAAGTGGCATCGGGGTATTTTGACAGTGCATGGCGCATCGCGATAATCTTGGCCCATGAACGCGGGGATTTGCCAGTATCATAGTCAGATGCTCGTACGATCATGGCTTCATATCCTATAGCATGTCAGCTTCATCCATGAACAAGCCTATCATAGCTGCCTTACCGTTTCTTGACGCATATTGTTCTCGGTTGTGTCGAATCGATTCTAAATAGACATCGTTGTACTGTGTATCGTCCAAGACCGTCACAACGACAACGGGGGGATTGCCTGATGGAACATGCTCGCGGTATGGCGTTTCGCCTTTTAGTCCAAAGAGGAAAATGATAAATCCAATGACTCCGAGGAGAAGTAAAAGCGCTGTCCTTTTGCGGATTCGGCGCAGAATTGGCGGTATTTGCGACGAGCGCTGCTTGAAAGGTGGTGGGTTCGAATTCTTGCGAGGGGGGTATGCGAAGTGCATCTTGGGCGATTGCTCAGTCGAACCACGTCAGATATAGCAATACAATTCGCGAATGTAGTCAGAATAGCCTCTTTGACTTGGAAGCAGTCAGAGCAATCCCGTAGACCAGGCGTTTGTAGATCGTCCGTTTCGCGAAGGGAGACTAGGTTCTTGTGTAACTGCGAGAGCGGGCAGCCGTCAATACTGAATTCAAAAAAGGAACCGTGATCGCAGCAAGGATCAAGGAAGCGAGCGAGAGCGAACAGTCTGGTCCGCAGCAAATGGGGGAGCTAATCAGGAAGTCATGGTCGGCGCACTTGGTTGATGATAGATGGCTTTTTGGAGCGGCCGAATTCATGAGGCCCTGGCCCACACGCTAGGCTACCTTACCCGTATTTCAATGGCAGGGGTCCATTCAGAACACCAAATTCCAACGTCATCTCGGTGTCGGGGCTACAAAAGTCCGACTTACAAGACAACCTGGTCTGGAAACATGAGCTGAGAATACGATGATATCGTATCGAGGGCTGATCTATATATAAACTGTCATATGTTTAACCAGACCATTCGCTTAGTGGCAGTGTAGGAGCCAAAGGTTAGTCATTGATCGTAATTGTTATTACGACACGTTGGAAAGCATGTATGCATTCAATCATTTCCATAAGCAAGTGAAGAGCGGAATCGGCCAGAACAAGACATCACTCAACATGATGGTAATAGAAGTGATGATTGATTACAACGACCACAGTAGAGGTCTCTTTTATGCATGATACATAATAATACAGGCATGTATCAACCAACATCCGACAATCTGCTCACTGCTTCTGTACAAGGGTAGTGTACCCAACAGATGCCTCACACCGTTACGAACGCCCGAAAGCATCACGATGCGTGAATGAAGGTTGATAATCTCATGCTGACCAGCGAGCAAAGAGCCAAAACGGTTCTCGCCCAAGGCGCAGCAGAGCGTAAATCTTTGCACACAGACTAGTTGACTTGACAGGGAAGAGCAAGATCTAGGCAACTTAAGAGTGTGCAGGTACATACACGATGTAGAGCATTGGGACCATGAGAGCAAAGAACTGCCTGAGAACAAAAGCTTCATAGCTTCATTGATCTCTCTTACTTCCTCGATTCGGTTCATCGCCGACATCTTCATCTTCGTCATCGTCTTCACCGATGTCAACAACCCTGTCGCTCACATTCTTCAGCACACGAGCACTCAGCTTCTGAACAAATTTCCAGATGCCCACAAGAAACGTGAATGCACCAATGAGTACAAAAACGAGGTTGATGTTCTCGACTCGGTTTCGGCCAGTGCCTCCTCTCCTTCCGCCACCACCTGCCACGCTACTGCTTCGGATCTGCCACCAACTGAATGGAGACACAGTAAGCATCGTCTTGAACAGCCCGACAATTCCCAGGGAGAAGAAACCCTTGACGAAGTGCTCGAACCAAGAGGTTGGCAGTTGTGGTGGAGGTTGTCTCAGGGCTTCAATATCTGTGACCACGCTTGTGACAGTTTCGCCAATTGTTCCAATTGGATCGGACCAAAGATCGAAGAGGGGATCTGCAATAAACCCGAGGACAAAAATGCTCAGTATACAGAACCAGACAGTTAAAGCAACCTGCGCCCACTTGCTGCTCAAAACGGAGCCCCAGTGGAGTCGAGAAATGCGATATGTAAACTTGCAAGTCGGGCACTGCCAATAGTTCCTTGCTTCCATGGGGTTTGCGAGCCTCCAGGCGTTGAGGCATCCTTCATGAACATATTTCTGCGAACCCTTACACTTGCATGGTGATAGCAACCTTCCCATTTCGGGATCGTCTGAGACGTATGTAGGTCGAGATGAACCTGTAGGAATGCCAAACGTTGTTGACTGTTCAGGAAATCTGGGCTCTTCAGTGTCGAGACATATACGACACGTGCGCGGGCCGTAGCGCCTCTGTCTCGGCGCGCTTCGAGACTCCTGGTTAGAGGTAGTATCGGGCTTTGGAGATGCCCATCGCGTTGTAGGCTCTGGTGTTGCTGCACGTGGCTCTGGTTTAGGCTGTCGAGCAGAAGTATCCCCAACCGAGGACCAATCCCAGGTAGGGCGCGTCTCCATGATGAATTACGTGGACCTGTGGAAGTAAAGAGAGGCAAGGGAAACAACAGTAGGTGATAGAATCACAGTAGAAATGTGCTAAAGTCGTGGGCCGTGGAGGCGTTTCAGGCGCAACCTACATGTTTTTGCGAAGCTCAAACGTCAAGAGGAGCAGTAGGAGAGCGGGGGAAACACCTGGCCGCCCGCCAAGATTGTAACGAGGAGGTAAGTCACCCCAGGTATGGAGAGGCCAGCTCAGCCTCTTTTTCTTGTGAGAGAAGATGGAAGAAGGAAGCCGAAATAGCCGATACCAAGCTCGCACGAAGAAAGCTGCTTTGTGTGTGGAGTCTTTGTTACTCCGACTCGACTCGGCGCGGTTCGGGAAAAGTATGATCCCGGTAATCGAGGAGGATCCATCATGGTTGCAGGATTAATGGAAGGGAACTGAGGGAAGAATTCTAGGAGTTTGAGTCGAAGTTAGAAAATTGCTTGTGTATAAATATTTCTCTGACTGAAACTTAAAAAGCACTTTCACGAATCGCAGGATACCTTATGAAGTTTGAGATCTGGCCTGGCACTTTGAGTCCATTGACCGGCGATCGGATAATCTGTTGCCCCGCATTCAGAGCTCCCAGCAGTTGAGCTCGACGCGCAGCTGGGCCTGCCTAGAGGCTACAGCTGCTTTGGCCAAACACCAGAGCTCCAGTTGCAGCCTTGCTTGATATCTCCTCGTCAACCCCACGAATCGATAACCGCCCGTAATTCAACACTCACTTCTTTCATAACGACCCTATCAAAGCAGAAACTTAAGCGATGGCAGACCGATACTCCTTCTCTCTCACAACCTTCTCACCCAGGTATGTTTCGGTGACGACACTGTTGATATGCGAGCATCGTCACTAACAAAGTTATAGCGGAAAGCTGGTGCAGATTGGTACGTAATTGCCGGTGTATCTTCCATATGCTTTGCGTATTGAAGTTTCTTGACCAAGCCAAGCTCTGGAACTAACCCGACGAAATAGAGTATGCCCTCAATGCTGTAAACCAGGGTATCACTGCCCTTGGCATCAAAGGTTCGCGCTCCCTCGAGCATCTCGAACGAGCTCCTACTAACCTGTACAAGCCACCAACGGTATCGTTCTTGCCACCGAGAAAAAGTCATCATCCCCTCTGGCCGACCAGAGCTCCCTCTCCAAGATCAGCGACATCACCCCCAACATCGGCATGGTGTACTCTGGCATGGGCCCTGATTATCGAGTATTGGTGGACCGAGCACGCAAGGTTTCGCATACCGGCTACAAGCGCATCTACAACGAGTACCCCCCTACCAGAATATTGGTGCAGGATGTCGCCCGAGTCATGCAGGAGGCCACGCAATCCGCCGGTGTTCGACCTTATGGTGTGAGTCTGTTGGTTGCTGGTTGGGACGAGGGCATCGAGCCTGAGGAGGAGAGCAAGACCACCGACGAGAGCGAGGAGAAGAAGGTCAACCGAAAGACTGGCGGTATTCACAAAGGCGGCCCCATGCTGTACCAGGTCGATCCCTCTGGCAGTTACTACCCATGGAAGGCTACAGCCATTGGCAAGAGTGCGACAAAGGCCAAGACATTCTTGGAAAAGCGATACTCGGAGGAACTCGAGCTTGAGGATGCTATCCACATTGCGTTGTTGACCCTGAAGGACAACATCGAGGGTGAGATGAACGGCGACAGCATCGAGATTGGTAAGTTTTCAGAAAGAGTCGCGAGTGAGGGTCTTGCTAACATTTTGCAGGTATTGTTGGTGCTCCCGCGGACCATCTTCTGGGTCTTGAGGGTGTTGATGGGGCTGTCGGACCCCGTTTCAGAAAGCTGACACCTCAAGAGATTGAGGATTACCTGACGAGTCTATGATTGCCCTTATGCAAATGATCACAACGAGAAGCATTGTACAATAGAGGGTCAATGGGCTCAATAGAGCTGGTTCTGATAGAAGAGCAGCTCATTATGAGCTTTCAGATTGATTTGCCTTTTTTGTGACTATGAATGATGATCTGGGACCAGCCTCAACGGCCACAATTGCCCAACCCTCAGGAGGCGTAAAGTCTATCTTTGACCATGATGAAACTGGATCTTGAGCATCCTCCCCGAGACCAATTTGGCCATTAGTGTTATTCCCTATTACGTAGATGCAGCCATCAGTCGTAAGAGCGATGGCATGTGATTCTCCAAGTCCAATATCCTGCACGTCTTTGTCTCCATCAACTTCGAAGTAGTTCGGTAGCTCGCTGATATCTTGAGATATGCTGGGTCGACTTTGCGAGCCAGGGGCTGCCATACCCCAGAGATACAATCCGCCACTTTCTGTTAAGGCTGCAGCTGTGTATCCCGCTGCTGCAACCTTCTTGATGGGCTCGCCGAGATCACTCAGATCTTGTATGACTCCAGGCTCGTTGGCAGGGCTAATAACACGATCAGTATGGTCTTTCTACTGCTATTCATGAATACTGACTGGGACTCATCAGCTTCACGGCCGAGACAATCTCGGAATCGTGGGTCACCACAGCTTAGGACGGTCTCATCCTCGAGAAGAATAATGAAGCCAGCGTCATAGGCTGCTATCTGGCGGACAGCAGCCTTGCAAGGCCAGGGATTGGTACTCTTGTTGGCTTTCCATGCTTCCAAAGACGGATATTGAACAATGGCGTGATCTAAGGGTGAACAGTCTGAGCCTTGAACAATGGAGACCTTCCCATCCCCTGAAATAGCACTTGGAGAGTTGAAAAGAAATTCTTGGTTGTCTTCACGGTAAAGAAGCTGGCCAGGGGATGATCCAGCGATGGCCCAAGTTGGATCTTGCTGAACTTCAAAGTGTTAGAAAGGAATCCACGTCCACATTATCAAACGAAAGACCTACCCACAGTATAGCTCATTTCGGAAGCAATTCGTCCAAAAGACCTGGCTGCCAATACTTTTGTGAAAGTGAATATGTCGTCAGGCTCTTCGTCCGCTAGCGAAGGGTCGAATATGAGCTGGTTCCATGCATTGAAGCCCGTTGCGTATAGCTCCATGGCTTGATCTGAGGAAGAGATTCGTACTGGGAGATCCATGACTATCTGTGATATTAGTGTATGTAAAGAGTGGCAAAAGAAGTTGAGATATTGATGGTTCGTGGAAGGGCGTCTCCAGTTTGACAGTGGTAGGTTGAGGTTGAAGTTGCGATGAAAGCCAGCGTGTGGCCACTCAAGATGAATATTGTCACTTGATCACTAGGAGTCAGCTTTAGACCAAAATAGATGGAAAACACAGTGGAAATAAAACTGAAAGCCACGAGTCTGAGAATAGTTATTCAACAGAAGAGGAATTCATGTTTTTCTTGGCTTTCTTGCAATTGCATTGTGTTCTTGGTGCCTGTTCAGCGGCGTGGCAGTAAGAATGAATGCTAATCCTAGGTACCCCTGCATTGGCAGACTACAGAGCACTCCAGTGCTAGAACATTCAGTTGCTGGCAGTTTAATCAGGGAAACAGATATAATAATATAAAAAGAAGTGTGTAATGATGCAGGAAAACGAAAACTGTTTTTCAATTTGACTTTGTAGTAGAATTCAAAGTGACGGGGAGGATATCATCTGCTGATTCACTTCGGCAGTGCCAGATGCACAATTGCTAATCTGCGCAGTCAGTCCCTCTCAGTCCCTCTCAGTCCCTCCACACACTCCCAAGCGCTGAGGTTGTGAATCAGTTGCTTCCTACACCAACATCTCTCGGTGGGCCTCCCGCTATCTCTCTTTCATTATACTTCTCTTTGCTTGATAGACCGTTTTCCCCTTTCACTTCTTATGCTGCTGAAAGCAAGGCACTACCCGCAAACCTTCTTTCGTTCTTTAGCTTTCCACCAGTCACTCTCGTGCGTGAAGATAGCTTCACCAAATTGCACCAGCATACCCCGGCACTTGGCTTGCCCAAGACTTCAAAATTGCTATTCACTACTCCCCCATGATAAGAAAATGATGGAAGTCGATGAAGAGCAGTCTCCCAACAGCGGGAGTGCAGACTCCTCACGATCGGAGAGTCCTGCCATCACCTCGACACCACCACCAATGATCGTTGTCGAAGAAACAGTGACCATTCCTCCCACAGACATGGCCCAAAATGACAAACGAAAGGCCTCCAACAAGTCTAAGGATTTGCGTCTGGTTCCGAACATCATCAAGCCTCGTGCCTACCAGCGAGAGATGCTGGAGCAGACCCTGAGGAGGAACGCCATCATTGCGGTAAGCACCTTCAGGCATCATTAGTTCTAATCATATCGTCTAACAATTATCAGATGGATACAGGCAGCGGAAAGACCCAAGTGTATGTTCGTAACATGGTGTTCTGGGGATGAGACGCTGACTGAACACTCCAGCGCCGTTCTTCGCATTCAGGCAGAACTCGAGAGAAGTTCACCCGACAAGGTTCGTGAACCAATGAACAACCCAATTGCCGCCCACTAACTACCTGCGTAAAGCTTGTGTGGTTCTTAGGGAATACCCTTGGCCTCGTTGACCAACAGTATAATGTCATCAAGGGACAAATGCCATCGGTGCGCATGAGATTGCTAACGGGGCAGCTCAACATCGATACATGGAACCCAGAAGTTTGGACCCGAATTCTCGAGGGCACTCGCATCATCGTATCTACATTCTCCGTGTTGCGTGATGCTCTTGACCACGCATTTGTCACAATGGACATGCTCGCCTTAATAGTATTTGACGAAGGTAAGTGGCTGCTCGCCTTCTAAGCACTCTTTTTAACCAGTGACAGTCCACAATTGCGTCAAGAACAATCCGGGACGGAAAATCATGATGAACTTCTACCACCGGCACAAGAATGCGGGTATGCCAGTACCAGCCATACTTGGCTTGACTGCCAGTCCCATTATCTCATCAGATCTTAAGGAGATCGAGAAACTGGAGATTACAATGGACGCTATCTGTGTTACTCCAACCATCCATCGACAGCAACTACTCAAGCACGTTAACAAGCCTCAACTTGTTTGCTTACTCTACGATGTTACGAAGATCCCTCCTCGTACGCCACTCATGCAACAACTGCAATCAGAATACTCGAACATGGAGATTGCAAAGGATCCCGAGGTTCTCAAGTTAAAGGCTCTTGTCGCTGATGATGAAAAGAAGCGGGAAAAGTTGATGAACATGATTATGAAACACGACACCTTCTCGCAACAGCAAATCAAGGGCCTGTGGAACAAGAGCAGAGAAATCCTTGTCGAACTTGGCAGCTGGGCAGTAGACTATTACATTTCACAGATGATCAAGAACTTCCTCGGGAGAATTGATGCAAACCGCACCTTCACCGATGCATGGTCCAACGAGGACAGGACCTATCTTGCAGGACACTTGCGCCGACTCAACATTAGTGTCGTTGGCAACTCACCACCAACCGACCAAACCGTGTCCCATAAAACTAGCCGACTGATTCATGAGCTTCTTGAGGCCAAGAACAAAGTAGTTGGGATCATATTTGTCAAGGAACGAACTGCGGCGCATACGCTCTGCGAGCTTCTCAACAACTTCCCCCCCATCCAGGCCCGTTACAAAGTCGGTGCAATAGTCGGGGCTTCGAGCTACGGACTCCAGAAACAGAAAGTATATGAGTACCCCTGTGGAGGCGATCAAGTACTCGAGAATTTTAGATCAGGGGCTATCGACCTCCTGGTGGCTACCAGTGTCTTAGAAGAAGGCATTGATGTTCCCGCATGCAACCTAGTTGTGTCCTTCGATGAGATCGCAACCCTCAAGTCATTTATCCAGCGCCGTGGAAGAGCTCGCATGCCAGAGTCCAAGATGATTGCCTTGCTGAGCTCAAGTGCAGACACCCGCGCCTGGGAAGAACTGGAGAAAGGCATGAAGGAACGTTATGAAGATGACCAACGAGAGTTGGATCGACTGGATACACAGGCACGGGATGAGGACATTGATTCTACCTACTATATCGTGAAGAACACAGGTGCACGGCTCGACCTCGACAATGCTCGACAACACTTGGATCACTTTTGCCGGGTTGTTTTCCGCTCAGATTATGTCGCCCAACTACCTGACTACGTCTTCCACAAAGAAGAGACTCCATACGGCGGGCCGATCTTGAGAGCTACGCTCACTTTGCCGGCAGGGCTACCGCTCAACCTTCGTCAGTTCACAAGTGCTTGTGGATGGAAGACTGAACGAAATGCCATGAAAGATGCTGCATTTCAGGCTTACGTCGCTTTGTACGAAGCTGGGCTGGTCACAGATAACCTAGTCCCTCTCAATGCTAAGTCAGAGAAGGTGGAAGAAAAGACCGATCTGATACCAGAACCCCTATTCGACCCCTGGGTCCAGATCGCTCAACGCTGGAAGTCGGATTGCGATAAGCAAGCCTACCTGTTCGATTTTACCGACGACGAGTTTCAACGGCCTTGCTTATTTTGGGTCATTTTACCTGCTCTGATTGACCTGCCTCGAGACATCACGTTATACCCTGGGAGCGGCTCCAAGTGGTCCATTGTATGCCGTTCGGTCGACGAAATACCCGATAAGGTATCTTCAAACGAGCGAGATATAACTTCGGCTCTCTTGGCTATGAACTTTAAGCACCGCTGGACGGTCGAAGATCGCGAGCATGTCATCAAGATGTTCTTGGAGAGTACATCCATCTTCCCTGCCCGCCACGTCACCCAGGATGACATGGGTGCATATCCCTTCCTCGGGGTCGGGGTGGAACAGGCCAAGAAGCACAGAGTTCTTGTGCGGGATCAACTGAACAAGCCTTATCACTACGTCCGCACGATTTCATCAAGACCTAATGTTGAAGATGTACAATCCCTATTCGTCCCAGCCTCCTTATGGAATGAAACACCAGAGGAGGAGTATTTGGTTCTGGAAAAATGGCGTATCCGAGCCGATCTACTCCACGAAGTAAAAGGTGTACAGTCCAAGTCAAGCACTAAGCCGTACGAATATGTACTTCCTATTTCTTATGCCCGTGTTGATAACGTCGGAAGACGAGTCGTCAAGTGCGGTCTGTTCATTCCACACATCATACATGAGCTAGAGGTGCATCTTATTGCTTCTGAATTATCGAATACCCTTCTGAAGCCTGTTGGCATCGGGAATTTGCAGTTGGTGCTCGAGGCCATAAGCTCACCTAGTGCTTGTGAGCCTGTCGACTACCAGAGACTTGAACTTCTGGGCGATTCGATTTTGAAGTTTTTCGCCGTCACTCAGGCTTATTCCGAACGTAAGTAGCCCCCATTGCTGTGTAGATTGATACGCTAACTCCCACAGACCCGACCTGGCCTGAAGGGCTTCTGAACCATTTTAAAGATCGACTCGTATCCAACGAACGTCTCCAACAAGTGTGTGTTGAGAAGGGTCTCTCGAAGTTCATTCTTTCGAAGAGTTTCACCGCCTTGAGATGGAGGCCACGCTATCTAGATGACATTCTCAAAGAAGAACTTCCCCCGCGGCCTGCGCCAACGCGAGGATCGAAGACCTTGGCCGATGTTGTAGAGGCACTCATCGGAGCCTCTTATCAAGACGGAGGGATGACCAAGGCCCTAAAATGCATCTCAGTCTTTTTGGGTGACAAGTGCAACTGGCATCAAGAGGGTGTGGCCAGAGACATTCTCTTTGCTGCCGCCCCTAGCGACGTCAAGCTTCCCAGTATCCTTGAACCCCTTGAAGACCTGCTCAAGTATACATTTAAGAAGAAGTCTCTGCTGATCGAAGCAGTTACACACCCTTCATATGCTACCACCATGCAGGAAAGATCCTATGAGCAGCTCGAGTTTCTGGGAGATGCTGTCTTGGATTATATCGTTGTCACCAAAATGTTTCAACACGATCCACCAATTCCTACTGGCCGCCTTCATATGATCAAAACGGCCATTGTGAATGGAGAGTTCCTCTCATACGTAAACCTCGTCAACTCTATCCAACGAGAAGACTTGGAAGTTGAACTAGTTGAGCCCAAGGGTGAGCATACAACCGAAACTACTGCACCTCCACTTTTGAAGTTTACAACCAAAACTACTGCACTTCCACTTTGGAAGTTCATGAGGTTCAACTCTTCCGAAATGGCCAATGCCATGGTAAAAACTGAGGAGAGATTCGAGTCCATGCGACAGCAGCTTGACGTGGCTTTTAAGGAGGGTGGCCACTACCCCTGGGTACTCCTCGCGCGCCTTCAGCCCCCAAAGTTTTATTCAGATATGTTTGAAGCTATCCTCGGTGCCATCTGGGTCGACTCTGGGTCGATCGAAGAATGTACGCGTGTTCTTGACAGATTTCAGGTAATGGATTATCTGAAATCTGTTATGGAGAAGAACATACACGTTCAGCATCCCAAAGAGCAACTCTCCAAATTCGCTTTTGCAACAAAAATGAAGTATACCACAACCGAGATCAAAAATCCCGTGCCTCAATGGAGTTGTGGGCTCACAATTGGAGAGCGGTTGGTAGCAGAAGTCGAGGGTTCTCTCAACAAAGTTGAAGCTATGGCCAAAGCTGCGGAGAAGGCGATTCGAGTTTTGACAGGAGAGATGAATGTAGTCGATCAGCAACAAGATGCAATGGACACCTCGTAGGAAGGGGATCAGGAACAAGCCTCACTGAGAGATGATCTTGCACAGAAACAGGGCGAGGTCTCGGCCGATACTTCGCCAGAGAAGGAGCCCACCGATCATCCAATGGAAGGCACCCTAACCGACAATCCGGAGGACAAGGATCCGGTCGTTCCTCCAAAGAGAGAGAACAAGACGAAGTCGTTGATTGAGCCACTGGAGAACGAGAAACCGAAGAATTTGGCCACCCACCCAAAGGAAGTGGTGTTAGCTCATGGGCGCATAGAGGAAGATTTGATCGATTTCTCGGAGGATGAGACGTCGGTCGACGGTCCAAAGGAAGTGGATTTAGGCTATCATCCCATGGAGGAGGATTTGATCGGGTTCTCAGACGATGAGATGTTGGACGCCCGTCCAAGTAAGAAGAGACCAGTTGATGTTTCAGAAGATCACGAGATAGCTGATCTTCCAGATAAGAAGAAGTTTAAGAAATTTTGAAGAGGGAGGATACTGGAACTCATTTGGAGAGGGTAGATCAAGAAGGATAAGACTAGACATTGCTTGCAGATACCTAGACAGATACCCTACCTCGTCTATACTTGCTTTCTAAGTTCTTCCAAGATCGTGTCTACTGTCCACTCAAATGTCTTCTCAATATCCCCATCAGCACGCGCATCACTCTGTACCTTGATACCCTCCTTATCCAATACATCCGTCCTGAACTTGCCTTCTACATCACCATCCTCGAACATCCAAGCATGCTCTTCTACATAGTTAGGCCATACGATCTTATCAACGTACCCAGGAGGATCTGCCCAGAAGCCCTCGAGGGTGACGTATCCGTCTCTGGCTTCTCTTCTCTTCTTAGCCTTGTCGTATGTTGTGCGCAAGAAGAGTTTGATGTCCAGGTTGGGCTTTATAGCAGCCATAGAAGGAGAGTAGAGAAGAAAGCCATCGAGGAGACATAGACGGAGGTTTTTGCGGAGTGGATGGTCTGGGCCTAGAGCGGTATCGACTTTGGCACGTTGAGCGGCGATGCTGGCTTCTGATACGGGGCACTTGCCCACAGAGTTTTGATCTTCTTTGGAGTCAAGGGTAGGCTAAAGAATGAAGTCAGACATGAACATCATGACTCAAGATGTATAACCTACAGGAAAGGCAGCGTGCTGGCGGATATAAGCGAGGGACTCGGCCATGGCCGGGATGTCGAGGGCCTCAGCGCAGTCCCAATCTAAGAGACCATTTTTGGTGGGTAGCCTATAAAAGTTAGACGTGGCTCATGTCAAAATATCGTTTTTATCGTACTCATTCTCAGGTCTATAAAAGTCATCCTCATGAAGAATGAAGGTATTGGGGAAAATGTCTCGCAGTAGCCGCGCAAGGGTCGTTTTCCCACTCGAGGAGCAGCCCGAGATACCGACTATGAGAGCCTTATTTACGGTCATGATGCCAAGATATCAGCAGTTGATTAACATATGTTGTGTGTAATGTTAGACTGGCTGTGAGTTTGACGTCGGCAAAGTGCGGGAGGATCACAAGCACGCACATGCAGGGGAGGGTTTGATAGTGGCGCTCAGCCGCTAACGATGGAAATACAGGGGTTATCATCGGACCCGACTTTGATCCAAGGTACGAGACAAGGTTCAACGGACTTGGCATCATTCTCGAAGCGTAAACTATTGAATTTATCGTCCCCTAGAATAAATAGACTAAAACTAAACGCCTGATATTTTAGTCACGCGATGGTTTGTTGCGATAATTAACATGGCACATTCAAGATCGTCGTCTCCTTTCTCCGTAGAGTCTAGCGGAAGATATTGCAAGAGACGAACCACAGCCGTGAGACGCAGCATTGGGTCAGTCTATTTGCTGAGAGAACATGAACGGCGATTAAATAAACATGTCTCTGCGTGCGACAACACTTTACTATCATTGGTAGCGTGTACATTCCCTTGCGCGAGGTTGCCAAGAGCTGCACTGTAATTTACTACCGTACAATTAGACTTAGACTTAGATTTAGACTTGATTTTTGGCTGCCATCAAAGGGGGCAAGTTTGAAGCAAGGGAGGATGTGTTTGTGTAAGTCGATGCCAACAGAGAAATGTCCATTTTGCTTCTGTTCTCCATGATATCGACCCTCTCCAGCTCTGCTTCTGTCTGCCCATATCCCCTCTGTTCATGTTTGCTTCTTCTCCTTTCTCGCCTCTAATCTCAGGTCGGATTCTCCCTAAGCGTGCCAAGTCCGCCATCATGCACTTATAATTCGATTCCGAGTCATATACCAAGATTCCAACAAATCGAATTGGTTATCTGGCTCAATAATTTGCAGCCGACACATACCAGACGCCTCTCCCGTGTGCCCTCCCTTGAGGGCAACTGTCCCCTTTATATAGCATCACCCAGAGGTATCGTGGGACAGCATTCCCGGTTACTTCCACATGCAACAATGTTGAAGCCTTCAAACTCGTCCTTCATGGAGAAGACTCTGCCCCTGAGGAACAGGGTGGCAGACAAGATTGAGTGGGTGAAGCTTCGCACGCCAAAGGTGGCAAAATCAAGG
This sequence comes from Fusarium sp. NRRL 52700, assembly GCA_013396095.1. Taxonomy (NCBI): domain Eukaryota; kingdom Fungi; phylum Ascomycota; class Sordariomycetes; order Hypocreales; family Nectriaceae; genus Fusarium; species Fusarium sp. NRRL 52700. The sequence continues at coordinate 210,463 of JAAQRM010000282.1, forward strand.
GCATTTCGAAGAGCGGCGACTATTACATCTGCTGTGTTCTTTTCGCTCACATTCATTATCGTGTTGGCAAAGTTAACGAATGCGGGCTTCTTTATACCGAAACTTGTCAGCCACATCTCGAGATATCCCACATGTCAGAGCAAGGGGATCAATGGGACGAGAGACATATGGGAAGCTTCACAGAAGAAGTACGAGAATCTGATGGATGATAAGTTTACGTACGTTTGTGAACTACCTTCCGGTCTCGTTGGTAGAATGCTAACAACGATCGTCTTCCAGAATTGCTATGCAAACGTATCGTCGACCGAAGGAACTCCAAGAAACGCTCAACATCATCCTGAGCGAGAAAGTCCCCTCACTCCTCGAAATAGTCGTCGTCTGGAACGATCTCGAAAACTATCCCCCAGATGACTACGTTTCGAAACACGGAGTCCCCGTCCGATTCCGAAAGTCGAAGCGCAACAGTCTCAACGAAAAGCTCTGGCCCGATCCCGACTACAAGACACAAGCGATTCTGCTCTCAGACGATGATGTATACTATCACCCGAACGACCTCGAGTTCGTCTTTCAGACATGGCGCAAGTTTGGCAGGAATCGAATGGTCGGTGCTCTCGCTCGATGCACGCCCGTCGACACGTTTGGATACCACAAGTACACGTTCTGCTCCAGCAGATGGGGAGAGGACGAGTATAACATGGTGCTGACCAATCTCGCTTTCTCACATGTGTCGTTCCTCGACTATTACTCTTCCAACGATACGATCATGACACAGATCAGAGAGTATGTCGACGAGGGCTTCAACTGCGAGGATCTTGCCATGAACTATGTCCATGGACTTCTCACGGGCGAAGGGCCTCTTCTCATCAATGGACATGAGAAATATGTCAACTTTGTTCCCAAAGTTGGAATCAGTATGAAGAAGGGTCATATGGAGGCCCGAAGTGCCTGTCTGAACGACTTTTCCAAGATGTTTGGATGTCACCCCTTGGTCGACGAGTCTGGATATATTCAGCGAGGTGTAATGGTAATGTGAGGAGTGTCAGGAAATAATTGATGTCATATTGAGCATTTTGAATCGCAATGAGGCGAATCTTGTGTGTATAGTGTATAACAAGACGAACAGGGTCAGATAGTTGTCTCCGCATTGTTAACTGCTACTGAGGCAGAGTTAAAGACGGCTGCACCGGGAGCATTGCATCATGGTAATTATCGATTTAACGAATACTTACAAATTTTAAACGACAAATAAGCAAGCTAAGTTATGAAACAAGCTGAAAACATGATCTTGGTTAGGCTTTGAAACGCCCATGAAACCGACTTTTAACGATCTTCGCTGCTGCCCCACGTGATGTAACCAACATCAACCTACAGCACTTGATCCATCACAAAGTCACCAAAAACAGCATCACAACCTCAAATCCTCCTCTTCACCCCCAACCATGGCGCTGAACCCAGGCGAGCAAACAGGAGTAATCATCTCCACGGCCGTTGTAGCACTTCTCACCGGTTACGCTTTCGGTATCTATACTATCCGAGGATACCTCATCCCACCCTCTCTGTTCGAGGAGCGCCGGCGCAACATACACGATCCTGTCGAGAGTGACGAAAGCGATATCGACGAGGATGACACTGTTCTTGACCATGCTCCTAATTGGGCCAATGGTGCTGACGCCGATAAGAGGCAGGGTCTGAAGAATGTTGAGAAGGAGAAGGAGCCTGTTCTGAAAGACAATGGAGAGGAGTGCAAGCTTGTTCTTGTTGTGCGAACAGATCTGGGCATGACAAAGGGTACGCTAACATAACTACTCTCTAAATCGTCCACTCAGGGTGCTAACAGTATGTGTCACAGGCAAAATCGCTGCTCAATGCTCCCACGCTACCCTCGCATGCTACAAGGCCCTCTCCCGCGCCCCCGCCAACTCTCCCCTCTCCAAGATCCTCAAGCGCTGGGAACGTCTCGGCCAGGCCAAGATCGCCGTGCAAGTCAAGAGCCAGGACGAAATGCTCGAGCTTCGACGCAAGGCCCGGTCTCTGGGTATCACAGCTGAGGTTATCCAGGATGCTGGTCGAACACAGATTGAGGCAGGCAGCATGACAGTGCTGGGCGTCGGACCTGCGCCTAGAAGCCTTGTTGACCAGGTCACTGGTGGACTTAAGCTGCTGTAAACGATGAAGACGGGAAAAGAATAGAAAGGATTTTGGTAACACACAAAGACACGCGGGATTACGAAATGGGCCGGATATGTAAGAGTACTGCAAAATAGACATTCACATGGGAATTTGATAGACAAGCCCGCAATTTTCACTCAAAAGAAGCATGTTTTCTGTGATAAAGGGTATTATTCGCATTTGCACATCCAGGTCTATTACTCCTTTTTCGCAAATCTCGCCAACGCCGGTCCCAGATCCGCTTCCGCCTCGATCTGCTTCTTGTCCTTCTTTGCCTGCTGCTCCTTCCAGATCTCGTCCACCTGCAATCTCTTGTCGTCGATAATATTCTTCTTTCGCTGCTTGCGCAGATACTTCTTGAGCGCACCATTCTTGCCTCTTGCTCGCTTGCGGATCTCCTCGGCGATATCTGTAGCTGGTGTATCGAGGTCCTTCTCTGCGCGGCGCTGCTTGTCAGACCGCAGATCCAAGTTTCCGATGTAGTTGGGGTCGAGGGCGATCATGTCGGGCTGAAGCTTGTTCAGTAGACCCTTCACTTCGGACTCCTGTCGTTGCTTAGCGGTCTCAAAGGGGTTGACTTCCAGTGCGTCGTAGTTGGCTTCACCAGCACCAGGAACGATGATGGAAGAAAAGCCTGAATCGTGACCGAGACCGAGAACATCTTCGAAGGGGCACCAGCGCACGCGCTCAATGCGCTTACCCTCACCACCCCAGGCCATATAAGGACTTTGGACCTTTTCTTGAACAGGGGCATTCTTGTCGAAAAGACCCTTCCAGATTGTCGTCTGAGTACCCCATCCAACAGCTGTCAAGCCAGTATCTGAAATCGCCAGCGAAGAAGCAGGCTGGCGTGTAAAGTAATTATTGACCTCTCGGAACATTCTCAGATCCCAGACTGCCATCTTCTGATCCTGACCAGCTGATACCATGTATCGACCTTCACGGTCAATGGCCAAGTCTCGTACGGGCCCCCGATGCGCCAACAATTTAACAAGAGGATCCTGAGTGTTGGGCGACCATAATGTGACTGTTCCGTTCTGGTGGCCGACATGTAAAATAGCGTTCCAGGGGTTCTGCTTGAGGGAACATGGTTGACCTAATCGGGTGGGAATTTCGGCGACTAATTGACCTGTTGATGTGTCCTGGTATTTGAGGAAACCGACAGAGCCCTGACACTGTTAGTTGTGCATGTGGTAAGTGGGCATGATGAAACTCACGATTGTCGCTAATAGGTAGTGGTATGGCAGAAACTCCATATGTGACACCTCTTGGTGTTTCCTCAAAGTATGCAGTTCCACGCCATTGTGATCGTAGATGTAAACGTACTTCTTTTGTGCAACAGCAAAGTACTGGTTGTTGTGTAGCCACTTGACATCCCTCACGGTCTCACCCAGCTGCAATTCGCAACCAAGCTTACCCTCTCTCCAGTCCATCGTCGCAACATGACCCTTTCGACCACCGAGCAACAGGTCCCGCCCATTCCTCGAGTAATCGAAGTGATATGGTCCCAGATCGTCCAGCTTGAGCTCGAATCGCTTTTGTGCAGTCCCCACGGCAATATCCGAAGTAATATCGTCTTGTCGGACTTTGTATGTTCGCTCGAGCTCGTCCTCAGCTTCGAGGAAGCCAGATGTGTTCTCGAGCAAAATCTCGGCGTCTTTGGCTTTCAGCGCAGCATCCTGGTACTTGCCCTCAAGGCGCTTCATGTTGCTTCGAAGCTTCTTGTCCTTGATGGCCTTGATGTTGACCTTCTTCCCTCGGCCGTAGGCTTTGTTTGCTTCTCGGATTCGACGAGCACGTTCTCGCTCCTGACGAGGAACGAGTTCTGTTCTGGCGCCTTGAACGGCGAGGGCGCCATTGTCGCGCACCTTTGAAGTGGGCGCATCAACTGTGTCAACCTCCATATTTTCGTATTGTCAACGCGCTCAACTGGAAGAAGGGCAACTTTGAATTGGATGGCAGATGGATTGGCATACAACTTTCCTTATCGACAAAAAAATTCACCGCTTATCGTGTTGGCTCTATTGGATGGGATGCTCCACTCTTGGTTGACAGAATAAACGACCTTCCCAGTATATATATGGCTCAATGGACAAAGTTATGCCCATTGACTTGAGATGTCACCTACATAAAAAATCTAGAGTCTTGGTAATTGAAAATGTAAAATACAATTAGTCCCTTGCTTTAACTATATGCTATGGCGAGACCAATCACTAATAAGTCTGTACCTCGGAGACTCAGCATCCATTTAACAATCAGGGTTCTTTGTGTCATCCACTAATACGCCACTATCGATAGGCACAAAAATTATTTTGGATTTAACCCCGCCATCACCGCCTAAGAATATCGACGATATTGCCATCATTTTGTCTCTGATTTGTACAGAAATCTCAATTCGATATTTCTGTCCCTCAATCTGGCTTCGTTACCCTTTCGATTCAAAGCCGGTGGCGAGAGCAAAATGCCCGTCGCTGTAGCTCATTCCCATAGGCCTACCACAAAGGTTACACACAAGGCCTTCAAGTCACGGGCTGCGTCTAAGCATGAGTTGAGGGACCGCGCAAAGGGTGAGACTCTCCCGAAATTTTGTTACTTCTCCAATTCTGACACGAGCACAGGCCGAGTCGCCGATGAAAAGGGCAACAGAAAGACTCCCCATCAACAAGTCATGTCCAAATTCGACCGACGAAACCAGGCCAAGCAGGCCCGATTGAACAAGCACAAGGAACATGTTAAGGAAACCTCTGTTTTCGCTGGAAAGGATGGCGCTCCTCGACATGTCGCCGTCATTCCCCTATGCGCTGGAGCCGACCTCGACGCTGCGATCAAGCAGCTGAACAACAGTGTCGACATCGAGGACAACACCGACAACAACTACAGAGTCACAGTCGACCGATTCAAGCAAAAATTACAATACATCCCTATCGAGCGAGACCTGAACGCCTGTCTCGACGCTGCCCGTGTTGCCGATTTCGTCATTGTCGTTCTGTCTGCCAACGTTGAGGTCGACGAACTTGGAGAGTTGATCTTGCGAAGTGTTGAGAGCCAGGGCATGTCCACCCTCTTCACCATCGTTGAAGGACTTGACAAGGTCGAGCCCGCGAAGCAGCGACAAAGTGTTCTAGTCTCCCTCAAATCTTTCATCACACATTTCCACCCTGAACAAGAGAAGCTTTACAGCATCGAGAACCGACAAGATTGTGCCAACCTCATGCGATCACTGTGCAGCACAACACCAAAGGGCATCCGATGGAGAGACGAGAGGAGTTGGATGCTTGCGGAGGATATCAAGTTTGCCTACTCCGAGTCCGACTCGACGGTTATTACTGGTGTCGTTCGAGGCAAGGGCCTCAAGGCCGACCGTCTTATTCAGGTTGGAGACTGGGGAACTTTCCAGATTGACAAGATTGAGGCTGCTCCTCTGCCCAAACACTTCAAGAAGAAGGGAGAGGAGATGACCGTTGACCCTGAAGAGGCCGGCAAGCTTCTTGAGGAGCCGTCTGAGGATCGCGATGACTTAGTGGAGCTGGCTCCTGAGGAGGTCATGATGGACGACGCTGATGACGCTATGACAACTGATGCCACTGAGAAGAAGGGTGTTCTTCTCGATGATCACCACTATTTCTCAGACGAGGAGGCTGAGGCAAGAAAGATCAAGAAGAAGGTTCCCAAGGGTACATCCAACTACCAGTCAGCTTGGTATCTGGAGGATGTCTCTGACTCAGAGTCCGATATGGAGGACTTTGAGATGAAGGATGAGGCTGGAGAGGAGGAGGCCCGTCCTGAGGATGGTCTTGAGGGCTACGCGCCTGCACCTGCTACTGAAGGTGCCCCCTCAGAATATCCTCGATCAGAGATGATGATGGAGCCGGATGAGGATGAGGATGCCAAGCAGCTTGAGCAATATCGAGCTGGAAAGCGAAATGAGGTTGAGGACGATATGGAGTTTCCCGATGAGATTGAGTTGCACCCTCATGTCTTGGCCCGAGAGCGTCTAGCCAGATATCGTGGTCTGAAGAGTCTGCGAACCAGTACCTGGCAAGAGGATGAAGATCGTGCACATGAACCTGAAGAGTGGAGACGTCTTCTTCAAGTTCCAAACTATCAATCCTCGAAATCCCAAGCTACAAGAGAGGCTTTGGTCGGTGGTGTTGAGCCTGGTACCCGAGTTCACATCTACGTCAAGGGCATTTCCCCCATTCAAGAGAAGACCTACAATCCCAAGAAGCCGCTCACTCTCTTTTCTCTTCTACGACATGAGAACAAGAAGACGGCCGTCAACTACCTTTTCAACCTCAGCTCTGACTTCACCAAGTCTATCAAGGCCAAGGAGGAGCTCATTGTCCAGTGTGGACCTCGCCGAATGGTTATTAAGCCTCTGTTCTCCCAGCCTGGCCAAACACCAAACGATGTTCACAAGTACTGCCGGTTCCTCCATCCCGGTCAATCAGCTATTGCGACCTTCATGGGTCCCCTAACATGGGGTGCTGTGCCTGTTCTGTTCTTCAAGCGAACCACAGCTGAGGAGGTTGAGAAGGACGAGAACGAGGATGGCCCTCATATTGGTCTTTCACTCATTGGCACAGGAACCGCTCTGCCACCATCCACATCTCGCGTCATAGCCAAGCGCATCATTCTCACTGGCCATCCTTACCACATTCACAAGAGGATCGTTACTATCCGATACATGTTCTTCAACCGAGAGGATGTTGAGTGGTTCAAGGCTCTACCTCTGTGGACCAAGCGAGGACGCAGCGGTTTCATCAAGGAGCCTCTCGGTACACATGGTTACTTCAAGGCAACATTCGATGGACATATCAACCCTCAAGACTCCATCGGCGTCAGTCTTTATAAGCGGGTGTGGCCACGAAATGCTGCTCCTGTGGAGGGACCTTTATTGGAGATCGAGCACAGTGCAGTGCAAGCTGATGGCGATATGATGATGGATGACCAGGCATAGACATGACACCAGTATACCTTTAGAATTAAAAGTTGGCGTTTTTTCCCTTTCTTCTTATATGACTATTTTCAGCAGTGTCCTTTTTGATATCCATGTGAATGTTTACTCCAGCTGCTCCAGGCCCTCTGTTGGTCTGGGGCCTCCCTTGCTTCGTCTCTCTTCCTCTGCACCACTGGCCTTCCATGCGCTCTTGATCAGTCTGATGATGTGATCGACGCCAACATCCTTCTTTACCTGCGCAAAGACTGTTGGCCCACCTTCTCGGATCTTTCGAGCATCTCTCTCCATAACACCGAGGTCTGCACCGACAATCTCAGCCAGGTCGGTCTTGTTCACAACCAAAAGATCACTCTGCGTGATACCAGGGCCACCCTTTCGAGGAATCTTGTCACCGCCGCTGACATCGATAACGTAGATGATGAAATCGGCAAGTTCACGACTGTAGTTCGCAGCGAGGTTGTCGCCTCCGGATTCAATAAGGAGAATATCAGTATCGAACTCGCGGTGCAGGTCTTCCAATGCCGCGAGGTTCTGGGAGATGTCTTCACGGACGGCAGCATGCGGGCAGCCACCGGTTTCAATGGCACGGATGCGAGGAGGAGGGAGAGCTTTGTTTCGGGTGAGGAACTCTGCATCTTCGCGGGTGAAGATGTCGTTCGTCACGGCAGCGAGGGAGTATTCCTTTCGGAGAGCAAGGGAGAGAGCGAGCATGAGGGCAGTCTTTCCGGAACCGACGGGACTAATCAAGTCAGCTTTGCCATTACGATTGAGCTAGAGAGTCTCACCCTCCAATTCCAATAGTGAAAGCTCTCTCGGACCATTCTCGTCCTTCTACGATGGGCATCTCGCGACCTAGAAAGCTTCCAGGGCCATCGAGGATCTCGTGGGAGTGGCCATGCTCAACAGCATTGAAGCCTCCATCGTGAGAGTGAGAGTGGCCGTCGTGAGAGTGTGACATGATGAACAGCTCCTAAGTAAACCTAGCTTGAGGAAAGTTTTGTTGCTAGAACGAGGGAGGGGAAGCTTTAGATAAGAATATAGAGGCTGCCCTTATCAGTTTGAAGCTCCAAATACTGACGTGGGGGAGGGGTTAAGTGGGTGGAGACGGGAACCCTGTGGCGGCCGGCGGCCGGGCCATCGCCGGGAAGAGTGGGGCTTGTTTGACTTATACGGACATTCAACGTGGACCATCGCGGATGGTTTGTTTCTCAGTGCATCTCGGATGTTTCACGCATACTAGATATTTGAGTCCTGTGGAGTCACAGCTTTAATCGGCAGGCTGAGAGCCAGTCCAATGGCAATTGACACTCCGTACACCATTTGCAAAGTAAAGAACGCACGCCAAACAGTGTCATATCACTTTAGACTTGACGTGCTTAGTCTTATCTGAATGCACCGTGAGTTAGTGTTGCTATTTTTACACCCCTTTCTCTCTTATTATGGCGCCTTAACCTTCGCTGTTGTAGCCTACATAATGATGATCAGGTTTTGCTTGTTCAGAGAATCACTCATACTTCAGTCAAACCATCAGACGGTATAACAAGTGATAGAACCAAGAAGAGTTCCTAATGCCAGGATCCGAACCCAGGCCTCCTCCCTTTTGAGCACGATTCGAAGTTTTGAATATCACCGCGTGTCATGTTAAAATGCTTGGCCACTACTCCACATTAGATTATCACTGGGAGTTGCTGCTCAAGATCTCTTCATAAGGGAGAGACTTTGGTTACTCTATGGAAGATGTATCTGTTATTGTTGAGTCGGTAAGCAGGTAAGGCAACCGATGACATGATCCTCCAAACCGCTCGAGCCCCTGTTCGTAACAGAAAATGATAGAGGTACGTTTCGAACAGGTAAATATGATAGATTCTAACGTAACGGCTTGGCTGTCATAAAAAGAAAGCACGAGACATACATGCCGGGCGGATGATTGAGCGGGTGAACAACCGAGCCCGTCGATCATTGGCTTTCAGGCAAGCCACAGCAAATATCGAGAGATTACAGTTACTATGTATATCAGACCTCTATAACCGAATACAACATATATCCACAAGGCAGATGGGACATAGCCCCATATGGCCAGATGCATAATGAGCTCCGGCAATTGAGAACAATCGCACCTGGCAGTGCACAGGCATTTTATGTGCAGGTTGCGTCCGTGTCCTCGACATGATCTGATCTTGGACAGGGGAGTCAGCGAATCATAATTTGAGGCTGCAGCACACAATTGAGATGTGATAGTTTGTGGCTACGGAACACTACACGTCGCTTTTGTCTCTTGTCACATATCATTCTTCCACGAGAGTGCGCGATCAAGATTGAACTCACAATTCCGAAACTTACACAACGGCTTAGTCTAGCTGCCACCAACGTGTTCAAAGTCGACTTGCGGGGTGGCTTTTGTGTTACGTGCGAGGTCAACTAACACATTCCCCTTCTCAACGAACCAGTGTCAAACGTTCAAGGCAGGCGATCAAATCGTGCATGTAGTAATCACCTGGAATCACCCACATCATGAGTATACCATAGCTGATCTGTAAATTCGTCGTAGACCGAAGTGACTTCCTACATTGTCGATGGTAACCGGTTGGTCTCGAACACAATTGTGGCGTCTCTCAGCTCTCTGGGGAGTGAACAGCTGGTCAGGGGGTTCGGAAGTAATAACGATCTGCCTTATAACTGTGTTGAGTCATGTCTGTACAGGTAATGAGTTGGGGAGGTGGGCTGGATGACTGCATATGCATCCCCCTAAACCTTTAACTAGATCCTAGCACCCATACTACCGGGACTAGACAAAGCACCCAGTCGCCATGTCTGGGCTCAGATTTCTCGTCTCCAATCCGTTATTGTGAATATCCAATCTCATCTTGGGCAGCACTGCATCGTATGTTAACAGCAACACTTGCACCATGTCTCAGTCTGTTGCGGGAAGTCCTGTATGCGCACACCCAGCCGTATGAGTCCAGAAGCCGATACTACAGTACATGTGGGCGCAATCTCAGGGGACCCTTGTCGTCATGCCCGCTGTCAGGTCCGAGGGTAACGTATTTATGTGGTCTATTATCTCTCTTCTCTCAGTCAGCCTGTATGCTGCAATCCATTTTCCAATCATGTAACCTTTCTGCCACACCGTCGCTAAACTGCGACGGTTCTCGATCGAAGAAATATGATAGATCCGACCGAGTCCTCTTACCAGTCGGCATATGCGCATTCGAATCTTGATTCATGCAGGTACCTCATCTGGCTATCAAGCCACTCATGATTGAGCCCGGGAGCTGGCAGAAACTGGGATGGTAGGAATGGATATGAGGAATCCAGGACTTGATAACTATATAAATTGAAGAGATGAGCCGCCCTTCTGGCCGCTTGCTACCAAAGTCCGATCTCCATTGCCTTCTCCGTGTATCTTGCTCTACCCTACTCGCCATTTTGGGCTTCGAGGAGCAGTGACTCAGGTAGTGCATTCGATCTCATTTCTTCTCATTCTTGTATTTATCACGACAAGAGCACTACAGTGTGTTGGCACCAGTCATGGCCTCCCAGGATCTACAAACTCCAACAAACAGTACAGACGAGAGGAAGCAGTCAGTCAAAATAGATTCCATAATGTCTCATACTGACATTCTATAGGGCCAAATGCCGCGGCTTGATGCTGGCGCCGTACATCTACGACACCGATTCCGTCCAGGAGCATCTCCTATGCAGAGCGGAAGCCAACAACACTGCGCCAGAATCAGCCAAAAACATGTCTGAAATTGTGAGACAGGAAAACCATGACGTCCTTGAGGTTCAGTATTTGGATGCCATGATGCAGGAACCTTCTTCCCTGAAAAGTCGACTTTGAACTTCTATAGTCGCAGTGTATACTAGACCTGCTATGACGGTTTGACGGTTTTCACAGTCTGCTCTCTATTTTTTCAGTCACGCAAATGGATTCATTCACGATATTCCTTATTGCATTATTATTGAACTGCTTTTTATCGCTGATTCACGTCATATACGTCGTAGTTCCTAGTAGAAATCTTACACACTTCAGCCATGGCCACCAACCCCTTGAATATCATACGAAGATTTATAGCTCTCCAGGAAAAGTATCTCCCGAAATCCACCGAATCTCTTGAGACCTTCCGCATCTGTCTTCTACTTAACCCAAGGCTGCTTAGTCGCAGCACCATAAACCGGGATTTTGACCGGAAGAGCCCCGGAGGCCCCGCTTTTCCCGAATCACACGGAGTTGTGTGTGTACCCACATCTCGGCCGGGATACTCGGAAGTCATTGGTTCAAGCCTGTGGTCTGTAAGCGCCCGTCCTATGTTCTCTGAGGTCCCGTCACGGAGCTCTCCCAATCTTGCTCCGCTTCCCCCATTTCCCCGGGCTTTCTCAGTGTTCGAGCTGACCAAGTTGACCTGGAGCTGACGTGCTACACCCCGGAGCACCGACTCCAGGGCTATAAAAATCTCCCCTCTTCTCCCCGGTTCCCATTCTATCCTTCCCTTTGATCTATTTTTATGCCCTGGAGCTGCTACCTCGCCTCTTGCTTAGCCCAGACGCCCCTTTTCTCGAAGTATCTCCTCAGATCTAAGCTGTGAAGGGCCGTTCAACATATTTTCCCAGGTACCCTCCGAGATTCTCCCTCCCGTCACTTCTTCATCCTCTTGCCCCAAATCAGACACCTCATTCGACAATCTATGTCTTCGAAAGAGATTAAATCCCAAGTCCATGCTTTGGAAACTCGAGACGAGCAAGTAACACTCAGCAACCGCCAGTCACCAGGCAACTGACTTGTTGCATCCAGGCCTCCAGAAGATGCTTGCATGCTCAATAGATTCATTTACGATGTTTCTTCTCTTCAGGAGCGATTACTTCAGTTGCCTGTGGTGAAGGACCCTCGTGTTGTGCCTGTGACGGGCTCCTCCGCAAAGATGAAGGCGGTTGGCCCCCCGGAGGACAAGGGCAAGCTTTGACACAGTGACCCCCTCCCTGGATTACAACGGATCTCTACACGGCCATAGTTTAATTTCATATTATTTATATACTTCACAATGTTTTGCTTGCCACAAGAGCTATTAGCCCTCCCAACCTAGCATCATCGGTACACGTAGCATCGCATCTTATTAGGCGTTTCTTCTTCTTTTCCATACACAAAGGGTTAAAGACTGCAATACTGAGATCTGTATATTTCAGCCGCTGTCTCTTTCTTGATATGTGATCTTGCTACGACTTTGTAAGCCACGCACAAGTTACCCAACATGGCAGGTCGTACGCCTCCCTGGAAGATACATATCCTTACAGCACTTAAAAATCAGTGTTAACGAATCTGAAACTTAGCAAGACTCACAGACATGTTGATCTGTTCTCGAATTCGTGTTTGCTAATTACTAGTAGATTCGCTAAGACTCATATGGCGTAGGCAGCAGGGTTGTTCTCCAGCTGAATCCAAGCTCGAGGCACGGCCCTTCCTTTCCACGTGGCTATGAGCGGCATGTAAGATCTGCCGGGGTTCAAAACATAAAGGGGGAAGAATCTCGACTATCGTTGGCCGGAGCGAGTCATTAATTATCCTTATATATGCTAATCTTAACGAATTGGGATTGAGGTGCGTCTGGCTCAGGTGTCAGCAATCGCAAGTGGATATCCTAGGAGCCGGATCGCATCCGTAAGCTAAGGATATCTTTGGAGAAGGACAAGCATACGGGAGATCAACTGAAAATACGCCCGGCTCCTTACGGCCGCGTCTTTATGTCCAGGTGATATACTCTGTTATCATCCTCGCGTCGATGGCTGTGGAATAGGGCACACCGCTCAGTATCGGGTTGTTTGAATGGGTGGCCTCAAACAGGGCCGAGCATCCCCACGAGGCTGAATCCTTTGGCAGGTTCCACGAAGAGCCTCATGACCTGAATGGCCAAGTTATCTCTTCTCTCTGCGAAGCAAGCAAGTCCCAGCTGTCAATCAACTAAGCGATGCAAAGCATGCAGAATCGTCTGTGCATCAAAGGATCGATGCAGAAAAACCAGATACGGCACTTGCCCACATGAATATAACCCCCTTCGAATACATGATGCATCATTGACACCAAGTTATCCATTCAGATGAGTGTTGCAAGCTCACCGCTTCTCTGTTGTATGCAGCAGGCTGAAAACGAATGCGCACTTTGGGAGGGTGGGTTCGTAATTATTGGCCCTGTGTTGGTTCTGTTCCTGTCCCAACCACTTCTCTCCATAGGTCAAGAATGCACTACCACAACGTGGAAACAAGAAATATTCTGCTGTAGATGCCTGAGACATTGTTGAGCCAGGTGCCTGGTTAGGTAGCCTACACACCACCACATGTTTGATGCAGATGCCAAATTGGCATCAACTTGGAGACCGCTTCTTCGGTTGTGGCAACAGACCAAGGTTCCCAGTCCTATCCTGTCTCCTTGCGCCGCCTGCACTTTCTCGTGTCTCGTTGATAATAGGATCGCCAGTCTAGAAAGGCTGTGTTTGGAAATGCGGGCGTTTCGGTGCCCGGACTGTTTGATGGTGTTGAGGCTGTTGTATGTGTCTTGTCTCGACAGGACGTAACTCGAGCCTGCCGATCCTTAGGTATCCCCTGAAGCAGTTATAAAAGTTCATAGAGTCCCATTTCTTTCTTTTAATTCTCATGCTTTGAGGCATGGCTCTTTCAGGACATAGCTTTGAGTTCTCACATCTTCCAATGTTGAAGAAGTACCGCTGAGCGACCCCCTATCTTTATTTTTGATTCTATTCTCACGTTCCTTAACACATCCCAACACGGGCACTTTACCATTCAGTGAATTTCCGAGGTCGTCTTCGCCTCCGCCATGCCTTGCGACTCAACCCACACTGACACCATCCCTAACGGTGACACTCCACCGTGAGATGCACATACCTGATCATTTCATGACTTCAGCTAATAGATTAACTCCTCAGAAACACAACCGAAACGAAGATGTTGGAGCCTTACATTCACGATATATCCTCTCTTCAGGATCGCCTACTGATGAGGTCCATGGCTGAGGATAATAAGGCAACTGGAAATGGGGCCGGTTATTCAGGACCAAAGGGTTCGAAGCTATAAGAGACTCTGTGAGGATCCATTCAAGTATATTGGCCATTAAGTAACATACTACATGTTATTTTGTAATATTACCTTGAGCTTTGTTCCGTAGATATACATTCTAGGCAAATGGATGAGCCATCACCCTTGTTCCAACTACTAGATAATGCGTGCCAGGGGGAAGCCTTGCAAGCTTCCAAGCATACTGATGGTCCAGGACATCCTGACCTTGTCGACGCTGAAACTGAGCTCCCAAGGTGCATACCGAGACGGTATACTGACCTGTATACAGACGCACCGAATGAACCAACATCGGTATCTCGTTATGCTTGGTCCACAACATGGAGTCCAATTGCAGCACTTGAAGTCAAGTTTCAATGCTGTCAGCTTTTAGTCTCAAACGTAACCTTCCGGCACAGATAACAAATCTTGAAGAATATCTGTTTGGTCTTGGGGGGCCGTGAGAATCAGCTCACCGCTTGCAACCACACATCTATCCCAGAAGTTCAGTTCTAATGAAGAGACAAGACCATGAGTCTATTTTACGTTTCATGATGTACGTTGTTGCACAGATATAATTACACGTTATTCGTACCGCCCCTGGCACGCTATCTTCTATCCAATCCTGAACCTCCCATTTTCTCATTTCATTCATTGAGCCGGAGGTGTTGTTGTTGAGGGGGGTATCGATGCATCTGCAGCCGCCACCTTTGACATACCAGCTTTCTTCTTCTTGAGGGCAGCAGCCTCTTTCCTTTGAGCAAGAATAGCACCAAGCTTTTCCAACATCTCTGTGCTGAGCTCGGGCTCTCCCTCGGCAGCACGCTTCTCGCGCTGCATCTCGTGGAACTCTTGCAGAGGAGTCTGCATAGACTTGATAGACTCCTGTTCGGCTTTCTTCGCTGCTGCCTCGGCCTCCTTCTGCTGCACGTACCACTCCTCGTGGCGTGTTCGGAACTTGGAGAACTTGTTTCTCAACTCGTCGATAACGGTCTCGGGCATTGGAGGGGAGAGGAGGTTGTAGTAAAATGTTCGGTTGTCGACAGTCTCACGGATGGTATCACCATCAAAAGTCTCGAATTCTGGGGCCTCAACCTCGGGCCAAGGGATGACAACATTGATTCCAGGAACAATTCGATCCCACTTGTTTCCGTATTCCCATCGGTCGAAGCTCATGTTTGGGGACTTCATGTTCGGGGGGATAGCCTTAAGCTCATTGATAATGACGTCTCTTGTGACTCCGGTTTCGGGGTTGGCGATAGGATAGACGAGACGAATAGACCCAATCGAGAGTGGCATGGGCGCAGAGCGGCTGTCGTTTCCAAACATACCAGCAGAAATAGCCTAAGAACCATTAGTCCCTACTCAAACCACGTCAAGTATCGTACTTACCCGGTGATAATTCTCTAGAGTAACATATCCACCTTGAGTGTTGATCGTCTTGATGCGATCAATCTTGCCCTTGTCGGGTCCATCCATGATGACCACACGGTCTGAAACGGCAAGGTTAAGCTGCTTCAAACCACCAGCCCAAGCACACCTCTTAGCCAGAACCTCAGGTCTTGGTGTGTAAAGACCATAGTTGGACCAATCCGTTCGTACACCCTCCGTGAACATGCCATAACCATTGAAGCCCAGATCCCGCTTGGGAGCAATAGGACCCAGCGCCCAGTCCTCCTGTCTCGCCCGGCGCGCATCCTGCAGATTCTGTCGGACCTCAGAGACAGCCGCTCGCATAGCTTGTCGGTTTCGAAGCTTGTAATTGTTCTCTTCAGATTTGGCGGCTTTTTGGGCTCGTCGGCCAGCCTGGCGCTGGGCCTGGGCGACCCGCTTGGCGAGCTTCTGCATGGCGGAGAATGAGCCGCGAGTATTTATCGAGGGTATCCGCAGGCTCTATCAGCTCATTGAGCGGATTGAAGCTGTTGGCGCCGAATTGTCGCTGGGCGTTACGATAATTCGTTGTGGAGTGCGTGCCCGGTTGAGCTGGAAATTCTCTACGTCCACGGAATTAACCGCAGTAGTGTAGGTGCGGATATTGACCAAGCACTGTACTCCGCACTATGCTCATGATAGCTTCATGTTGTGTTCCTGTAATAACTTTGATATTGGATTGCAATTCGTTTTTACGTGACTCTCCTACATCTTACTGGAAATACAGTTACCCAATCACTTTGGCGACCTTCAACAAAAAAGCATTCCTCTTTTCTTCAGCCAAAGCAGTCTACTTCCACTCAACTTCAGATAATCATGCTTGATCAGGCACAGTGAACTGAAGGATTCTTTCTGTATATATTTCACTAATCCAGTTCGTGTGACCCACGACTCTATCCCATCACAATGCTTGGTTTTCTTTCGTCATGTAACCTCTATTGAACCCGTTCTGAAGCGAGAATCGTGCGGATATGACAGCATCATTTTCTCACCCCATATCACCCCGAATAGCAACGAAGTATTAAGACATCATACATGAGTTCACATATAGATCAATCATCAAGGCTGGGGTTGCATTGCCGCTGAGAGGCCTCTGGGGATGACCTTAAAGATCAGCACGTATTTGGCTGTCAGAATCACGAATGTGACAGACACAATCCAAAGATTCTGGCCCCTGGGAGCAAGTGAACCTAAGACATTAGACGAGGATGCTAGATAAAATAAAGCCATCAAAGAGCCGCCTAAGCTGAGACTAACTTACACTTCGGATTGAGAGCTTCATCTTCCCTACCTCTAGACTGGGTATACAAATGTCCAAGTATCATGATTGACCCTAATTGTCCGTAACACATATCCCGTCAATCAGGGTCCTTGAGGCTTGAGCCAAGATGATCAGGGGATGAGGTTGGATGAAAGTCCTACGCTTTTGGACCAGCGTAGGACTTTTCTGCCCACTGTAAGCTCTAGTACTGGCCGTTCAGTCGCCCTGGGCTTTTGGCTTTGGCACGCAGAGGCGGGATGGCACAGGGCGCATTGCATGACGGACCAGGGGTTAGAAGCTTGTGCCAGCTTCACTTCTCTCCCATAGAAGATTGTCTTGTGAAGATAGCTTGGGCGGTGATTGATGACGCGGAAACACATGAGAGTATGTTAGCAATGGAGGTACAGGGGAGTCGTAGCTGGAGACAGAGAGTATTGTCCATTGCCTGCAGTAATCAGCCGGAAATCAAGGTCATCAACTTCAAACGTCTATTCAAAATTTAAAATGGGTGCTATCCTCATGCCATCCACTACAGTTGGAACAGTCGTTGGCGATAGCCGCTAGATCCCAGCTGGAAATCACAGAGAGTCAGATCTAGGCAACTCACAAGAAGGCATTTTGATGCTTTCCAATAAACCCAGATTCAATCACAGACCTCTCAGACTGATGGCTAGTTGATTAGCCTCATCATCTTCAAATGATAGAAACCGAGCCACGGTTTCAGCCTCGGCGCTATGGACCCTAAATTGTTCCATCGTGCATGTCTAGCTGAGATGATAGTGAAGCACCAAGCAACTTAAAGCCAACAAATACACCACAGCAGGACTGTATGATGGATCAAGGACTGGTGAGCACGTCAGACCGATAGGAATTGTGCAGAACCATGGCTCATAGACCGGCAAAGAGTCAGAAAAAGTACCCTACCTTTGTCACTTGTGAAGAATGACAGCATAGGTGCAGCTCAAAGAAGCTATCTTTGCAGTTTGCAGCTCATTCTCATTGACCGTCAGTCCGTCAATCAAACTAAACTGGCTTGACCAAACGGCCAACGCCGTTACCCTGGCCCTTGATATTGCCTGTCGTCCAATGTCATCGACCAGTTCATCGAGCAGGTCGGCTCTTATCTCATCTCGTCATCATTATCACTGGCATTCTCTGTTTCAGACTCACGTAAATGGTCAACAACGCAACACAACGCAACCACTGCATGCAAGCAGAGCAAAGCAACCAAGCAACCCGCGCATCTACTATCCAATCTGTCCCGTCTCGCATCGACCACTGAAAGTTTGGCGGAGCACTCTCGGTAAGATGGATAAACTGGGTCAGTTAATTCCCTCCTGGGAAATAACTTAGCGGAGGGAGGCTTGTGACGCGCACTGCCCAGAACCTTTCGCACTGTGGCCAGACTCCACTAATCGCTCACTGAAAAGGAGACGGTGTTAGCGGTTGCTGCCACCCACCAGCCGAAAGCCAGGGCCACGCTGTTGGTTGCCTCAGGATGGACCCTTTCCGCGTAATGTGACGGAGCAGAAGTACCGTTTGTGTGGGAATATCGGCGAAAGTGTACCTTGGCCAAGTGAGTGTTTCTTTTTTGAGCCCAGTCCAGTCCAGGGGAAACATTCATCATCAAGGAGCCCAGTCCGGGCCCCAGCAGCTCGCAGCCCCAGCAACAGACAGGAGGGAAACAACAAAGCTTGCAGCCCTGTCAATCCCTGATTGAAGATGGATGTGATGCGATACTTAGGAGGCTTATCTGCGCGGACGGCTGGCGACACTTTTCAATATGATAGTTCGAATAAGCACAAAGGATATATGACAAGCTAGAGGCATATAGCATTAGCCAAGTGAATCAACATCCAAACTTGGTTCTGATTCAAAGCCGAAACCTACTTTCAGCTGTCATTGTCTGCTCTAAGCTCTTAGATGTACGCTATCAAAACACAGTGCGACTTGCAATCGCCTTGCTTGTCCTCAACTCAACAACCCTGCCCAACCCCCAGCATCACCGGCACCAAGACCTCTGACACTGGCACCTGGTACTTCGGCTTCAGCACTTTTCACGCGCTCTTCAGAGGTACCTCTCGTCCTTTGAACTGCCCTGGTTGCCTGCTGTCCTGTGCTTGCCCACCCGCTGTTGGGTCCTATCCTGTCCTGGCGCCCGCCCGGGGCTGTCGCTCCAGTGCCTGCAGTGCAGTCGGACCCCCAGTCCTAGCGAGAAAAAAACCAAGCCCAAGCCTATTTCACCCAAAAAACCAAAGCCCCTTCTTCTTCCTCGCCGTCTATTTTCTGACTGAGGTGCTCGCTCGGTCTCTCTACTGCCAGTCCCAACCTGACCTAACCCAACTCATAACTCTCCTCTTTCTCTATCCATCCATCTCCCATCTCCCATCCCCATCGACCCGCAGCCGCCGCTCTCCGCGAAACTCACAACCTGCACCATCTCCCAAGCTCAAGCTCAAGCTCGCATTTCACGCCAGCAATCTTCGTCCATTTCTCTCGACTTTTAAACCAAAAACCACATCTAATCAATAACCATGGCTGAGATCCGCCGAAAGCTCGTCATTGTCGGCGATGGTGCTTGTGGTAAAACCTGTTTGTTGATGTGAGTTGGCCTTCTATCACGACACGACACGACTTGAAAGTCGACCTCCCGTTGCCCATCACGTTCCTGTCCATCGCCTCGTTGGCATCACAATGTTTCCATCAGACGGAGTCTCGAGAAGAGGGCGACCGACAGTTTTTGGCTTCTTGGACAGCCCAGTGCTTCGTATCGCTTGACGCCATCAGCTCTATCGTTACCGTGATAGACACACATGCCCCTTGCTTCAGCTCACCGTCCTCCGTCGCCGCTTTCATTACCATCATTGCTATCATTAATCCGAACCACTTAATAAACACGATGCTAACCAATCCTCCAGTGTTTTCTCCAAGGGCACTTTCCCCGAGGTAAGAATTGACTTTGTTGCGGCGTCGCCTTTCAACCTTCGCACGCTTAGCCACGCGGCTTGACAAACAGCCTTATCATGCAACGGGCATCACCACAACAACCTCCTTACTAACAATTCCGTCTTCAGGTCTACGTCCCCACCGTTTTCGAGAACTACGTCGCCGATGTCGAGGTCGATGGCAAGCACGTCGAGCTCGCCCTATGGGATACTGCTGGTCAGGAGGATTACGACCGTCTTCGACCCCTGTCCTACCCCGACTCTCACGTTATCCTGATCTGCTTCGCTGTTGATTCTCCCGACTCTCTCGACAACGTCCAGGAGAAGGTTTGTTTGCCCCCCAGTGCCAGGTGGCTGGATGCAAGTTGCTATTGATACAGCTTTGCTGACACGTGCTCTTATAGTGGATCTCTGAGGTTCTGCACTTCTGCCAAGGTCTCCCTATCATTCTCGTCGGCTGCAAGAAGGACTTGCGATACGACCAGAAGACCATCGAGGAGCTCCGAAAGACCAGCCAGAAGCCTGTCTCCCCCGAGGAGGTACGATACATTCCCCAACAAGCGCCAAATCAAGCTCTCGAAACTTGATTGGCCAGCTTGCTGCACGTCATCTTGAAACGTACTAACAGTTATCGATAGGGTGAGGAGGTTCGCAAGAAGATCGCTGCCTACAAGTACCTCGAGTGCTCAGCCAAGACCAACGAGGGTGTCCGCGAGGTATTCGAGCACGCTACTCGCGCTGCTCTGCTGTCGCGAAGCACTCGTGGTAGCAAGCACAAGAAGTGCCTTGTTCTGTAAAGGGCGCTATGGAAGCCCTCTGAGCGCAGTCCACGCACACGTGCCGTGGCCTGACCCTGCGTTGTAATCCTTTGTCGTTCCAGTTCTACCTCAACTTGGCCCCGGCAGATCGGATACGGGTTCGTGGCAGCCAAGAAGGAGAAGGCTGTCGGCATGCATCGGTTTTCTCGGAATCTGGAGTTTGATATTGTCTCGCTCATGTCTGGTCCATCGGCCTACGCGCCGACCCTTCTCGCTGGATTGATGGTTTTCTCGTCGGCAGAGCCCATGGTTTCTTGGACCTCCTGAATCTCGCAGGCGGTTACCTTTTCCCGGCAGATACCTCGTCTTTTTTATTATCACCACTGGCATGCGAGCGGGACCTTTGTTTTACGTATATGCGTGTCGCGCATGGGGGAGGTGGGCCAGATGTCTTTTTTCTTATTCGGGGCTGTTGAGGAGGAGGATGAGGAGTGGCTCTCGTTCCTTGCTCTCCTGCCAGGTCTGTCGGTCATTGCAGACTGACAGATGAGGAACTATCAGGGAGAAGTATCAGGAAGCTGGGAAAGGCTCCGTGGACTGGTCACGGCGAGAGCGTTTGTGTCTGCTTGTGTGGATATGGGTCCGGCTGGGGGAACCAAGTCGGTCCAGGCCATAAATCTTTTCGTTTTTTCTCTTGAAGCCTCGAGACCGTTACTTAGACCATGGAGATGGGACATCTATTGCGTAGGGCCTGCCTGTTTAATCTCTTGATTTTTTGTATACCCTGTCTATCTGTTTTTGTGATGTTGTTGTACGTACAGTATGCTCATGACGACGTGACCCTCAGTATCTAGACCTACCTGACTTGTCTTGTTTGTATTTGTTCTGCATTGACATGTCATGTTACACTCCTTCTAACTGGCTGTCATTCCCCAGCCAACTTGAACCAAGATGCTTATCCGTCTTGGTATGCGTATCTTGACTGGTCTTATCAAAGGCAGCCTCCTTGTCCACGTGCCAATGTCTAGTCATGTGGCCCCCATCCCATGCTAGACTCTTTGATCGGCGCCGAGCCTATTTTGGCTTGGGTGATACCAGTGATGTAATCCCATCAACGGCTCACTGTGGAAGTGAGGCAGTTGGTATGATCAGCCTAGGAGGGACAGTTCACGATGCACGCACGCACGATGATACGAGGTGAATATCAGTCTTATTTCCTCAGTGTCGAGATAAAACAAATAAGCGAGCGAGCGCATCCTCTGCTTCACAAATACCACCTAATGCATGCATGAATGAACATCAACCGCCCAAGAAAAGAGTGACGCTATCGAACAGCGGCCTCATCACGGCAACCACCGAAACCCCCAACCACACTCCATTGTATGCATGCCTGCCCTGACCTAGCCTAACACCGGTATAAACAACTTCTCATCCGTCTCATCATATCATCGTGAATCTGCCTCTTGGTCTTTGTCTTTGTGGAGTTTAGACGGGGCAGTGCTAGAAGCAGTCAGCATCGTGTCAGATAAGGTAGAGAGACGAGAGGACGAGTATTAGACATACAGCACCACAGCTACCGCAAGTCTTGCCGGCGCCCTCGATGGCGGCGTTGCACTTGGGGCAAGTGTTGTCATGGTAGTCAACAAGAGGCTGCATCTTGACTGATTGATATACAAGGACTAAGTGTTGGGAGTAGAAAGAAGAGGTCAAGTTTGGTTATGGAGAGAGAGCACTGAAGAAGAAGGATGACAGAAAGAGGGGAAAGGCAACCTAATATATAACCAACCGTCAACCTCAAACAAATCGTCCCCGTCCTCTCTCAGCACGAGATTTACGTATGTTTCTCTATCCCAAAGCGGGGTTCGTTAATTGTAAGCGCAAATAGCGGGCTTCTGCTTTGTTTTACCCCCTCCTGCTATTCGTTGCGTGTGACACCCCTCTCCTTGTGCTTCACTTTCTTTATGTGATCCACTTGCTATGAGGTACGGCAGTAATGTGGCACACTGTATGGATGCTGCTGCCTTGTTCTAGGTAGAGAGCATGTTGGGTTATCCCGCGGAGGTTGACAGTTGTGTTGGAGATGGGTGGGGAATGAAGGATCGTGTGAGGAACAGGTCATAATAGCTTCAGCGGTGTATGAGGCAAGTTGTTTTTGCAATATGGATGTTGAGTATACACAACGCCTGAAAAGAAGAGTTTCTCTGAAATGCTGCTTTTCCCCAGGAATTTTAGCTTCCTTATGTTGGTCAAAGTATGGTGACTACATCGACAGATATCATAGCTTCACCTCGCCCATAAGCAGAGATAAGAGCAATAAGAATACGAGTTCATCTGCCGAGGAACTGAAAACTCTATAAGGATTAAAATACCGATATCACGCCATGCAACTCCTTACTCAATCCCAATGTACATGGTACATGGTTTCTTTGATCTTATTTGTTAAATCTTCAACCAAATCATCCGCCTTTTTTACATGACTTATATATCTCAAGCAGCAATACTCCCTGTAGTCACGCATCTTGCTTTCATGCGTACTATCTTACACGCTTGTTGTCCCAGTAAGGGTCTATGTCTGTTGTGCTTCGTTATGCTTTAATGTTGTTTTGAATAAAAGTGAAAAGGGAAAGGTAAGAAACGCCTGGTACTTATACACACTGCGCCGGTCCATCTTTGCCTGTCAAGTGTCAGTACATGTTCCAACGTCCAATAGTCGAATACCCAGATCTTCACAAGGCACACGGGGGAACTCACTGTTAATCATCTTCTGCACAGCCTGGATCACACTAATGACCATGACAATCATGCCAAACACGACCACTGCGCCCGCCATATATGTCCGCCAGCTTCGTGTCGTCAACTTCATATAGCACAGCGGAGGCAAGATGTAAGCCATGGCCACAGCACTCGTGGCTCCAACAAGCTCAAACACAGCACCAAGATCACAGGTCACCAAACTTAGCACCAGAGCTGACGCAACAAGACTCGTACTGAAGAGGAGATGGCGATTCATGTTGAAGGGCTCGTCAGGGAAGAAGTATGTCAACATCACTTCACGGCAGACAAATGCCTCCAGGGGTAGGGTGGTGAGCATGTTGAGGCCAAAGCAAAGACGTGCAATGTTGACCATGGTGTTGTCTGCTGGAAAGTTGTTGAGAACATTGCCTAACGTCTTGTCACCAAAAGTAAGGAAACCACCTAGAGCGAGGACAAGACAGAACACCATTGATATACCAGTTGAGTAGTGAGTGACTCGGGAAAAGTTATCAATGGTAGGTGTCTTGAGAGACCCGTAGATCAGGAGCGAGTTGTGGTGGCAAACGAAAGCTGCGTAGGTCAGCAACTCTGATCAGAAGCTCAGGTTATCAGGACAGGTCCTTACCGAATGAAATAACACCAATGGCCTGGAAGAAACCACCGTTGAAGAGGAGCAGTGAAGGAGTAAACGAGCCCCGTTCTGACGAGGGCGTCAGGATGCCTTGTATGAGGATGGTGAGGACAATAACCACCATGCCAACAAGCGCAAACATGCTTGCCTTGGCCAACTACCCAAATTCAATTAGCCCAGGTTCCAACAGGACGAGCCACGTTGTAATCCTCTTCTCACCTTTGAAATATCCCGATACAGCGTAAGGGGATATGCAATGCCCATCACAAACACCGCGATGGCGACCTGTCGATTCGCCAAGAGACCTATTACAGGCACATTCGACAAGTTCGGCCAGACAGCGACTAGGACGTGAGGAATCGTATCGCCAACAATGACACCGTATGCAACCATTCCGCCAAACGCAAAGACCCATTGCGCAACACTGATAGCGATCAGCCCAGAGTGTCCAAAGCAGTGCTCAACTGTTCCTTGGAAATGACTCGTCCCGCTGAGCTTGCTATTGATGACAATAAGACAGATCGTCCAGTCGACAACAACCGTCAAGCCTACCAGCAGCAGGATGCCTCCGACCAGTCCGGCTTGGCGCACAGCGTATGGCTGTCCAATGATGCCCGCACCGATGATAGAGTTCGCCATGTTCATGAAAGCAGATTTGAGCCCTGACTTTGGTCGGTTCATCTCATGCTCAGCTTGTTCCGATGGATCCCCCATCGAGTTTGCAAGAGCAACACTGGGTGCTTCAATGTTGGTCAACAGCGGCACACGATGCGCCCGGCCCGGACTTGTCGCCTCCTCGACATCAAAGTACGCATCATCTGAAGACCTTCTCTCACGATCCGCAAGCCTCCCAAAAGCTTCTCCATTGCTAACACCCACGATCTCCGGTGTCAAGTCGAAGCGCACGCGGCTGGGAGTCCGAGGCTGGCCATCAGCTTCAACTTTGCCTGAAGCCTTTCCTAAATCTGCGCTGGCGTTTCCACTGCTGTAATCATCGTCACCCACGCCAAAATAGTCGTCGTCGTAATCGTGCCCGTGTTCTAGGAGGCCGCGGTCTTCGCCGTGCGGGTTCGGGGGGCCATCGTTCCTGGCGTGCGTCATTGTCGAAGGGGAGTAGCAAGTTGATATTGCGTGTACATTTTCCCCTGGAACAGCAAAGGATTATGTTCGATTCGCTCGCGTATATACCAAAAGGAAGAAATAATCAAATAATTAGTTGTAAAAAGATCGACGGCGAAGCAAAAGGATAGAAAATCGAATGGTTGTAAGTTGTTAGCGGTCGGTTGGTTAGTAAGGTTGTCTGTCCTCCCCCAGATAAGCATGGATAGCAAACATTAGCGTCATTTGCAGCATGATAGGCGCTGGGATTGGCGTAATGCCCCTTGTGGAATCGCTGGAATCGCCCGCTAGCTGTGTCTAGGCTTATGCAGGGGCACGGGTCATCCAAGAGTATTTGAAGAGGCGTTGAATAAAGGGTGAGGCTTCTATTGAGAAGGTTTGTTCTTTATCGGAAGAACAAATGAACAGCTACGTTATGAAATATCGTTATTTGAGGTATAACGCCATCCCACCGTTGTTGATCGTGCCTTAAACCTACATAACTAACTCCAAGACCCTCCGGGTTCCAGGGACTCAAAAATAGGGGTCCAATTTACACTCTCCTTTTCAACGGCTGTATTCAAGGGGCGTTCACCAAAACCTTGCGGACTGTCGTCGAAGAATGAGAATGAGCTATAGTTGTCCATTCAAGCTTACTGACCTTCACCAATCTACTGATTCACCTGGGTACCATTAAAAAGCAATTCAGTCCATCCAATGTTTCTGTTGATGGTGATGGTCTATGTCTACTTAAAAAATACTTGTAGCATGGCTTCATCTGCCATCTGTAGGAACCCGTCATGTTCACCTCTGTTCGATCGGGTATCATTGTAGCTCGAACCACATCTTGTCATCCCATGCTGTGAGCTCTCTGTCCTCGTATTCCTCACACGATGTCTTCGTGTTCTATGCAGCTCTCAAAGTATGTATACGCGCTTCTCTGCGCTTCTAACGATTGTATCCGGGTATTAAAAAGAATGTAGTGCCGCTCATCTGACTATTTCTATGCCAGTAGGACGAAAAATGGTACTATACAGAAAATGAATGTGAAGCGGGCTTGTGAAAGTGGCCCTGAAGATGCTGCTGAGTCTTTTGTTTCGGTTGGTTTGCTTGAATCAGCAGTGGCAGTGCCAGATGAGACAGATTCTTTGCCTAGGCCCATGTCTGGTACTGCAGTTGCTTTTGATCCGGAGGTGGTTGTGATGCCAGTTTCTTCCGTGTCATCAGACGTCGTGGTTGCTTGGCTGGTGGTCATGGTCTTTGTTGAAGAGCTGTTGTCTTGACTGTCATTGCTTGAGCCATCTGTGATAGCGTTGGTAGCAAAGCCTGTTCTCGTCAGCACAAGGTTTTTATCACTTCAACATATCAACTTACCAATTCGGCGCTCGTCCGCATCAAAAACAGCGTAGACATTCTTGATAAAGGTGTCGCCCAATAACCAGGCTCCTTTGACAACCTCAAAACCGTAGACGTTGCTGGTGCACTTGCCATCCTTGTTGGGAGGAGAAACCCAATCCTTGGGTGAAATGACATAGTCGACTCCAGAGAAAGTCACGGTCAAGTTGCCGTTGCTATCGCAAGGAACAGTATATGTGGTCCCATCACTGCTCTGGGCCCCGTCGATAAGAGCATGGAGCTTCTTGACGTTGTCAGGTGATCCAAACATGAAAGATGTTCCAGTGTCGATGAAACTGCGGATGCCACCGATGTCTGCCTTCTTGCCGTTGTAGCCCATGTCATCGATCTCGATAGCCCAGTCATTGTCTTCGCCAATGGAAGTATACGTGATCTTGCCGGAATACTTGTCGGGATTCGTTGAGCCAAAGCTGATTTCTCCTTCGTTTGTACCATCAGCGGCACGGTTCAGGGCAACGCAGAACATGTTCTTTTCAACTTCCTTGGACTTGGCCAGGGCATTAAGAAAGTTGCTGTCGGATCCTTCGTTAATGGCGAGACCAAGAATGCCGTCAAAAGCGAATTCGATGAACTGGTCCGAGGTCGTATGCGTCAATCCGAACTGATACTTGATGCTCATGCCAGCCACAGTGATTGTGTCGGTTGCCCAGGTACCAGATACCTTTCCAGAACCGTAGGCAATGTTGAAGTCGGATTTCGATACTTCGAGTGAGTCGGAATCGCCTTCGCCGAATGTGTTGTGCATCTGACATGCTTTGCTAGTACAAGAACTGCCCATAACCCAACTTGAACCAGCGCCAGTGTCGATAAGCATGTACATTGTCTTCTTTTTCGATCCAACCTCGACCTCGATGAAGTATGAATAGTCCGTTCCGTCCTGGTCAACACCCTGAGTGTGCTTGTTTGTCGATTCTGTGGCCTCCATGACATCGTATTTGTTATCACGCTTGAGCAGCGTACTGGTGTCAGGGATGCTTCCTCCGGCATATTTGGCGATCAATCGTGCTGCTTCGTGAGCTGCTCTCTCAGTGATCGGTTGGCTGGACTGTAATTGAACGGTCAACGTAATGAAACTGTCAAGCAATTCTCCAGAAACGAACCTGAGGTGATCTTTGCTTGATATCCATACGCACACCACCACCGTTGCCCACACTCTTGGGACTTCGAGCCACACGCCTTTGTCCTACATCAACACGCCAGCTCGGGCTATAAGGGAAGAAGGCATGGGCAGACGAGGCCAAAGCCAATTGTGCCAATAGAGATGCTGGGCGCATATTGAAGCTATACTGAGTCAATTCAACCAAACCTCCCCAGCGCGTACAGAAGGATATGCACTTGGAGGTGGTTGATATAACCTGGATTGACCTGTATTGAACAAGAACGGAGGGAGACTAGAGTCAAAGCTAATTGGAACAGCTTGTCTCAAACGCGTCCCGACAGGAAGACAGAATCGAGGCGAGGCCTCTTGAGCCAGGTTTGGCGAGTGTATTAAAGGATTAGAATTACGAGCCCAGCATTGGAAACAAAACGGCACAGTGAAGATGCCGACTGATAACCAGAACCTGATGCAAGTTGGACAAGCGAAGATGCAACAAACACAAGCCAGACACAATGGAAGTGGCTTGGTTACCGTCAGACCAATTCGAGTCTCTCTTTTTCTGGAACAAGGCGTTGAGGTTTCTCGGAAGTCGGAGTAGTCGGCTTGAGGTCCTGGATCTAGACGAGAGACAAAGAGGAACAACAAATAAAGGTGCAAATACAAATACGAGAAATGGAAATAAACAGAAAAGGAACAAAGCTGAGAGAAGTCGGAGGAGGGAGGGAATTATTACGAATTAAGGTAAGGTAGGTAGAGTATGTATAGCATAGGAAAAAGAGGTAGAGAGAGGTCGAGGTGAGTGAGTGGAGTTCGGAGGGATAGGGAATGACGGGAAGAGGTGGGTTAGGTTGGGTTAGTTCTTGGTATGGGGAGATAGCTGCCCACTGTACAGCTCGTAGTGGGGATCAGAGAGCACAGCACCGGATACAGGGGATAGAAAGTGACCTAGAGGTGCTGTACCTGCTGAAGATATCGTCCCAAAGAGGCAGGCGAACGGAAGGGATAAGAGTTGTCAGAAGGGACACATCATATTGCTATCATCACAGCATGATACCGGCGTTATGTCCATGATAATTCACCAAGACCACAGCACAGAACCCTTCAGTCCTTCACCAAAGTTCTCTCTCATCTCTCACAACTTGGCTTGATTCTAGATCCAAAGCCAAGCTAAGTAGACCCTCATTGATTGGATATTTAGTATCTTGGCTCGACGATCAGCAAGGTCCAGTACCTGTAGATCAGGTATCTCATCATCTCACTTCGCCTTCAAGCACGACAGGACCTGGAAACAACAGAGAGAAACGCCGCCCGTAAAACCTTCTCCACCACATGCCAGCTTGAGTCGACGTGCAATGGATGCACTTCGACCCGCCCGCCATCAGAGTGCATCTCTGCTCATCACTGGACACCCGCGCAATGTTCATATGTAAGGTTCAGGGGTTGTCAGCCTCTGAATGGCCCGTTGCTCTTAGCCGCTTGTTTATTACGGTGGACTCGAGCTGTGGAGATTAACTGTTCCTTGCCTTGTCTGTTTGTGCCCCATGCTACCTCGATATCGGCCGAAAATATGCTTGTCCTCTTCTTGACTGGTGCTACTTCATCATATCTCGTATACCCAATACGTACCCAAAGACAGCGGCGTTGGCACATACATACGGTAACTAGGAATTGAATGCAAAGTGCTGCTTTCGTTCAGTGAGAAACTCCCCGAGACAGAGTCTAACGCCGAGTTTCTGTGCCCCTGAGACGGTTAAGTTAACGTGCAGCACTCCAGCTGATGCTTTGGGTTAGACTTCTCACCCCAAGCTTGCAAGATCTGCAAAAAGTCGCACACACGAGATGTGCTGCAACGCAACGTGGAGCAAGCGGCAATAGGTAAAAACAAGCTTCAGCCGGATTGATTCAGGCGTTTTCAACTGTCAATGGTGAAAACGAAACACGCGTTCTGTGGAAACCAGAAGCAGTATTGTGGTTCCCCTTGCCTGAAGCTGATATTCAAAGTATTGGCTATGGCGCATCAAGAACAAAGCCTGACTGAGGAATTGAATCCCAACAGCCATTCGATTTTACCAGTCTTGGCCATATCTAACCTTATCATAACGTTTAAATCCAGAGTTTCATCAACCAGACCGTTACAGCCATGTAACCAAATTCCAATTCCGTATCCGTACTGATATCAATGGCCAACGAGTTCAAAGCTTGATGCCCTGGCGTCAAGCTGACACCAAAGCCCCCCTGGGCTTGCACTTCTTGGCTCGACATCATTGGATCGCCAAGTTCAACTTGTTGTTTTCTCAATTGACTTGCAGTAGCGTTTTGTCTCCTTACCGTACATACGCGTCAAACAACGGCGCCACTCTACCGGTCAGTGTCAGCTTTACCACGTACTGTAACTTCCCCTGACTCCTGTGAGCCTCAAAACGCTCAGCTCGCTCAAGTTTTCTTCTAGACCCTTTTGGTCATTGTCAGGCGCTTCTTGTGCAGATTACGCGGCGGTAAAGTTGACACTTTGGCGCTTGGTCAGTGTCTAGATTGAGCACAATCCATAGTCTTCCAATTTGTTGGTTCAACGAGTTGGAACCCCGAGTATCACGAGTATTTCGAGGTCGGATTATCGGCCGCCTGGCTTCTTCTCCACGTGTGCATGGATTCTCGGATACGTTCCTATCCCTGTTGGCCTGTGTTCACATGAAAACATCAACATTGAGATGCTCTTAGTATTGACCGGTTTCAGGATGGATCCTTCTTGAGTAATGGCAATGCAAAACATATCGTATTCTCAAACCTATTTACGTGAAATTTGTTTCCTGTTAAATGTTTACTCTCAGCTCACGCGTGGCAGTCAAGCGCATCCCTGACACGAGCCATGTCCAAGCTCCCGTTATCCTGCAAAAGCAACCATTGTTGTGAGCTGCAGACAAGCTGGACATAACAGTATCCTCTGCTAGATTTGTCCCCAGCCAAATTGGACAAATATATCATTCCAATCGCAAAGACATGCATACTTTATGTTACAATCTACAATGCAACATCTCATTAGCTTCCGCCCTTCTCACGTTAGTGCTAAGCTCTCCTCAGTAGCCATGCAATTTCATTAAGATTCCAATGTAGATTCGATTGGTCGTTTCTCGCTGCTCATGTTTCAATGACTTCATCGCTAATTCTGAATACCTAAACACAATTGGATAGCTTCATGATCTAGCAAGTCCCTTGTCAAGTGACCCCGTTGATGAAACAACCGCACGGCGCCGTCAATGCCTCTCGGAATTTTAATCTCGACCCCGGCAGCACTATCTACTCAGATCGTGTCGATCAGGGTAGTCCTCAATTTGAATTTATATTGCAGCTTTTAATCATACCTTCATTCAGCTGTGATAGGCCACTAGCCGCGGGCCTCTCAGGGTTCGGTATTTCACCGTCAGAGAGACAGCAGATCTTCATTTGGATAAGGATCGCGACAATACAATCGGTATTCAGTGTCTGTGCTCCAGTTGAGACCGTATTGTTTCTATTTCCAATGTCTATTCCCATGTTTCATGGTCACATACCCGAAAGACACCCGTGAGGCAACCCATGAATGAGTTTCGGTTTCAGCCCGGGTCCTCAAGTCCGGTTCCTTGCGAAGTCGTCATGATCATTGACTAGCCACGAGCCACTGCTCTGCTCTTTTAAGCGTCTTCTTCTCAATACTGTCCTCAGACGCGGTCTCCCAGAGTGTCTTTCGCAGGCTTTCAAACTCTTCTTTGTCAGAGGTTGCGACTCCCCGAGCAGTCACAAGCCGAAGGAAGTACCACACAGATTCATTCCGCCATTTGAACGAGGCTGCGAGTTTCAATGTCTCGCGAAACACAGGCGATGTTTCGGCAGGTTGCTTGTTCAGCAGGAACAGAAGAAATTGCCAGCCAGATATGTCATTGTGATGTGCAAAGCACCACTTTTGCGTAGCGATGACCATATGCGATATTTGCTCTCGTGAGTTTGATGATGATAGGATAAAGACATTAACCAGATATCTAGCGTGACACCAGGCATAGTAATTCCGAGGATGTCTTTCTCCAGATGTCATGATGGTTCTTGTGAGGCCATCCTCGGCTGTAATATCGATATTGTGAAGACGATATTGTTCCATCAGCCATCGGCGATGATTCCATAGCGTTGGTGACTTCGTGTGTCGATGAAGGCGACTGGTCAGTAAACTATCAATCAGGTGTTTCTCGAGGTAGAGTCTGTCTTGCAGGTCTTTTTCTCTCCATTGGTCCCTGATAAGTCGTTTTCTTGTGTTGGCAGCTGTAAGGTGCTCTGGGTCCATCAACAAAATAACTGCAGTTGACCTCGAGATATCTTCTGACGATACCCGCTGAGTGTAGGCCTGGGACTGTTTAAGAAGGTTTTGCGCCACTGTGAAAGCCTGCACGAGGCATAATTTTGGTATGGCTACGGCATTCTCATCTCGCAAGACTGACGTGTGGGCATCGAGGATATGGCTTTTACCCAACAACTCGATTTCTAGAAGCTCATTTGAAGGCTCAATAAGCACATTTGAGATTTCTAGAAACACCAAATGATGATCGCCATGTTTGAGAGATTCCTTGAGACTCTTGTCGAGTGCTCGTGACATTGGGATGATCGAGGAAAGAAAGTAAGTTGAAACTATAGGGTAAGTTTGAGACAACCGACGTGGTGTGGAGGGGTTTCAGTGGAGCTCCATGCAAGTGTCGGGGTTATGACATGGCTTGACCACGTTTAACAAACCACCAAAACCAACATCACCATCAACTTCACGAGCTCAACCCTAGACCGGTCCAGGACCGAATACAGAGTGTACACGCTAGAAGCTCATTGCCTGTTGCTGCTGATACACTTCGACCTCTAAGATGGCCTCCCTTATGCTCAGCATATTCGTTGTCGAAGTTGTCGTCAACCTCGTCAATACCATAGGAGCCGCTGCAATCAACAACTTGGTATGCTACTCAGCCCAGACTGTGTCATCTAGCTCGGCTACTAACTAAGAAAGCTATGGAAAATAATCAATTTCCT
This sequence comes from Fusarium sp. NRRL 52700, assembly GCA_013396095.1. Taxonomy (NCBI): domain Eukaryota; kingdom Fungi; phylum Ascomycota; class Sordariomycetes; order Hypocreales; family Nectriaceae; genus Fusarium; species Fusarium sp. NRRL 52700. The sequence goes on from JAAQRM010000282.1 coordinate 243,081, forward strand.
CCCCGTATCGACAGCAAAAGCTGCAGGCGAGCAACGCAAGCTCCAGGCCGATTACCTCAAGGTCCGACGAGATCTGAACTCCACGAGTAGTCAGGATGAATTTGCCAAGTGGGCGAAGCTCCGTCGTCAGCACGATAAGCTCCTCGAACAACTAGAGAAGACCAGTACGCCACATCTGTCGTGGAGATTTCAGAGGAACCAAGAGAGAGCTGACAAATGACCACTACAGAGAAAACCAACGAGGCAGCACGATCCAACTTTGACAAGATCCTCACCGTCCTACGAGTCGTCGTTACACGCGCGCCGCAATACTTCCTGCCGTTCTGGTATGCTACCGAGCCCATGTTCTGGCTTCCCTACGGCTGGTTCCCTTACTGGGCGGAATGGATTCTGTCTTTCCCTCGCGCTCCCATCGGAAGTGTGAGCATCGCTTCGTGGCAGTTGGCATGCACAGGAGTTATCGCGCTTTTCAGCGACTTGATCGTGGGTATCGCTGGTCTGCTGCTTAACGCGAAGCAGGTCAAAGAGGCACCCGTCGCAGCCCAGGAGGTCGCCGCGGAGAAGAAGAAGTCATAAGCAAACCGCGTTGACAGATACAGCTAGTCAGTCCCCGCATTTAGGAAAAATATGCATATTTACAAGCAAAGCTTGGCTACGATATGTGATGTATCTCTTAGATAAATTTGACGCAAAGTTCCTCATTGCCGAAGCTGAGACTTTGTAACACGACAGAGAATAACCCTTGGCAGGGTATTTGGGGCTTGATCTAGGCAACATATTGACTCTAGCGACCACGGAGAGATCGCCAAAGCTTCGAAAGTGCCAATGGTAACAGAATGATACACGGATGCACGGGAGAGTGGGAGGCTGTGAATAACGGCGTAAGAGCCATATTATTGCGCTACTGAGCTACAGTGAGTAATGTGAAGGGTGCGATTGTGAATAAAAAGGCGAAGAAGAGGAGTTGTTTGTGGTGAATGATTGAGGTGAAGAAAGAAAGAAATTTGTTAAAGAGAAGAAAAATCCGAGGTTTTACGTTGAAAAGAGACGTCGGCCCCACCAAAAGTTTAAGCCCCCACATTGGCCGACAGGCGCTGTCTCTCAGGCCTGCAACAGTCAGTACCTTAGGCTTGGCGCCACCTTTGCCTTACTGAAGCTGTTCCTGAACTGACGTCGTTTATCAGCCTTGTCTCAATCTTGTAACAAAACGTGTTCAACTTGAACACCTCAGAACCAGCAGAGAAACACAACCATTTCGGTTTGATATTCGCCATAATGGCGATCCCGTGGGACTCGTAAGTATATCTTCTAGTATTCAACTTGGCCTTGTGACTTTATTACTCTTGATAGCCACTTACACATCGTGTACAAACAACAGCTAACCTTAACCAGTATCCGATCCCTCCTTATCTTCTTTGGTCCTATACTATTACCAAAGGCCATATCATACTATCGATCGGTCAAGGCTTCTTCGCAAGCCCGGCATGCGCCTATAATTCCCGTACCGCCAAAAGTCCGCGTTGCGCTCGCCCTCCTGGCCTTCCTAATCATCAGCTACATCCTCAAGACACTACCACCGTTCGCACCCGAGAACCTGTTCCTTGCGACCCAAAGCCGTCTCCAGATCCCAGTCGATGTTCTATTTAACCGTGTCGCTGTTGGAAGACCTGATAATGTTCTTACAAAGCAAGACGAAGCGCTGAGGGGCAGATTTGTGAACCTCGAGAGCCGACTACTATACTTGCAATTTGGTCCCGAAGTGCTTGCGAACTGCCCGTTCTGCACTTCGGAAGAGCCAAAGACCTTCTTCTATTATGCCCTCCCACAACTCCTGTGGCCTCATATCGCAAACCTCTTTGCCATCGCTTTCGTTACGAGTCCAACCTTCACAGGGCGGGCTGGTTCCCAATGGCGACCAAAGGCTACAATGGCTGCTATGACCATTACAGCTCTCGATATTTACTTTGTCAACTCTTATAACTACCAGGCCAACGCACGTGCTCTGCGTCTGTCGGAAGTTGACTTCTTTTACTGGACTGCCCGAGTCGCACGTCTTGTGACTCTCGCAGCTTTCGACGCAGCTCTTGGCTGGCTTCTATATCTATCCGCTACAAACCGCGCATTCGTCGAGCCTCCATCGCCCGTGGAGCGCATCGAGGCAACCTCACGTGCTCTTCTTATCGTGAAGAGCAAGCTTAGTGCTCTCGGCATTGTCAAAAACACTGCGCTGCGCGATGAGGATCTTCGATCACGAAGCCATGCCTACTGGAGCCACGAAGTGCGCCTCATGGGCGAGGTCATGGAGGAGAGGGAGGTTGTGGAGGGAGTTAACGATGCATTGACTAATCGCATTGACGTGGCGACCATAACGAGGGACGCTGAAGGATATGCACAGAATGTATTACACTCCTTGCGTGGAGAAACGGCAGAAGACGATAGCATCTAATCGGTCCTCCTGCGTATTATCCTAACCCTTCTTTATAAAGAGGTATTCTTACATAGAGGTCTATGACCGTTGAAATTTGGCTTGAATAACCATGAAAACCATACCCCATCCTTTCTCTTGTAACAGTCGAGCGTTAGGACTCTCCCTGCTCTCCCCGCCCCCCTTGAAACATGCACCGTGTCCACTCCAAACATGCATTTAGTGTAATTTCCACATCGTAATTTCAACATTCAGAATTAACTCTTAGAATCCGGCCTTGTCGACTCTGGCCTCACTGGTCCCGTAGCAGCACTGCTAGTGCTACCCTTCCTACTTGGTGTTTCCAGAGCGCCCTCCTGTGCGCTGCGCTCTAAGAAGTTTGCCCATAGCTCAGACAAAGACTCTTTGTCTTTTGCAGATGCTGACTCATTGAAGAGATCGGTGTTGAGAGATGGTGAGCTTGGTGTACGTGTGAATGGTGACATTGGTAGGCGGAGAGAATTAGATGATGTGCCTGGACGAGCGAGACCGGCCTGTTCTCGCTGCTCATCGGTCCAGTTGAGATAGCCAGCCATGACTTGAAGGACCTGGAAACGCTTGGCATCACCGCGGTCGAGTGTGAGAAAGTGGAGGAGATGGTTTGTGACGATTTGTCTAGTCGTGATTAGCATAAAGTTCCATATGTGTTGTCATATATCAAACGTACCTGTCAACATTGTCTTCCGGTTTTGTCTTCTTGAGGTACCGCAGTGCCTTCGTCAAGTGGTCGTTTAACACAATCGCTTCATGCCTCAGCTTTCCAATGAGGAGGTTCTTCTCCTTGACCTCCTTCTCATAAGGCGCTGTTCGCTCAAGCTCTTGTGAGAGTGTTTGCTTGGCTTCTTCAGCTTCCCTTGCACGGGTATCGGCTTCTTGCACCTGTTTCTTGAGAGCTTGAACTTGTGCCTCGGTAGTCTCGACCATATCGCGAAGCTCCTTCTTGCGAGCATCTTGGATTTCGCGGAGGGCGTTCTGTAAGTTTTCGATGAGGGTTATTTGGCTCTCTCGCTCTGTAGTGGCGTTCTCGTAGTTTTGTCGTAGGATAGTAACTTGTTCCTCTAGTTCCGAGACCTTATCAACCAAGCTCTCCTTGATGGATCGCTCTTCCATGGCGATAACTTCCCATTCACCCATGGCGTTTGCGGTAGTTTCCATCTCCTCCTTAAGATGTTGGACATGTCGGACCAGTTCTTCTTTCTCCTTGCTCCAGTTTTGTGCTGATAGATTGTTGCGACTTCGAAGAGTATTGAGCTCCCTGGTCGCATCTTGTAGCTCCTCCTTTAGCTTGGCGACATCGTCTCCAGACGATACAGCGTTGTTTCTTAGTTCCTCATTCTCTGCCTCGAGCTCTTCTATGCGCTCTTTGCTTTCTTCGAGCTCTGCCTTATCGCGCTTGAACCGGTCGCTCAGCGTCTGTTTGATCTTCTCAACTCGTCCAAGAAGGGTCTGGTATTCCTCCTCGGCATTCTCCTTGGCGGCATTGCTCTCCTCTAGATCGCTCTTGAGCTGTGTGACTTCATTGCTGTGTGTCTCTTGGATGTTCTCGAGCTGCTTCCGTAGCTGTTCGACCTCGGCCCGCAAGGCCTCTCGTTCCTGGCTCATGGCCTCTAGCTTGGCGGAGGTATCTGAATCGTCGGGCTTTTCCTTTTCGCCATCAACCGGAGGGGGTGTGAGCCCGTTGCTCTGAGCCTTGGGCTCTACGGCATGCCCGTTACTGTAGACAGGGGGAGCTTCTTCGTTTACGACTTCGTCTGCATTGACTGGAATTTCCTGTGGAGTTGATACATGTCAGCGCGCGCGCAATTGTATGATATGGGAGGTGAGCATCATAACTACGTACGGGCTGAGTGGGTGTCTCGGGCTCGTCTTCGAGGGTCTCTTTATCCGAACCCTGCTGAGGATCTGAACTACCACTAACAAGTTGCTCAGCAGCCTTGTTCTTGTTGGCGTTCTTCTTCTTCTTGTTGTTCTTCTTTTTTGACGGCCCTGCACGAGTAGGAAGCGAGGCCCCATGGGTTAGGACACGTTCTCGAATCTCCATTTCCACGTCAATTGGCAGGGGTAGGGATCGCACGCACCTGAATTCGTCGCCTGGGTCGGGTTCGCTGCGACGGTGGAAGACATGGTAAGTTTTTAGTCTGAATAGAGCATCCAGACCCAGACCCAGAGGTTCAATGTCGTGCAGATAATCCTAGCGCCTGTGGGTGGATTATAGGTTGCTTTGAGAGGAACAAACGGGAATTAGATGTTTGGTACGTGTCAGCAATTACTGACCCTCCCTCGTATTAGGTTCTGTTGGTAGGTGGTCAAATTGCATGTCAGCAGCCACCAGCTGACGTAGGTACCTTAGCTGGTGGAATTTAGTGGACTTGGCCCGGAAGTCCCCTGGAGTCGTTTCAACGGCTGATCTTCCGGCGAGGTCGGCTCCGAAATGTCGGCCGGCTACTACTATAGCATCATATCAGTTGACTGAGTAGGTATGTGGTTTTGATCATGAAAATACTCTCTTCACTTTCAAAAACCAATGGTCGACTAGGCATTATATATTGCAGCTATTGTTCACGTACCTTGCAGGATCTAGACTAGAGAAGGCGGGGACCTCCAATCACTGACTGTGGATGGTTCACTACTGGCATCCGTATAATGGAACAGTAACTCACAGCTCAGCTCTCTCTGATTCGGTGTATGGATTCCTTTCAGACGCTGTCAATCCTGTGCTATAGCTATGAGGACAAAATGTTCTTTTCTGTTCCTGTCTTAGTGAAACATCTTCCTTTTTCACTGACTCACTTATCAGCAACTTCAGTCAGTACCAGGTGCCATAAAGAATGGCTCGTGCGATATAACTGATAAAAATAGGAATTTTTATTACTCTGCAAATTTAATATGGCCTATCAGTGAACCTCAATCAGTTGTTTCCTATACAGCGTTCTGTGTAAGAGCCGCCAACATCAGGATTGGTGAATCACGAACTCGAGATCTATGCGAGACGTTCTACTCAACGGAGGCTAAAATCAACTGAAATATAAATTCAAGGCTGATTTCAAGTTTAATGCAACAAATCAAGTTAACTCTCTGAGTACGTTAGACAGTACAAAAAGCTGGACAAGATGCTCTGGTTGAATGTCCAGGTGAAATCGAGCTTAGTCATATTTGAGTGGATCCTCACAATGCTATTTTCTCATCTGTATCGCGCGTCGAATCTCGTTTTTTCTTCTTCACATATTTTTACCCTTCGCAATCACATTTTTGAAAAAGACCACTGTTTTCCGTGGCTTTTTCGCGATCGAGCGCGAAGTAGACTATAACCGCCTTTCATAATCCCATTGCTTGCTCTTTTATTTCCTATGAGTGCTATGGGTTCGCTTATGCGCGTACATATAGATCATCGTTGAAAACCTTGGTGTAGAAAAAGAAGAAGCGCGTGACTGATGATCCAATTTGCATTCGTTTCATTATACATGGATCTTTTTGAAACTATGTCTATGCCGCTTTAAACTCCGAAACCCAATTGAATTGAACAAGTCCGTACTCAAGCCTTTGCCTTTCGGCCCTTGCCTAGTTTTGTTGCCTTGCCCTTTGCAGCCTTACCTTTGGCCTTGGGAGCTGCCTTCTCCTCAGTAATGACCTCAGTTTTCTCCTCGACAACTGTCTCAACGACCTCAGCGGGCTCCTCCACCTTGGGCTCCTCCTTCTCAGCAGGCGCATCCTCAATAGCCTTGGTCTCGCTCTCTCCGTTCTCAATAGCGGCGGGGGCTGGCACCTCCTTGATCTCGGGGGCATCAAACTCGTAACCAAGTTCCTTAAGCTTAGCAGCCCTCTTTGCGCGCTTAGAGTTCTCCTTTGTAACCTTATTCGCCCATGCAGACTCGGTCAAAGGCTTCTCAAGCTTGTGGGCTGCCATCTTGTTCCAGGGAACCTTCTTGAATCGTCGGTTGGCGCCCTTGAACAAATCGTCACGAACCTGCTCCTTGGGGATCATTCGGCACTTGAGGATGTGGCCGAACAGAAGGTAGTTGTCCATGGTCTTGCACACGATCTCAGCGGTAGAGGCCTCCTCGAACTTGACGAAAGCGTAGTGCTTGCTGGCACCGGTCTTCTTGTTTCTGGAAAGTCGTAGCGCAACGATGGGACCAAACTGCTCAAAGTACTGTCTCATCTCATGCTCGTAGAAACCGTGGGGGATGCGGCCGATGTAGATAACTCCAGCTTCCTCGTCAGAAGCCTTGGCGGCCTTCTGAACATCCTTGGAGACCTTGGGGATCTTGCCGACATCCTGACCCTCCTTGAAGCTAGAGTCGCCCTCGGTGATATCCTCGTCGTCAGAGTCCAGCTCCTTCACGATCGCCTGGACTTCCTTCTCCTCCTCGGCCTCAGACTCGGACGACTCATCGGGAATATCGAGTGTGGTGGTTTCCTCCTCGACGACCTCCTCGGGCTTGTTCTTGGACTTCTGCGCCGGCTTGGTAGCGGCCTTTTTTGTGACAACAGTCTTCTTGACAGACTTTTGCTTCTTCAGCGACACAGGCGACGCATCCTCGGGGGCTATAAAAGCTATATTAGCAACACGAGAAAAGCTATATCTTGGGCATCATGTCTCTACCTTTTCGCTTAGGCTGGGCAGCTTTGGTAGAGCCGTCGGGCTTCTTGATGTCCGAAACGGCTAAAAAAGAGTCAGCGCATAAGAATTGACGACTCTCGAATTACTTACACTTTCTCTTTCTCAATTCTGGGGCCATTGCGTAGGATTTGGTTGTCTTGTTGCTTGATACTCAAAAGCTAGACTCCCGCAGAAAAAGATGCGTGGGCCATTGAAAAAAAATGGGATTCTGCCATGTCTACTCTGGGCGGTGAAGAATCGCATGCACTATCAGTTTATCGTAGTGGGGGTTGGGGTCCTTTCAGCAGCTTGGTCCACTAAAAAGTGTCTGTAGCTTCTGAAGCTTACCACCCGGGCAGCGCTGTGACATACGTACAAAATAGACCAATCTACGGATACATCATCAACCATTGCCTGATAACTCGGTTATATTCTTGACAGAATCCCATCGACTCATATCCAATACTTATTCTCTTTATGAACCTAGATTCAGGCGGAAAATAACTCTTCGATCTCACCCATCTGAAACTGAGGGATCTTGAAGACAAACTAATAGTTCAATACACAGAACTCTCCATCTTCGCAGTTCACGATTTGATTGCACAAGATGTCAAAAAAGCAAGAGAAACTGACACAAGAGGAGATATGGGATGATTCTGCCTTGATTGACTCTTGGAATGAAGCCTTACAAGAGTACAAGGTAAGTAAGTTCCCTCTCCCGCAAACGGTTACTGACAGACACTTCAGAAATATCACAGCATTCATGCTAAGGGCGGAAGTGTACGGGATTTGGAGCCTCAGAATTGGTAAGTTGAAGCCTCAAGATGTGAGATTCGCTCGGCTAACTCGTGAACAAAGGACCGAGGCGGAGGCTGAGTCCGGATCTGAGCAACCCCAAGTTACAGAAACAGACGAGATTGAGTTGGAATCGGGAACAGGAGAACAAAACAAGGTGGGTTTGGCTATGTTGATCTGTGCCATGAGAATCTTGGCTTCATATGCTCAGACAACTAACATGGAAGCCTAGGAGATCCCATCATCGCGCAATGAGTCTAAGGAGCCAATCGCGTCTCAAGGGACTCCTTCATTTCCTATACAAACTGTCCTAGGCTCCGGTAAGTCAAGATCCTTGAATGTTATTTCTTGTCATATAGGACTAATCAAAACACACAGTCCAGGACGAAAGCCTCAAGAAACTCCTTATGTCATGGTACTATGCTGGGTACTACACAGGGTTGTACGAAGGGCAACAGCAAGCTCAGCAGAAGTAGGATGGTTCGTAAGCGAAGAAACAATTTTTACATCCTTGAAACACGGAAGAGCGGTAGTCATCCCCAACTTTGTCAGAGAAAGTCATGGCATACGCATGGGTATGTCGGTCGGGCTGTTGCCGTTGATGCTACGATGCAAGATCGGCCGCCATTCACGTGGGAATGTTCATGGATGGAAGAGAACGGATGGATTCGAGAGAGGTTCGTGGCGTTTCCGTCGAAACGAGAGGCCTCAAGATGCCAAGGCCATAATTTGGAGACCTGGTTGTAAGTTCATATCACGTCAAGATATAGGGACCGCAACTTGTGACCCAAGAGACTAGTTATACCAGCGCTAAATACGGTGCAGGCAGGTCTCTTCCTCTGTGGATACAACACAATACTGCGCGGAGTATGGTTATCAGTTTAAGCATCCATAGCAACACCAATGATACACGCAAAGTGATTAAGGCAGGTCACATATTAGGTCTCAAGCCCTGTCAAGAAGATAAACTTTTTGTCGTCCGAATTATTGTGGCTGGAAGGGTCTATCGCGGATGAGACTAGTCGATGAAACCTCACCGTTGACGATCAATGGTGAAACGGCTTCGGTGCCGCTCAAACGGCGAGTATAAGCGTGTGTATTTAATAGCTTGGCCCCTCTTGGCTTTATCAGTGAGTGAGCATCGGGTCGACGATATCATACTGTGATTGTGGTATAATAGGAGCCGCAGGTGGCTGGGCCTTGGGACTCTGAGCACTCACGGAGTAGCCAAGTCCCGTTCTTGGCTCTGTCTGACCTATGTCTTTGACGTCTCACCACTAAGAAGAGCAGCCCCTGTTAACGTTGGTCGATACAACCCTATATAGACTTAATTAAGCACTTTTAGGCCTATACCGGCCGCTACGTAAGAGACCACCCCAATCATTATGTGTCGCATATTATTCGCTTGGCACTAGGAACAGCGCAAAAGGGTAAAACTCCAAAACACCAAACGTGATCCGAGACGGACCTGTCACAGAGACCACCCCCGCCTCAACAAGCGTTTCATTACACTTACGCTTACAGTGATGATGATCGGATCTAGACAGACCGAAGCGAGCAGAGCTAAGATCCGGCTTCTTCAGCGGCCGTGTTTCGAAAATGTGTTTGAGGGCTTGTCTTTTCCAGGGGGTTACAGGCGGTTCCAGTGTTTAAACAGTTTCGCTCGTGAGAAGCATGGCAAGGTATAATAAGGGCACAGCAGTACCGCGATTGTCAACAAACATCCCATCCCCATATCTCCATCTCTTTCTCACTCAGTTGTTTCTTGTGCTTCATTCTTTTTGCACTTGAGAATTCCTTTCTTTGAAGGCAGGCCCTCTTCATTATTACCACTTTACTTACTTAGTCTCTTAATCGCTACATCGATCTCATCTCGACTCTAACATCTCGCTATCTTTTTCCTTTTCTACTTTAATACCCTCAAGTTTTAAATAAACAAAACATCATGAGAGCTTCAACTAGTCTGGCCGTGGCCGCGGCCTTTGCGCCCTTGACCATGGCCCGTTTCCTCGACTTTGCTCAGCCTGAACGACGGGATCATCCTATGCCTGCCGAAGCTGTACCTGCGGAAGCCATGCCTGCTGGACAAGTTCTCCCTGTGGAACTTCTCAGTGGACACAACAAGGTCGTTTCGGGAGGTCACATGATCTCAAAGACCGAGATCATCATCATCTGGGCGAACCCTGGAGCTGGTGCCGAGACAACCACTATCAACGAAAAGGTCACCGTTACTGAGACCGTCACCAAGGGAGGCGAGGCCGTTGCTACGCCTGTAGCTCCTCAACAGCACACCGTCACTGTTGGTGGCCCAGGAGGTCTAGTCTATCAGCCTGAGGAGCTTGACAATATCCCCATCGGCGACACCGTTGTCTTCGAGTTCCTGTCACAGAACCACACCGTCTCTCAGTCTGCTTTCGACAAGCCTTGTGCTCTTCTCGAGGGTGGCATGGACTCTGGTTTCATGCCCAACCCCAACAACACCGTTTCTCCTCCTCCCCAAGTCGCTATGCAAGTCATGGTTGATACTCCTCTCTGTTAGTGACAAACACAATCATACCGCGATCATCATACTAACCTGTTGAAGGGTTCTACTGCAAGCAAAAAGGCCACTGTGGTAAGGGTATGGTCTTCTCCATCAACCCTTCTGCTGAGAAGACTCAGTCCAAGTTCAAGGAGATGGCCATCCAGCAGAATGGCGATGGCAAGGCTACTCCCATCACAGGTGGCGATGCTGCCCCTGCACCTCCTGCCCCTCCCGCCCCTCCTGCTGAGGCTGCTCCCGCGGCTCCTGAAGCCACAGGAGTTGTTCCTGGAAAGGGTACCATCGGTAGCGATGGCAGCTGTGTATGCATGGTCTCCTGCTCAGCTGGAGGTTTCCCAGCTCAGGCCCAAGGCATTAACTCATTCGGCGGCTTAGGTGGTAAGTCATTTTCAACTCTTCAATCAGGTACCAAATACTAACGTTCCTCTAGGCTCCATGCCTTACAAGTTGGATAGTATGGTTTAAGTTGAGCAATGACGTGAAATTCTTGGAGGTGTTGATACCACGGACGATTTGAGGTTGAATATGTTATTACTTGAATGTACCATTTATGGGTTTTAGACGACTGGGATTATGTTTGGGTACCTGGCCTAGATGGCTGATAAAATCTTCACGGGTTTGAAGATCGATTTAGGTAGTTTAATGGGACAAAGCTTTATGGGAGAAATCATGATGCCTTGTAACATTTGGTGAAGTTGCTATGCCTGTCATCCACTTAGGAGTTATACCGTGAAATGCGTTTCTTTGATATATCAACAAGAATCACAGAGGCAATGATAGTCTTTGTTTCCAAGTCCATATTACAACCTTTATAGTACAGTATTATAAACCCTTTGGGGTACCCAAGCTTATCCTTACTCCTGAGACAATGCAAAACCACGCTATTTATTCATTTCCTTATGCCGTCCTGTCTATTCCAGATTCTATCCATGGAATTATGTTCCGCCCATCTCAAGATCTGGGTCAACCTCTGTTCCTAGATCCCGGTCTTCAACAAATCGACGTCCAACAAGTTCGTCGGGTAGATATGTCTGCTTCACCTGTCCATCACGGTAGTTGGGTGGATACTTGTACTCAGCACCATATCCCATGTCACGCATCAGTCTTGTAGGAGCGTTTCGCAAGTGTAGAGGTACAGGAAGACCGGCCACACCTGGTTCGCGCAGGGCTGCGTAGGCGTTATTGAGAGCACGATAGGCCTTGGTGCTCTTGGGCGCATTACATAGCGCAACAGTACAGTGTGCCAGAGGTATTCTAGCTTCTGGCATGCCAATTTGTTGTGTGGCTGTGTATGTTGCCGTAGCAAGTGTTAGGAGGGTGTTATCCGCCAGACCAACGTCCTCAGAGGCAATGACAACCATGCGACGGGCGATGAATAAGGGGTCCTCGCCGGATTGGAGCATGCGTGCGAGATAGTAGAGTGCCGCATCTGCATCGTTTCCACGGACTGATTTGTGGAAAGCAGAAATAGTATCATAATGTTGGTCGCCTGCACGATCGTAGACAAGAGTCTTGGTGAGGGCGGCCTTGATATCTTCTTGTGTGATACCGTCGCGAGTTGTGAGCGAAAGGGCGAGCTCGAGGAGGTTCAAGGCAGTACGAGCATCACCATCCGCAAAGCGTGCCAGGTAGGTCACCATAGCCTCGTCCAACAATGGTGTTTGCGGATAAACAGACGCTTCCTCTTTGATTGCCCGCTGTAAAATGCGCACCACATCCTCTGTTGTCAGAGACTGCAACGTAAAGGTACGGCATCGGGAGAGCAAAGCATTTGCCACCTTGAAAGAAGGGTTCTCTGTAGTTGCGCCGATGAGCGTCACAGTACCGGCCTCAACAGGCTTGAGGAATACGTCTTGCTGGGCTTTGTTGAAGCGATGGATCTCGTCACAAAATATTATGGTCTTGCGACCAGTGAGGGCAAGATCGTTCATCGCCTCTTGGAAGTATTTCTTGCACTCGCTGACCCCTGTACTTGTCGCATTGAGTTCAATGAACCGACTACCGACCATACGAGCGATACATCGTGCTATTGTTGTCTTTCCTGTGCCTGAAGCACCCCATAGAATCATCGATGGTACTTGGTTCGACTCGATAAGAGAGCGCAGCACACCGTTTGGACCAACCAGATCTTGTCCGCATACTTCGTCGAGATTCCGAGGTCGCATTCGTTCGGCCAAGGGCGCAGCTCGTGTTGTCTTTGTCTTCTTCACCACTCTTCCGTCCTGTTCCGTGTTCGGAGACCAAGTACTCGTTCCGTTGGCATTCTCACCGTTTGTCGCATCGTCTGCCTCCTTGGAACTCGCTACTCCATGACCTGGGCCCTCTTCGAAAGTCCTCTTCTTCCCTGCTATGGGCTGTAATGCTCCGTTCACAGGAGTCGCTATTCGGTTCTCAGAGGCAGCTTGTCGTTTTGGTGCGGGCGTAGAGAAGAAGTTGGAAGCGTTTCGTTTTTGAGAATTACTTTGTGGCGTCTGGGACTGCGGCGGTGTCGGGGCCTTATCTTTGTCTATGATGAAGCTCTCACATCCTGAGTCGATGTGGCTGTTGATCTCGGAGGATTTGACAGGCTTGTTGCAGATGGGGCAGTCGACCGCCATGGTCGCTGTAGGCGTGCCGATCACCGAATCACAAAGGGCGAGCGTGGCTTGGTTCGTTATGCGATTTGATAGCGGACGTTAGGTTGTGGTGAGTTGTCATCGGTTGGTTGGTAGATCAGGGCCAGATCATGCAGCAGGAAAGGGAATGAAGCTTGGAAGTTGGAGGTGAAAGCTAGCAAGACTCGAGCAAGTGAACAAAATAGAGTGGACCGAACCTGAACTAACTAAAACGCGTGCAACAAGTCCGTGTTCAAAATCGTGGGGACCAATCCCCGAACAACGGGCCGCTCTCGGATCCATGTTATCGGTATTTGTTAGTCTGTACTACTGTCAACCACTGTCATCTGCCTATTCTTTGTACAGTTTCACGACATGTCACTACACATTATGAACAGTTTGGGATCAAATATGACATTAGTTTATATTGGCTATGGCGACAACCATATCAATAGCCCGGTTGACTAAATAGCTAAAAACCCTTAACATAACTCCATGATAATGCTTCAACGACCACCAATCCCTTTCATGCTCGTTCCATAACGCCTGTGTCGCCAAGCCGATATATATTTGCATCCCAATGCTGTACCAATGTTCGATTTCTTTAAGCCGATGTCTTGAGTGACCGTACTTTAGGTGATGCCAGGCTTGTTTCGGCCTTGCGTTTGCCTAGCACTGGTGTGTTTTCACGGTCTCGTGTTGCTTCTGCGTGACATGATGCGTGATATGCTCGGTCGCCAACTAAAACTGTGTCTAGCCATACCCATTCTTGTGCCGTATCGAGCCATTTATTCTCAAACTTGTCCTGGCAGATTGGACAAACAGTGTTGATACGGCGAGACGCATCCGGAACAAGAATGTACTTTGGCTTAGCAGCCTCGGATGCCTTTGAGGCCTGAGCGGCAACATCCTCAGTCGTGGGAAGGTGGTCGACGTCGACGGCTTCTCTTGACTTGAGCCAGTCCTTTAATTTTGTTAGAGATATTGTATTGTGAAGAGGAGGTGTTGTGACTTACGCGTTGATCAACGTACCAACTCCGGTGCATACCTCGCTTCTCGGCTTCATTGGTTCGCTGATGGACACGGAAATGCCAGTCCATATGAGCAATCTTCTGCTTCTTTCCAACTGGATCGTCTCGAAACCGTCTACCACACTGGGTACAAGGTTGGCCCAGGTCGTTATGTAGCGCCCTGATCAAAGAAGGTTGACAGGGTTGCTTGAGAGCGGCCACATTGATACCCCCTTGTACTGGACCTGGCGTGGGCGTTGCTGAAGGAGCAGGAGGGAGTAAGCCTGACTTTCGTAGTTGATCAAGAAGACTCCAAGGGGCTGCATTTGCTGCCGGCGCTGGTGCCGGTACTGGTGTTGGTGTCTGGGACGTCGTAGGCATTGGAGTCATCCCAGGTATCGTAGGTATCATAGGTATCGACATTGCTGGCATAGGGGCCATGGCCGGCATTGTAGACATGTTTGACATAGGTGGCTTTGGCGGTTCAGGACGAACCTGAGGAGGCTGAGGAGTCGGTGTTGAGCTTGATGGTGTAGCCGACTTTCTTGCCATCAAGGCGGCCAAGGCTCCCGGGCCAAAGAGCGCATCAAGCGTCACACCTTCTTGCGCCGGAGCCGGAGCTGCAGACGGAGGAAGGGCTACGGACACTGGAGGCATAGGGCGTGCTTGAACGGGCACAGGAGGAGTAGGTGCAGGCCTTTGAGTCAGAGGCGCCATCATGTTTACGGCAGCAAGTTCAGTTACTCGTCTCTTAATGAGCTCAAGCTGATCCGGAGGCAAGCTAGTGCTGTTCACAACGCCCTGTAGCTCATGAAGTGCTCTTAATCTAGTCTGAACATCAACATTTTGGGGATTGCGCGAGGCTTCCGCCTGCGTGGCAACAATTAGATTTCGAATGTCATTGCTCAATGACTGTCCTCCATTTGAAGTGTATTGCTGGGCTGGATGGCCTGGAGGGTATCTCGTCCCAGGCGGTGTCGGAGTATCACGATGAGGCACGGCAGATCGCGGTCGCCCAGGCATCATTCCCGCTTGGGGCATGCTTACGGCGCGTGCCTTCAAGAGTGCATTCTCAATAGGACGCACCAACTCGTGCGAGAAGACGGGCCTGCTGTCCATTGACCCAGGAACAGGCTCCTTCCATGTTCTAAGCATCTCCTCCATTTTTCGACGAACTGGTTGATCGACTACTGCATAAGACTCCATAAAGGTCTTGAACAGATTGCGGCCGAAGTAGAGAGTGTATGGTGTGCCGACATTTTTCACGATCGAGTCGAGTACATACAGAGCTGGAAGTTTCTTGTTCGGTGGCGCCTACGCGGAAATTAGCATTGGATCGAATTGGACTGTTCGCGAGCATTCATGTTGCACATCAAGACTCTAACTTACCTTGAGGATGTGCTGTTGCAAAACTTCGGCGATAGCTAGGGCATGTTCAGTATTCTCACGGGCAATGACTGTCAAGTTGCTAATCTCGAAGCGCATGTTAGAGGACAGATCCTCCAGGGCCATGCGGTAGTCCTCCGCCACCTCAGCAGAGTCTCCAGACATGATAACGGTGATGGAGACGAGCGCAACTGGTCGTGTGAGGTAAAGTGATGGTGATGATTGGGCTAGGCACAGGTCAAGCTTAGTAGTGATAGGCTACAGAACCCATTGGCTTCGGGTCTGGAACAACAATTGCGGATGCCTGAGGCTCCACTCAACAATACGCACTTAGAGTAGGTAGTTGCGATTCAAATGCAAGAAAAAGCAACAAAGAGACTGGTTTCTCTTGAATAGGTAGAAAAAGAAAAGGCCAAGGAGAGAAGCCAGCTTATAAAACAGTTCCCCTGAATGCACAGCTACTCACTTCTTCATCTATTTTTGTACCAAAAGTCTTTATTGTTGTTCAAGGATTGTGAGTTCTTTGTATTGACTACTGATAAATAGGGTGTGCATCTGAAATAAGAAGAGGGAAGGAAAACGAACAGCATGTAATGGATGTCAGGCCGCCTTTAATAATAAATTTACAGTTTTATGGCTTTACTCCCTCAGGCATTCGTTTGAATTCTATCGGCTGACAAAGCCGGGCAATGTACGTAACGCGCCAGAAGGTCATCGTGTAATCACCAAAGGCTCTGTCTGAACTTTGTGACCTCGAAATGTGAAGTTCAACGAATAGAAATTCAGCAAAAGTCCCATTCACTTCAATACGACATGGTCACTTCTATACAGGGACTGTTCATGACTTGAGAAACAGCGGAATAAGAATTTACAAGCCTCTGCAGAAGTACAGGAGTCTTATGAATACCAATCTCAGAAACACAATCGAGTTCGAATATGATTTGTTAAACTGGTTATAAAGAAAGTCTGGCAAATGGTATCCCTGCTAGCAAACAAACAACGAAAGCCATAAATCCAAAACGTGGTATCGCTGACTCCTAATGCCTTAACGCCCTTCTACCTTTTTCACGCAACCTTTACAGTTGCAACTTTCTGAGTTACACTGCACTTTCCCCTTGTTCTTCAGTCTCGTTGACTGTCTTCGCGGCCTGTGCCGATTGCTTCTTGTCTTCCGCTACTTTACGCGCTTTCTCCTATTTGCGCGCCGATTCTTCCTAGAATCGAGACATGTGCGCCTCCGAGTACATGCTTGGGCTATGCGGGCGAATATTAATCGGGTGCAGAGCTGTATCTGGGCGACGAACTTCGGGGACGATGGGACTACGACGGTCCTCGCCGGAGTCGTGGGACTGCCGGCCGAACGAAGAGGGTTCTTGATGCTCGTAGTGAGGGGGAGGAGGGGCATTGCGCTCAAGATCACGCTCACGAGTGATAGGTTGACTTATGGTAGGTCGTCGGGGTGTAGACTCGTTCTTCCTGTCCCAAAAGAACCTCTTGAAAGTATTCTTGGGTCGATCTTCATTAGTAAATGATGCGCTGTAGTTAGACTGGGGTTTGCCGAACGATTCATCGTCCGCGAGGGATCCATTGGACCGAATCTTGCGAGCATTGACGTTAACACCTCGGAAGGCGAAAGTGCAGATGAGGTTCGTAACGCCAAAGATGGAGGTCAAGATGCCAGAGGACACGATAAGTCGCCAGAAGGGAAGTCCCAGCTCATCACGACTATAGTCCGACGAGTTGAGTTTGCCAAGGAGGTTCGTCCCAATCAGTAACAGACCGATTCCAAGCCAAAAGAGGCCGTGTTCATCGGAGAACACGGGCCAATGATTGGCGAAATACGCTCTGCAGAAGGGCAACTCGGAAATGACGAGGAATATGGTGGCTGAACTCATCATCGCGAGAGAGAGAGCCTCGAAAAAGAACCAGCCTTGGGAGGTGTCGATCTTGATGATGAGGATCCAACAAGAGGCAGCGGCGGTCAGGAGGCTGATGATCGTGAAAACTCGCAGGATCTGGAGGACGATCATGCCTGGGCCCCAGGCTCGCTGACTAAATCCGAACATGACAGGCGATGGCGTATTTGGTAGGTAGAAATGAATGAAATGTTGTTGAGTTACGACTGAAGGTCGAAAAAATATTGAGATGAAGTTTGATAAGGAAGGAAGGCTACATAGGGGAATTGGTTAGACGAGGACTTTCTTGTTGTGCCTAGGTAGGTAAGGCATGCAGCTCAAGGACTTACTTTGAAGTAGCAAAGTGTGATATTTGAGTTGTGTAGAAACTTGTTGAATCGAAGATATAGTCACGACAGTGAAGTGAAGTTTGTCGGGCGTAAGTGAAAGTTTTCGGTGAGTTGGTTTATGAGTGAGTCGAAGCTTGCACAAATGAGAAAGTGTATGTGATATTGGAACCAGTCCGAACAGTCAATAGGTGAACAAGAGGAAGTAAAAAGAAGAGAAGGTTTAATGATAGGAATGGGTCAATGAAGGTGATTGAACACCATTGTTGGGCTTTGAATGAACCAAGAACAATAGGAAAATGGAGAGGGGTTTGCCACCTGAACAGCTGGCACAGGCAGACTTTAAGAGCGACTGCATATGCACACATCAGTCACACTCTTTGTTGGAAACGATGCAACACAGAACAAACTTTTGGTTGGCCCCTGCATGCACTATCGACCAAGCGAAGCCGTGGTTTCTCGTCATGGCATGGATGTGAAGCTGGAGAGCCAACCAAAAGGGAGGCGACTCACGATTCGATCGTTTCCTGCATCGAATCGCGTCAACGATTTACTCTGATGCTGGGCTCCACTCGGGCAGTCAATAGTGTCAGAAATGCAGAGAACCATCAGCGCTGCCGTGTCATGGCCGCGGTGCCTGGCCGCGAGCTGCTTCTATTCAGTCTCGGTCTCAGCGGTTCCTTGCTCTGTGTGGAGGGCCCCGATGGGCAGCAACAGGTCGCTGCGACTCAGACCAGTCGACCCAGGTCAGCGCCTAAGTCTGGTGCTCGTGCAATTTCATCCGCAAGCGCTGTCGTCCTGAACGTTGGGCGCCATCGCTGGATGGTTTGTTATATTTGAATCTCAAGACCGGGGTTGAGATGGATCACGATTGGCTGTGCTGTGTCGAAACGTTGTTTCAGGCCTTGCACTACAAGCCAGGGCTCTAAGTGGGCCTCAAGGCTAACGCTAAGTGGCCAAGCACATAGTTTCCACTGAAATACAGGAGACCAGAGGCTTCATGGTGGATGGAAGAAAAGAGCCCGAGCTGGAGTCATCAATATACAGAGAATCGGTTCATTAAATTATTCAGACAAACATAAACAGTACCGCTGATGCAAGCTGGGGATATTACTGTTAAATGAACACTCTAGTTCTATATCCTGTATGGTAAATGCTCAAGCAAACAATCTATGAAGGAGTCTTAGGAGTTCAGCATCTAAATAAATGCTAAAAACTGACTCCAGCTTGCGGCTAACTTATGAAAAGCTTCTCTCATCTTTCAGCTCACTCAAGCAGGCCCCCAAAAACAAGCCGGATCTCGTTTTCGTAAGCTAGGGTCGCTTATTACCAGGCCAAAGACCCAGCCAGGCGCTTGTGCTCTGTTCAACAGGGCCTTAGCCGCGATACTATTTTTGACCAACCAGGTGTAAGCGCCGGAGTTAGAAATAGCACCTCGTAGGGCTGTTAGTGTCTTCGTTCGTAACTACCTAATGAACCTGGCTGTGATAAACGAGTTGAGGTTATCTCTGAAATTCTATTTTCATTTGATTTTAAATCATTTCGTCACTCCTCGCCATAACGTCAGATCATTTAGACATAGATGAACCCATTCATAGAAACAGGTGCGGGCCACAGAACCTAACGTTCTGCATCCCTGTCTAGGCCCAACTTATAGGCTCAACCTGTCAGTTACCCTGTATTTACTTGTACTGCCTAGTCCCACAAACGACATGGGGAAATGGCAAAGGAAACAAGTTTTGTCAATGAAAATATGTAAATTAACCTTTCTATGTGCTTGTTTAATGTCTGAATAGCTTCGGGTAAGTTCCATTTTAAAAGATTTCTGGAAATTTAGACAAGAAGCCTCTCAGACCGTGGACCAGAGTCACTCTGTATATCCGAGGAGTAACGTGGCCCTGGAACCTGCAAATTGTGGTGTTAATGAGTATATTGATGTCGATTCTTCGTAACGATGTCAGAGGTGATGGGTCGTGAATATGCTATCCGCTATGTAACGCCTGAAATCGAACCTGAAAACGCCGTGCCCATGCTGTTTCGTGTATATATATATGCCCTTAATCATCCTGCGTCAGGTCTATAAATCCAACGTCGCTCGTCCGAAAAATCTTGGCCTTGACTCCTCGGCGCTCTAGAGCTGCTGTCTCCCTAGCCATCAACTCGTCGCGCTCTTCGGCGTCGACCTCCACCTCTTCGTAGAAACCCATGGCGCTGGCCTTTGGGATGAGTAACTTCTTCTTCCGCGCAGGAGCAGGACTTGGGGTTGCGTTTCGATCTGGTGGTAAGGATGATTGCTGTCGTTTGTTAGGGGATGCAGAGGAGCGCGAGATGAGGGAGGAGAGGGGGGCAAGATCGGTTGACGAGTCACTTTCAAAGTCATCATCGAAACTTGATTGAGATTTTGGCTGGTGTTGTTTGGAAGCTGGGAGTGAAGATTTTGAAACAGAAGTCTGGGAGGAACTCGTGTTCTTGGGCTTTTTCGTGAACATATCCATGGACATCTGTTTCATCTTGGGAGGTTGAGATGACTGAGAGAAAGACGGTGGTTTTGCACGTCTCGCGTTCAACGCCGAGTCTTTCAGCCTTTGCGGAGAACCACTTGACGTAGAAATCGCACACATCGGGTCAGGTAACTCGCGAGAGGCAGACAATCGAGTCCTTGGTCGCGGCGAAGGCGAGGGGGGAGACGACGCTGCTGCACAGGACGGGCTAGATGTGATGATAATCGCTTGCTGTTCATTTGCAGGCTTTCGTGTCCTAGGAGTCACCTGTGAGCTGGCAAGTGTCCAGGGGGTTGTTGTCTGCCTGACGGTGCTACCCGAGGTCGACGCAGATTGCTTACTTGGTTCCAGAGGTGACGGTATTCGCAAGCGGCGTGATGTTGTCGGTCGGATCGGCGAGGTGATTATTTCGTTCTCTCTAGACGACGCCTTGGAAGTCACCGTAGAGGCAGTATGAGGTTTGCTTGCTCGCACAAACTTGTTAAGCGCGCCAGCAGGCATCCCCGTCTTCGGACCAGGCTTGGACCTTGTTGCTTTCGTTTTGGGTTCCTTTGCTTTTTGCTTCTTCTTTTCTGTAGCCTTTTGCACCGCCTGAGCGTCTGCAAACACCTCTGGGATCCTCGACTTTGCCAATATTTCCAATGCCCAAACACCTTGTCGCCCTGAAGGGTTAAAAGGAGCTGGCTGCCGTTTCGCCGTAGATTCCTCGATGTTCTCCGCGTCGTCGATTTCGTCATCGCTGTTTAGTGCCAGTCCACCTCGAGCTTGCACTATCTTTTCATCTTCCTCTTTGGACAAGTCGATGGGCACAATTTCGCTCGGAACATGCTGTATACGAACTTGTGACACCAAGTCATTCTTGAGATCGGATTTAAACCCTGCGATCCCCTTGACGTAGTCTGCGTTGTCATGTCCTTCTAGGGCTTGCAACTTCTGGACGAGAACTGCATGAGAAAGCACCTTGATGAACTTGAGAGCGCCAACTCGGTAGTCCCAGCCAAAGACCTCTCTCGTAAACTCTCTTAAGTCTTCAAACTGAATCTCTCTTTTCAGATGAACCTTCTCTCGGATCTCGTCTATACTTTCCCCGGGAGACACAACAGGATGTGTATAGTAGCGTAAGACCTTGAAGTCTGGGAAGGTTTCCGGAATCGCCAAGGCCTTGTTCTTCCTCTTGAAATGACCACTCTCGTTGGTGCGAAGCTCATGTATTAGGGAGTTTCTCCAAGCTGTTGTTCCTTCTTTGTCCACTGCCTTCAACTGGCAGAGACGTCTTCCAAACCCAGCTTTGGCAGCTTCAACAGCCACTTTGATGCCACAGCCGGGGAGTCCGTTAGGATCGTAGTCGCCGCCGCTCATCAAAGCAACAAGAACCATACCTTCGCGATCCAGGCCATGTTGATCAAGTTTCATTTTCTCCGTATCGAACAGAGACACATGCGTCGGTGTTGTGTCGCGTTTTGATGCCGGTGACCACTGACGCAGCATTTTGGTGCATCCAAACATCAGAGCGTCAACATCTTCTGTGAGAACCATGTCTACGACGCCATGTTTCTGCAGCAGAGCGCACTCCGCCTCAGCTTCTCCTGGCGCATCGTGGGTGTTGCAGCCGAATAGTCGAATCAGCCGTTTCGCTTGTGCATTGGCGAAGGAGTCGCCTCGCCCGGATTTCTTGTTTCGCTTGACTGCAGGCTTGTATGGACCGTCGAAGACAAAGATGGGCTCGACTGGACATGCTAGTAGACGAACGAGTCGGTAGAATAAAGTTCGGATTTCGGGGTTCGTGCCGCCTGACCGTTGTTAGAGCAGTGCTTCGGTATCTCAGTGGCTATATTATACCTTGCGCCGCCTGATTTTGAAATTGCCAAATCGCAATATCAATCGCTATTCGCAAAGGCCGACCTTGTTTCTCTAGTGACTCGGCGGCGAGTTTCAGTAAAGCCACTCGCTGGCCTTCGCCCACCTCCTGGTAGATTCTGAACATATTAGCATGGTGTTTCGCAATATATAATAAGCGATGCTTACCCTTTGATACCCATTTGAACATCAGAAAGATCTTGAAGCAATCCGCTTCAAACTCTCCTGATCCAATAGTCGATGATGTAGGTAGGTTGAAGTTCACGGTCCAAGGTTGCCCCACGTCGCTGCGGTTACCAGAGACCACTATTTTCTTGGCCAGTGAAGACGGTAGATCGGCGCCAGAAACGCCGACTTCAAATAATCATTCAACCAACCAGCGTTAAGTTAAGTTACACGGCTACGCCCTGACCAGGGCATCTCATCGCCAACATCGAACAAAGGGAAGAAGCAGGAAACACAGAAGAATTCATCTCACTCGCGATGGCCTCTGGCGCTGGATCTACACTTGCTCATAGAAGCGTGGCTAGTATCCGTGGAGGTCCTCCTCAGGGGCCAAGTCCATCGACTCCACATACCCCGAATCGCTCGTCTGTTATTTCATCCTACGGCTCACCATCGACGATCCGTGCTGATGACGAGTTTATCGTTGTTGAGCTAGGCTCACGCCATATCAAAGTGGGATTTGCGGGCGACACATCTCCACGAGTTGTTCTTCGATGCAGTCCTGAAGATCAAAGGCGGGCTGGAGACTTCAGAGGGTGGCAGCAATCGAAACGGTCGCCTGGCCTGCAATGGTCAAAGGAACATGAGTTTTGGCGATATGATTTAAGAGATATAGAGCTTGGCCTATATCAGGATAAGCTGGAGCGTGTACTACATGATGCTTTTTCAAAGTTTGTCTTGGTGGAGCCTCACAAAGGATAGTTGCTTACATGCATACAGATACTTGCTCATTGATTCCAGACCACGAAGACTTGGACTGGTCTTAGACTCTGGAGTACCTATACCACTGTTGACAGCCACTTTGGACACACTGTTCAGCAGATTTCAGTCACCAACTATCTCTCTCATGTCAACACCCTCCATGTCGGCCATCTCTGCAGGTGTCAGATCCGCCCTGGTGATAGATATGGGCTGGGCCGAAACTGTCATAACCAGTGTCTATGAATACCGGGAAGTCAAGACAACACGTACAGTCCGAGGTGGCAGAGCACTTTTAGACACGCTTTACAAAACCATCGAGCCATTAATACCAGGAGAACATGATGTCACCAAACAAAGAGCGCTAGGCTTCGAGGAATGCGAAGACATCATGTGTCGTTTGATGTGGTGCAAGCCATCGGAATTTCGATCATCTCAAAGGCAGTCGACACAGCTGGAAACAGTTGACGAGCAAGAAGAGATCGAAGCTGAGTCGGCGCAAGCGGGCGTTCCAACAGGTGTCGCCCAAATACCCATCAACACAAGTCGTCGACCATTGACAGTGGAGCTCCCATTTGAGAAGCTTGCTGAGGTCTGCGATGATACCTTCTTCGACCCTTCAGCAGACCGAGCGACATTTGACGACGATGAATTACCGCTGCACCTGCTATTGTATAGACATCTTTTACAACTACCACTGGATGTGCGAGCAATCTGCATGTCACGCATAATGTTCACAGGAGGATGTTCCAATATCTTGGGCGTTAAACAACGGATTATCGACGATCTCACAGCTATCATCAACAAGAGGGGATGGGAGCCGGTGTTCGGAAAGGTTGTGGACAAGCATCGCAATAGTGCTAGGATCCATCAACAATCTAGCACCACTTCTCCTACAGAAGGCTCGCCATCCTCATCGCCAGGTGAAGACGAACAACGCAAATCTCCCAAGAACGCAGCCGATTCAAAGCTAGAGCACGACCCGATAGAAGCTAAGGTTGTACGACAGCGGGCCACTGTTCCACAATTCAAGGGTCAAATCCGGGTGGTTCATACTCTTGGTCCCTGGATTGGAGGTAGCTTGCTCTGTCAGTTGAAGATTCCAGCCATGGCGATTATTGATCGCGAGTCGTGGCTCCTGCAAGGGGCCAATGGAGCTTCTCGACCTAGCGAAGTGGACTTCAAGGCACAACACAGACAGAGTGTGCAGGCAGGAGGATATGCTCGGGGAGGCGGAGGACATCACGGAAACTGGACTCTAGGTGTATGGGGTTACCTATAAGAGGTTCAACGTATATCATGACATGAAATGAGGAATATGTTGATGGTGTGGATGAGGTAGGCCAGGTTAGTAGGCCACCAAATACCCAATTTACGATGAGATCAACATAATTGGCCCAATTGCATGCAATGTTTGTCTATCTGCCAAGAATGAATGAATATGTACTTGAAAGCTGATGTCCCATTCCGTGATGGTCCATAGGTAGTCTATCGCTCGGGTAATTGCATTAAGCAAGCTCTCCACTGTTAAGCTTCGGCAGCCGACGTCAAGCTCCAAACTCGCTGATCAGGTAGTTTAGCTTAGTACCTCAGTCATGCTTCATATGAGCTGCTCATCAATTCAACATCCACCATGAACAGGACATTATCGCGTATACGGTGTCGCGGTCTACACCCGAGGCTCAATCCACTATTGGCTCGCAGTTTTGCAGATGCGAAGCGGCCTCCTTCAGCGCCAAAACCCATCGTCGATATCAAGCACATCAGACAACACGCAGAACTTTATCAGCAGACCTGCGTGGAGCGCAACTATCGCAATCAGGCGCAAAACCCAGCTAAAATTCTAGAGCTTCATGCGAGATGGCAGGATCTTCAACGGCAAGGTCGCGCTTTGCGGGAGAGGTCGAATTTGTTGAGGAGACAGCTTGCAAACCCAGCGACGAGCAGCGATGATGAGGATCTCAAGGAAGTCCGCCAATTGACCCGTGAGCAGATCCAGGAGGAGGCGCGACAACTCAAACAGGATCTCTCGGCAATTGAAAAAGGAGAGTCGCAGGCTGTTACGCAAATGGAGGAGCTGGCGCTCGAGTTGCCTAATCTCACTCATCCTGATACTCCCAAGGGAAGCGATTTTGAGGTTATGAGCTACATCAACGACCCACCCACTTTTAAGGAATCACCTGAGGATAAAATCTGGCGATCTCATGTTCACATCGGTTCCGAGCTTGGTATCTTTGACTTTGCTGGCGCTGCTACCGCTTCCGGTTGGGGTTGGTATTATCTTCTTGGTGAGGCCGCTCAACTGGAGCAAGCTTTGGTTCAATATGCCCTCGCTGTTGCAACCCGCCATGGCTGGACCCAAGTGTCACCCCCAAGCATGGTCTACAGCCACATTGGAGCTGCCTGTGGATTCCAGCCTCGCGACCTGAATGGAGAGCAACAAGTCTACACTATCGCTCAGTCTGCTGAAGATGCTGAGCGGGGTGTTCCCGAGATGTGCCTTACCGGAACATCTGAGATCGCCCTTGCAGGAATGAAGGCCAACACTACCCTTGATTCCGAAGATCTACCTCTCAAGCGAGTTGCCGTCTCTCGCTGCTATCGCGCCGAAGCCGGAGCCCGTGGTGCCGACACCAAGGGTTTATACCGAGTACATGAGTTCACCAAGGTGGAAATGTTCGTATGGACAGCACCGGATGAGGATGTCGCCCAGGAACTCTTTGATGAGATGCTCGACTTGCAGACCGAGATTCTCTCTTCACTTGGACTTTACTGCCGTATTCTCTCTATGCCTTCCCACGATCTCGGCGCGTCAGCTACCCGCAAGATCGACATGGAGGCTTTCTTCCCCAGCCGTCGCGACAACTGGGGTGAAGTCACATCAGCAAGTATGTGCACCGACTATCAAACCCGCCGCCTCGGCACACGAACACGCATTGATGGCAAGCTCGCCTTCCCCTGGACATCAAATGGTACTGCCCTGGCTGTTCCTCGTGTGATAGCAGCTATTCTGGAGAATGGATGGGACGAAGAGGCCAAGACTGTCACAATTCCCGAGTGCTTGCGGCCATGGATGGATGGCAAAGAAAAGATCGGCCTTGGAGGACGTCGTTCGAGCGTCGATCGCGTGTAAGTTTGAAACGATGGATGAAGCATGGCTGTGACTGCGTGCGTGTACGAATGGAGAATATGACGGAGGCATAATTGCTATGAAATCTTTATATCTTATTTAATATGAAACGCAAGGCGTGATCTGTCTATTGAATATAAAGCCCTGTCCTTTGCAGCTCCTGTACAGTCTATCCTGAGAAGTCTGGGGACAAATATCTTGTCACCACACCAAGTTCTTTACTTTGCTCTCCCAACCAGGCATCCTGAACTCCATACCTGGACTTCCCCTCCACCGATACCATCCTGACATCTTCTTCATCGCCCCAACCCAACCAAGTTCCCCTCTCCGCCAAGCTTTGCCTCTCGTTCCATCTCCTCTATGCTGCACAACGTACACGCCTCCATCCGATGCTGTCGTTATCTTTGCTTCTCCCCGTTCTGGATCACCACTGCTATAGTATTCTCGTCGACGTGGTGTTCTATTCGCTTGGAACCGTTTGTTGTGGTCCAGGTCCAGAATCTCGCTTGCTGCGACTTCCATCCACACATCCAACGTTCTCAGATGATCTGCATAAATGATGAGGATCGCAAGGAGGGAAGAAAGCCCAGATGCAAGCCAGAACACCCAAAATGATTTGCCTCCAGGTCCATATGAGCTCTCGATCGACAAAACTCCTGATACAACTGTCAGGGGTAGCAACAGACCTCCCAGATATGCTATTCGATCTAGACTTCTGGAGTTTGAATCTTTGGGATCGTTTTGAGCTTCTTGAGCATGTGCTTGGAGAGCAACGGTCACGGAGAGCTGTATACGCCTTTGTAGACGTTCTGCAAGATTTGACCAGTCTGCCGACGTTATGGTACTGAACTCTCCTCGTCGCTCCATGCTTCTTGTGATATCTGCATTGGTTTCAAGGGCTCGCGCGATAGTCCAGTGGACATCCACAGAATCAGATCCAAGAGGGGGTAATGAGTCGAGTTTCTGGAGCCACATGTCGTAGATAAGCTCTGCAACTAGATCCTCTATGGGGCGAATGTCGACAAGAACTTGCCAGAGGGAGTTTTCTAGGCCGGATCGCTTTGGGGAACGCTTGTTTGATGTCGTGCTGTCTGGTCGTGTATTACTTGGTACTCTTGAGGGTCGATAAGGCCGCGAGGATATCCGAAACGGAAGACCATCGAGAAGAAGAATAGGGAGTTGATCCTTGACCATGAGCGATGCACGACATATTCTGATCCCCTCATCCTCATCAGAGTCGTCATCCTCATCTTTCTCTTTCGTCTCACCATCCTCCTCGTCCGGTTTCCTTTTTCTTATCTCAGTCTCAGGAAACTCCCAAACCCATCCGCCCCTTTTCTTATCCAGCTCCATGCCTAATAAAACACCCATATCACATTCACCTCTTACAATAGCCAACTTCCGCCAACCGGGCCTCTCCACCGCCACCATCTCTTCTTGAAATCCTTCAACATTGAGCAATTCTTTCTGTCGACAGTTCTGTGTACTCCATTCGAGAAGATACGGCCGGGAAAGCTGGGGTCTTCCGGCGACGGGAATCACCCGATCCGATGAGCGCCGTGTCCGGTGTCGGGGCTCGGGAGCCGGGCGTTGACGTGGCATCAGGTTCTTATTCTCTTTTCTTCTGGGCGACTCAAACCGCTAGAGTTGATATTAAAAAGAGACTCAAACTAGCCAAAACTGTTGTAAAAACTGTTTCTGAGACCGTACCAACTCGAATTTGGGGGAGTTTCACTCTTTTGAGCCTCTCTCTGCACTATCTTCTACCCGATCCCATGAACACAACTGCCGTCATGGGAGAAGTTCTCAAGGCATTTTGTCTCCATAATTTAACATGTAACAACTCCTTTTATTTCAGAATTTAAGGGTCCTCGAGGGTCTCAGTTAGGCAGATGTTCCCCTGCGCCTCCATCAGTAAGTGTCTAAGTGTGGTCATGTGCCAAGTCCTTAAGCGCAGATGACCCAGGCCGTGAAAGAACGTCAACACGCGACGTATTCACCTGTGAAATAAATATTACATAAACACCTGTCAAGTTAGATAAGTGAACCCTTTTTGCATATGGTTGACTCATGACACAAACTGGCCTGTAGTTGGTATCTTGGTGCGTTGCCTCAACTCATATCACTCAAGACACCGTAAAAAAGAGCATCCCTGTGGTTCTATAAGCTAGCCTTGGTTCGTGCGTGGCTCGTCATCTTTGTTGAATGGTAACTTTACATAACATGACTTCTTTCCCGCTCTTCCCGAAACGCCAGACCTGACGCCATTTTAACAGCAGCAAAATAATAGGATGCTGAGACTCCCTCTCTCTTGTCTCTTTCATTTCTCTGCCCCCCGCTTCTGTTTTCTGTCCCCTTTCGTTGTCTGCTTCTTTTGTCTCTTCTGCCTTTCGTGGTTACTCTCTCCCTCTCCCTCTCCCTCTTACAAGCAATCGTCCAAAGGAGTGTCGAGTGCAAAGTATGTGTCAAATGACGCTGAATAAAAGAATAGACGCCCCAGTGCAAGAATCTCAGATCATAACCCCATGCGTATACGTGCGGCAACATGTCCAATCCATGATCGAGGTCAACTATCAATGACAATATTTCGAACTCCTGAACCTCAAATGTTGCACCAAGAAACTCGAAACTCAAACTCAACGGTGGTGATCGTCGTCGCCATCATGATGAAGAGTGACACTGTTGAACTCGAGGAACGGGTCGGCAATTTCACCGCCAGGAGTTGCTAGTCCACTGTCTAACGGAACGCCCTTCAAGTTCATCGCCCTCGATCCTGACAAGTCGACACTCTCGCTTTCCTTGACGTTTCGGAAGTTGACTGTATCAACTCCTCGGCCCGCGTGGGGAACAATCGGCGGTTTTTGGTGTCGAATGAGTGCCCATTGTGTCGTTCTGAAGAATGGGTGCGCCTTGATATCTGATGCGCCAGCACGGGCGCCCAGTCGTCGATTCTCATCCTTGATGAGTAGTTTCCTTATCAAAGACTTGCAGAGGCTGCGGCTCGGTTAGAACTGTAGGACAGTGAGTTTTCATCCAGGACTTACTTGGAGATTTGTGGTGCACCGGTATGGTCGGGGAATGGAATATCCTCTCTAAGGATATTTGCGAAAGTTGCATTTCGGTTCTTTCCCTTGAAGGGCGTTGTGCCGTAAAGCATTTCGTAAATAAGGATACCCAATGTCCACCAATCGACTGCACTTGTGTGACCGCTGCCCTTAATCACTTCTGGCGCAATGTACTCTTCTGTACCAACAAAAGAGTTTGTGCGGAAGTTGGCGATACATGAACGAGTGTCGATAGTTGGGAGAGCGTCGGTACGGGCTCCGTTCTTGCCGACGATCATGGTCGGCTTGCCACCAGGGTCTGACTGTTTGGACAAGTCGAAGTCTGAAAGCATAATATGGCCCGATTGGTGCAGGAGAATGTCTATCACAAAGGGTCAGCGGCAGATTTGTAAGCATGATTTCTCAACATACTCTCAGGCTTCAGGTCTCGATAGATGAAACCCATAAGATGCAAGTATTCTAGTGCTGCTGTCACTTCGGCGGCGTAGAATCGAGCATCCTCTTCAGGAATACATTTTCCAGGTCGTGTTTGCAGAGCGCGGAAGAACTCGCCGCCACTGCAGTACTCCATACATAGATATAGGTAGTCTTCGGACTGGAAAGAGTGGTATAATGTGACAATGAACGGATGGTTACTTGTCGCAAGAATTTCCTGCTCTGCCAAAGCTCGCTTAATCTTGTTGCGCTTGATCATTTCCTTCTTGCTTAGTACTGTAGCTAGTTAGTCGTTGTCGCGATGGTAATCGTGAGTGATGGACGTACTCTTCATGGCATAAAGCCTGCTGCTCTTCTTCTCTCTCACAAGATACACCTTTCCAACATCTCCCTTTCCAATAAGCTTGATCTTGTCAAAGCTAGAGGGGCTAACTTCAACGTTTCGAACCTTGATAGAATTGGAACTATAGGTGCGGCGGAAAGCCATACCCAGATTAGGGGCGGGAAGAGCAGCGAGAACATCGTCAGAAGTAGCGTGCTTGGCCTTGTCCTCGGCCTCCAGAGCCTTGGCCGTTTCTATAAGCCCCAATGCGCCTGAACTTGTCAGGAGAGGATCCTTGCCGAGCTCGGCAGTTGCGGGACGCTCATTGTTGGGATCATTTTTGGAGAAAAGGCCCTGGGCATTGGGTGCACTGGCGACTCTTCTAAGTCTCCGGGCGAGTTCCTCTTTGGTTTCGCTGGTAGTTTGATCGTTCGCAGGGGCACCATCGGGGCCTTGGATCTTGAGACTCGGTGTGTCGGGAGGGCTTGGAGGAACAGAGTCGGAATTGTGGTGACGCAATCCTGGTTGACCTTGATGGGCGAAATAAGGGTTCGCATGTGCCGTAGGACTCATGGCTTCCTCCAGCTGATTGCCCTCACTAGCGACGGTGTGCGCGCGCAGACGGCCGACGGTATTACTAAAGAACTTGGTATGACGGGATTTCGAGGGATCGGGAGTGGTGGCGGCCGAGCCCTTTTCCTTGTCCTTGTCCTTCTCCTTATCGCTAGAAGCACTGCCGGTGCTACCTCCAGTGTTCATGCGGAAGAAATTGCGCAGGCGATGGCTCACCTGGCCGGGGCCATTGGAGGTCTTTTGAGACGGCATAGCGACGGTAACGTTATCGGAAACGTTTGGATGGGTGGAGACGGAAACAGCTTTGGCGGGTGTTCGACTAGAGATTTGCTTCCATATTCGACAAAATAAATAATTGGGAGGCGAGAGAACGTTTGCGGGTTGAAGTTGATTGAGGAGGGTAGAAGATCCACGAGGAGGTTGTTGTTTGCGCGTTGTTGAAGTCGCGGCCTTGTATCGGTCCGTAGCGAGATAGGTATAAGTGTCGGGACGGATGAGTAGACGAAGCTAACCTTAGTTACGGAGTACCCTGTTGAGAGAAAGAAGTCACAAGGGAGCTTGGAACAACACCACTGTTGTAAAAGAAGAAAAGGGAGAGAGAAGACACAAGAGCCTCAAGAGGA
Organism: Fusarium sp. NRRL 52700; assembly: GCA_013396095.1. Taxonomy (NCBI): domain Eukaryota; kingdom Fungi; phylum Ascomycota; class Sordariomycetes; order Hypocreales; family Nectriaceae; genus Fusarium; species Fusarium sp. NRRL 52700. Next base: position 274,144 of record JAAQRM010000282.1, read on the forward strand.
ATGACGCTGCTGGCCTTGAGACAGGCAGGCTATGGATGGGTCTTGCTTAGGATTGGCCTTGATCTGGGAATTGGATTGGAAATGGGCCCTGACCATGGATGGGAATGGGGGCGGCGTCGGAGACTTCTGCCTCAGGCATGCTTAATAATTAAAATCCATGGATGCAGTCCAATGCAATGCAGGTCGGCATCGGCCCCTCTATCACCATTGCCCGCCCACTAACTCAGCTCTAAAAGTCTAGCGATCTTAGGCGTAGCCTCACCCATGGTCCAATGGGTGGATGGATGTGACTTTGTCTTCTCTTCTCTGTCAATAGAGTTACCTATAAACTTAACCTGGTGAGGGGAATACTGTACGCAGGCTGTCACTTTGCATGTCACTGCATTCACTATAATTATGGTACTATACAATCGCGTCTCACGCAAACTCGAGCTGGAAGGTCAATTCCCTCGTCTCCCTTGTAGGCGGGGATCTGGAACGCCTCGCCTCTTCTAAACTTGCCCGCCTCGCACCTTTCTGTGGCTTGGATGGCCTAGCTTGGTTGCTCCCTAGGGTCTGGGTAACTTTAGTTTAAGGTGAGCTTAGGCTGGCTTGGCTTCTTTTTATCTGACAAAGCCAACTGTGCCATCCCTCGGCCGCTCGGTATCGTTCCACTGCCCGCAAACTCCGATGAGATAATGCTTTGAGATATGAAGCGTAATTGCGAATTTAGCCAAAGTACTCATCCTCCCGAAGTCCCCGGTAATGGAGTGACGTTCTACAGTGGGTTGTTGGTAAGTTCGTCTTTCGGGCATCCTAGGGCGAACGAACCACTAGAACGGGCCTTCGTTTCGAGTCTGTCTATGCGCTAGAATCATGAGGCGCCGATAGCGTCTTGCCAGATCGGAAAAGAGACCCTGTGGGTTCTCGATTTTGGTTCCCGTGGCCTGGGGTTGCTTGCTTGATTTCTGCAGAGTGTACCTTGCCTTTGTAGATATTGATTGAGTCGACAGCTCATGACATGAATGAGGCGATCTGCATTGCAGTACTTCCTATCCTGGTTACTCAAGTTTGTGCAATGGCAGTGTGGGGAGATGTCAGAACAGGGCCATTTTGTTTGTGGAACGACGCTTGACAACATCCGAGTTACGGACTCGAAAGGACCCCAACTTTGTTCTGGAAGTGGCTTCGGGATCTAATACTGAACCCGCTCTTTATGAAGACCCAACTCTAAACTCAACACGTTATCAGTTATATTGATCCGCAAAGCCTTTCAATGTCGCTGTAGCGTCCATAATCAGAAATGTTCGTGCCTGAATGGACTTCCCCGAAAATAGTGGCATGATAAAGCTTGAACCACCGTCAAGGGTTGTCAACGCTAGTCGGCCGTGCTTTACCTGAGATGTGAGAAGACGTGACTACCTATTTGGATGTTCATGCAATTCATTAGGAGACATGAGATCGATGTTCAGTGGTGGTTTGTAAAGCTTATCGAATTTGACTTGGTCGACTTGCTGACTGTAAAACCCCTCCCAAAGCCATAACGTCATATCTGATAGACTTGCAACATTTAAAAAAGATATCTACAAGAGAGGCTGCGCTGTATATGATGAACCTTCCTAAGTGGAATTGGATTTAAACTCATTACGCTGATTCGTAAGATTTATATGTAGTTTCATTGACCGTAATTGATCTTTAAATCGATCACAAGTGAAAGTTCACAAGTACGCGTATACAAAAGCCTCAAGTCACGGCGTATATAAGGGCGGTACTGGTAAGGCTTGCTAATGACATTTCGCAAGCTTAACACATCAAACATTTTGAGGAGCTTATTATTTACATATTAATCTGTGTTTGTGTTGAGCAACGAGTAGAGTTTCGGGTGCTGAGTGTTGTTCGTGTAAGTGAGGGCCGGGCCTTTTGCTCCCAAGGCTTAGTCCACTCCAGCCATTTTATACCCTATTTCAGTCAAATTGACAGTTTGGAGACTTTCTGATACGGAATTTGGAGAGTTCCCAAATGATCCTTATCGTGTCACCAGAGAAACCTGCCAATTGTGTGACCGAAGTGTCTCCGCTGGCATAGACTTATACTGCTCAAAGAATGGACGAGGAATAACCAATAGGCCAGTCTTTGCGCCTGTACTATACGCAGAGAGAGAGCTAAGTTTTTGAAGTCATAATTAAGATCTGGTTTGCAAGCAAGCTCAAGAGACGCTTCGATGTGTTTACGAACTCTGATTATCAAGACCAGGCAACTATGTATTGAACTCGACGAGGTTGTAAACTAACAAGCTATCGGACGAATGATACTATACAACTTTGGTATGTCTGTTTTATGGTATGTGTGTCTGCCTGCTATGTCGTCCAGAGCGTCTTCATCAGCTAGAAGATGGCATTGTGCTATCACATACGACCATACCTATCAGAGAACTCGGGATCCCGTCCGCTCTCCCATAGATAAGCTGATAAGGGGCGGATTAGTAGTTGGGTCGGTGACGACCAGCGAATCCCCGCTGTTGTATGTTCTTTTGGTGATAATTCTTTTTGGTGTTTTGGTCAAGCGAGGCTCCAAGTGGGCCGGACCATGTTGCTGTCACTTACCAATCAGGGCAGGTTGATTGACTGTTCAGTTTCATCAGCAAGTCATTAAAGATACAGTCCTCGATAGTTAAAATGCCACATGGAGATACTGTTGCTGTTCATAAGGATTTGGCACCGTAACTGTCTGTCCTGTTCCAGCTGAGCGCATGTAAGTGGTATGTCAAGCTGAAGGTTGGCACCCACCTGGGCCTCCAATAGCCAAAGCGCAACAGCGCCGTAAGCAGCCCTATAAACCATTGAACTCAGTACTGCAACTATTTGGTGGCACATGAGCTTTAAAAAGCCAATGAAATTACTGTTGTTGCTTACTGAAGCACAAGTTCTTGTATTCGGATTTGCCTCACTTCTCTAAGCACATGATAAGTCTTTTAGTGTGGTACATAGAATCACCCAGAACACAGCGAGTTCGTCAAGTCTGCGTCTTACGTGGCTTATCTATTTTTGAGAAGCTCAGCTAGGGTAAACTTTCTCATGTGCAGTTATAGGGGATGTTGGCATCAAAGTTTGGACTTGTCATGTCGTTCCTTGGTTAGCCAGGCAAGTGTTAACCAATAAGAAATGATACTGTTCCTCAGAACTCAACTAAAATATAAACTCATTCATATCGGTTTTTGTCGCTCCATTGTTTTGTCAGTTGACAATTGATGCTGAGGTCGTGTCAGCCATAAACAGGGTTAGGTGACAAGTTGAGGCGAGCAGGCGAGGTACATGAGATTGTATGAGATTAGTATACCAAGAAAAAGTACCTAGATCGGTCAATGCAGACCAGATCGAGGCCATACGGGCCTCCAAAACCTTGTTCCCTGATTGGTTCTTGGGAAACGACTGTCACTAAAGCGGAAAAGGGCACAGCCTTCAGTCCCGTCTGCTTAGGTTTATATGACGGTCTGGCCGCTTGTGTCGCGACCGATTCTTTCCTTCTTCTGTACCTCGCTCAAATCAACCGCTCGACAGTCAAAACTCCCCGTTTCAAGTCCCTCTCAACGAACCTTACAGGATTTCTCCATCATCAGATAGATATCTGACACAATGTCTCGTGGCAACCAGCGCGAGAAGGATCGCCAAGCCAACCTCGATAAACAGAAAAAACTTGTTGGTCCTACCCCTGATAGCTATGCTAATCCAGATCTCGATAAAATCAGATACACTAACATGGCATTTCCTTCATCTAGAAAGCGGGAAACAATAAGAGCGGTACCAAGATGCAGCAGGAGAAAGAGACCGCCGCTGAAATTATGCGACGAAAGCAGGCTGCTTGTATGTCCACCCCTTACACCCCTATGACCCGATTTCCGAATACAACCACGAACCAACACAACGTCGCTTTTGGGACAGAAAATGCTGACAAACCCCATAGCTGATGCCCGCAAGGCTGGCACCGCAGGCAAGAAATAAACGCTGGTGTACGAATATCAACACGTTAGGCTCGAAAACCATCGCTCAGTTTACCAAAGACCGAAAACCGCAAGAATAGATGGAATTGAGGGCTGGACGAAGTGTGCAACGTTCGAAACCAGATGGCTCTCTTCAGCAGCGACGAAACGAAACGAATTTTGGGTAGCACAGGCGAAGCGGTGCAATGATATGGGTTGTTTTTGTATAAAAAGGTCATTAGCCTTCCACTCCTTCAATAAAGCTTTGTGATCATGTTTCTCGTGACGGTTAAATAAGCAGCACTGATTTTCCTTGTCTTCGCCCCCCGCTTCTCCACTCCAGGATCATGATTCAAACATGCTCTCTCGAGAACGATATGCTCCATGCACTATTAACAATGGGCTTTCAAACTTCAAAGTTGTAGGATTTGTTGGCGGGAGATCTGCTCGTAGAAACGAAGCTCATATGACAAGTATGCTACTTATCTATGATGTACGCCTGGACAAGATTACCCGTATCGGGATCACTGAATCGAAATCTGATACGTCAGGTCCAAGTTCGTGTTGGCTCAACTTTTACTATCCTGACCCCGTGTATACCCTGCCAAAACTGCGATTCTCATTTGATACCACCGACTAATTACCATTGAGTCTAATGGGCCATGCCATGTCACAGTCCCCCGACACCCGGCGCTTATGAGCGTCTCCTGATGGGCTGGGCGCTTAGAGACGATACCCAAATCTGTATGAAATGGGGTCGACCCCACGATAGTGTAGACAATCGCTCTTCTACCTCATCTTAATACATGATAGTCTTGTATCTTCGACCATGCTTTCTTCTGTGCGGCGCGTCTTTCGTTCTAAATCCAAACCAGATAAACCCCCTGCTGCGAAGGAGAAGCCAGTTCCTCAGCCATCTCCAGCGCCAATAGCTCAGACCCGGACAACTTTCTTTTATTCTGGAATACAGACATTTCATAGCACAGAAAGCGACAACATCGAGTGAGTTTGCGATGTCACTACCCATACCAGGGTATTTGCTCAAGCATTGAACTAGCATCGTCTTCATCCATGGATTGAAAGGTGACTGTCAAAAAACGTGGACGGACAAGACATCGGGGAGTCCTTGGCCGAAGACACTTCTTCCTTTGGAGATTGAGACTGCACGTGTTCTCACTTACTCTTATGATTCCACTGTCACCGGTAAAGACGATGTTCCTTCGCAAAATCGAATCTCCAATCATGCATATAATCTCGTGACTGCTCTCGCATCACTTCGACAGAGCGATAACACAGTAAATATCCCATCCCCAGTTACCCAATTCGTTCATCTCTGACGATTTAGAATGGACGACCTATCATATTTATCTGTCATAGTCTAGGCGGACTTGTTTGTCAGGATGTAAGTCACTTACTCACTCCTCGAGGAGCAAGAAAACAACAGATCTTGAAATGGGGTATCAACATAAACTAAGAAAAAGGTATCATAAGCTAAGCAAAGGTATCCTAAGCTTATGATAGGCCAACCTAAGTCTGTTCATCCTCTAGGATCGAGGTCCTGAGATTTCTTTCCTCCGCTAGTCACTTCAATGATCTGGACTCGAAGGCTCACTACGAAAACAGGCACTTATCACAGCGAAACAACGCTCTGAACAACACCTTCAAGATATAGTCAACTTCACTCGTGGCGTCATCTTTCTCGGCACACCACATCATGGATCAAGCCTCGCTAAGATCGGAGAATTGGTCTCGCGCTCCGTGGGATTGATCAAAGAAACCAACAGCGATATTGTCCAAGTCCTCACAAGAGACTCGGAAGTCCTAGCCCGAATCCAGGATAGCTTTCAGGCTCTTCTCATGACACGGAGCAAAGATGAGGCTACCATGATAGACATCACCTGTTTCTATGAAGAGCTTCCGACCAAGAAGTTCGGAGTCATCGTACCCAAACATTCAGCCATCCTACCTGGCTACATCTCGATCGGCATACATAAGAATCATGCAGAGATGACCAAATTCTCCAATTCTGAGGAGCCTGGATTTGTGGCCATCTGTGGAGAGCTGAAGCGCTGGATGAAGAGGATCCAGCAACCACAGTCTAAACCTCAGGAGCACTCTCATGTTGCACATTGTAAGTATTCAACAAACGCTGCCTCGGGGAGCAAGAAAACACCAGACCTTGATATAGGGTGTCGAAATAAACTTAGCAAAAGGTATCCTAAACTTATGCAAAGTTACTCGGGTCTTTTTATTATTTAGGATCAAGGTCCTAGGTTTTCTTTCCTCCCCTAGGCTGGCCCTAGGAATCCTTGGTCTATAATACTGACTTCTGAGGCCTCGTTCCATACACTTTCAACCCGGATTTTGTCGGCAGATCTGAGATACTTTACCTACTGAAGAGTCAACTTGGAGATTTAGAACCCCAGTCTCATGGGAGGGTTCATCAAAGAGCTGCGCTCTGTGGTCTGGGAGGAGTTGGGTATGTCTGCAGCCCCCCATTATAAAAGCTTACTTGCTAACTCAAATCAGAAAGACCCAAATCGCATTGTCGTATGCATATTGGGCCCAAGAGGTTTCTCAGGAGACTTCGGTGTTTTGGGTTCACGCCAGCAGCGTCGAAAAGTTCTCCGAAGGCTACACCAACATCGCCAACGAGTGCAAGATACCAGGGCACGAGGACCCAACTTTTGATGTTTTACAAGCTGTCCAAGGCTGGCTGGAGAGTAAGGAGAGTGGACAGTGGTTGATGGTCATTGATAACGCCGATGATTTGCAGCTTTTCTTTCCTCAGAATGAATCTGGCAAGATGAAACAGCACACTGAGAAGAATTTAAGCCAGTTCGTACCGCAATGCGCTCACGGCAGAGTTCTCATAACGACAAGGAATATGCAAGTAGGCTCAAGGCTTACAAAGGGCAAATACCCTATCGAAGTAGGCCAAATGAGCGATCAAGAGGCGTGTCAGCTTCTCCGTCAAGGCATCCGCCAAGAAGATGAGTCGGAAGAGAACCTGCTTCAACTCTCAACTCGTCTGGAATTTCTTCCTCTTGCATTGGTGCAAGCAGCTGCCTTCATACAAGAGAATTCAATCACGGTCAAAGAATACCTCGAGCTCTTGCACGGAAGCGAGAACGATATAGTTGACCTTCTGGACGAAGAGTTCGAGACTGTCGGGAGAGACGCTGACACTCCTCACGCGGTTGCTCAGACTTGGATGCTGTCCTTTCAGCAGATAGAAAGACAGTACCCCTTCGCCAGTGAACTCCTGTCACTGATGTGTTTGTTCGATCGTCAAAAGATACCCCTTGATTTCGTCGACTTTCACGCCAGAGAGAATCTACCTGCTGGGTCAAACACTAAATTGCAACTTGTAAAGGCCCTTGGGGTTCTGAAGGCATTCTGCTTCATCCGGGCAGAGAAGGGTGGCGATCATTCCATGCATCGTCTGATCCAATTAGTCACACGAACTTGGTTGGTGCGCAAAGGAAGCATAGCCGAGTTCACAAGACACGCATTTTCGGCAGTGTCGGACTTTTATCCCTTTGCAGACTTTGACGAGGTTGAATGGTGGTTCGAAAAGTTGACGCAATGTACTAATTTTCTCTCCCATGCAAACGCCGTTCTTGAAGCTCAGATAATCGAAACTGAAGAAGACAGACTTATCAGGGCTTCTTTGCTCCACAGAGTCGGGTCATTCATCTGCCATCAAGGTCGCCACAGGGAAGCAGAAAGATTGAGGCGAGAGGGACTGGAAATAAGAAGGGAGTTACTCGGTGAAGATCACCCAGAGACTCACGTCCTCATCTCGGACCTCGCGTGCTCGCTGGCGGATCTTGGTTCTTACGAGGAATCGGACAGGTTACTGACTGGCCTTATCGAGACCTTGAAACGTATCCATGGCGACGAAGATGAGCAAACGCTCGACGCCATGAATAACTTGGCAGTCCACTACTCGCAACAAGATAGAATCGATGAGGCAATAGCGATAGATCGTCACGTGTTGGAGGTCAGAAAACGAACACTTGGTGAAGAACACCGCGAAACGATCCGAGTGATGGGCAACCTGGCAGTTCATCTCGAAGGGGACGAGGCGGAAGAACTGCAAAGAAGAGTTGTAGAAGTGAAGATCAAGACCATGGGTGAAGAGCATCCCTCGACCGCTCACAGCAAGGCAAACCTAGCTATGACATACTTCAACGAGGAGATACTCGGCAAGGCAGAAGACCTGTTCCTCGAGGCATTCGAGGTCGATAAAAAGATTCTTGGCGAAGATCATCCCACAACCCTTCAGGTCATGTCCAACCTTGGAAGTGTTTGGCTATTGTATGGTCAAAAGTTCTTGAACGACAGGCATCTGTACCCTGATGTAGACATGCTTGGAGACGCAAAAAGACTTTTTGAGGAATGCCTTCGGCTTCAGACAAAGCGACTTGGGCCAGAAGACAGCGAAACAATCAAGACTCGTAGGTTGTTGGATGAGTGTCTAGAAGCGATGGAGGTTGCGGATCTTATGGATGCAGAAGAAAAGGCACAGGTAGAGGCAGGGGGCGAACCGATCAGATACAGCCATGAATTCTATTAATGAATTTAAAACAAACTCAACAAAAGGCATCCGAGGCTTATCTAAACTTATGCCAAGTTGCTCAAGTATTTTTGTCATTAAGAATCGAGGTCCTGAGTTTTCTTTCCTCCATAAATCCTCAGGGTACGCACCATTTTGGACACACAAGATCCCCTTGAGCTCCAAGGATCGTCAAGATTATTAGATTGAGTGTATGAGCTGCCCTGTCATACTCGCCGGCATCCAAAGCCACTGCTCCATAATTGCTGTCATCCAACTTCGTAAATCTAAGCAACTTGAACAGTTTGAGAGCACCTACTACACGAAAGGTCTCTGATACAATACCATGTCACAATGATGCCATAGAAAAGCAATCCCAAATAAAACCATCATTCCAATCCCATCTTACACCAGCAATACCCGCTTAGTTCACCAAAGTCCCCAATTAGCAACGGAACTTGACAATCCCGTCCTGACGAAATAGGAGCTTCAACACCGGAATAATGGTGCCAAGTATAATCAAGTCTAAGCCCTATCTACTGTAGCCCGATGACATTTCAGTTCCTGGCACTAAAGCTGGGGATTCATGTAGCCGTGGGGCGGAGTACATTGTGTGAGCAAGGTGGTATTTGGCGTTCAAGCCACACGGCAGATGAGCCGAGCCAAAGCTTGTAAAACTGTTTTGTTGATGTAACAATCTAGATTTCGTTTGTTTATGTTTCCTGGCGTTTTATGCTTGTTAGAAGCGCGTTCACTGTTGAGAAATTATCTTTCTCGTTACAATAAAACTGTATTTCTAACCACAACATCAATTCATCAATTCAATATATCAATGATGCAATAAGCTCAAGGTAACATCGTCTCCGCGCTACCGCAATTCTCCGACCTTACTCCAAAGATAGCTCTGGCCGTGTTAGCCGTTCAACTAGTTAGCTCGTCCTTTCAAATGCAACATATCGGCAAGGCCTAGATCCAGGGCTGAAGAGTAAGACCTAAGTTAGCATAGCATCAAAGACACAGCGGGATTCAGCACACAAGCGCAATCACATCACATTCGTACCGTGAGATTCGTGTCGTCATGATAGCTTCAAGACCCCTCCTCAGAGGTACCCTTGCCGTGAACTCAATTCTCGTTGCTGAGCCATCCTCCAGCCTCCTCCAATTGCCTCCTCTCTTTCATTACAGCTATATATCCCTTGAGAAACTCCTCTCAACAGATTCTCTCTCTTCAGTTCATCCCACATTCACTGTCTTGTCCCATCTTGCAGTATAAAACATCACATTCTCTGTTTGACTACCCATCATTAGCCAACACTCCCTTTCGTTCACATCACAACCACTGAAACCATGCGTTTCTCAACACTCTTTGCCTCTGTAGGCCTCGTAGGCTCTGCTATTGCTGGCATCGTTCCCAAATCTTACAGGGTTCCTGCTGCGAATGGTTTCCCCAACCCCGACGCTTCCCAGGAGAAGCAGATCGCTATCCAGGCTGGTGGAAAACTCCCTGGTGCTCCTCTTCCTACCACTCTCGGTGTTGGTTCTACCACAGCTTTCCAGCTGATTGCCTTCAACGAGCTCTTTGAGACTGCTTACTTTTGCTCTCTTCTTTACAATGTCACCAACGGCATTGAAGGATACAAGGTTGAGGGTGACAAGTTGCATGAGGCCACCCACGTTATCAAGACTGTCCTTGCTGTAAGTACTTGTCCATCTTCATGAGAATATGAGTCAACTGACAATTTTCAATAGCAAGAAGAGCAGCACGCTATAGGCGCCCTGGCCACTCTCAAGTCAGCCGGCAAATTTGCCCCTTCACCTTGCAAATACCAATTCCCCGTCGACAACCTCAGGGACGCCATTCTTCTCGCTGAGACCTTCACTGCCGTTGTTCTCGGTGCTCTCCAAGATGCCAATGTTGTCTTCGCAAGCGAGGGTCTTCCAGAGGTTGTCCGCCTGATCTCATCCGTCATCGGCCAAGAGGGTGAGCAAAATGGTTTCTACCGTATCTACCTCGGCCAGGTTCCTTCTGAGTCACCATTCCTGACCACTGTCCCTGCTGCTTTCGCCTGGTCTGCTCTCCAGGGCTTTATTGTTCCTGGCTCTTGCACTGAGGATATCAAGAAGATCGATATTCCCATCTTCCCTGCTCTCCAGGTCAACGGTGGTGCCATCGCTGTTCTTGATGCTGAAGATCAAAGCCTCAAGTTTAGTGCTACTCTTGACGAGTCTCACAAGGGCGAGGATCTCTTCATCACTTACACCACTGGCCAACAGCTCCCCTACAGTGTCAAGGCTGAGAACGTCAAGTGGAATGGCAAGTCTGTCAAGCTCGAGGCTGAGTTCCCTTACCGCAAGTTGGTCGCTCAGGGCTTCACCCACGCTGCTCTGACTACTTCCAACAACATTGACACTCCTGATGACGTTCCTAACTTCACTCTTGCTGCTCCCGGTCTCATCCAAGTTAAGAACCCTCTCGGCGGAGGCAAGGGAAGCCACTCTGACTAAAGAAAGGCGGGATGTTTGCAGTGCCACTTGGCAGTTCTCGTACCTAATAGATCGATGGAATTGGTGCTTTGGTGTTGCAATGTTTACAGAGTTTGTGCATTTCCTCAGGCCTAATGATAACTCAAAATTAAATAAATAGTTGGTTATGTTAAATTACAAAAGTTCCAAGTTGAAACGCTGTGAAATATCTCGTCCCTCCATCTCGGATAACCGGGATATGTGGATGACGCTTCTAATTTCCATGTATGTCAATGATATTGAGCTGAGACAACTGAGCTGGACGCCATCTTCAGCCCTAAAGATTGGGTTCTCGTAAGTTCAGCCTCATTTGAGTGATTTCGCACACGGGAAATCGAGCTTCAGAAGCTCTCAGGTGCGGCTGATACCTCTGCCTCTGGTACTCAACTGTTCAGGAGATCCAATCGAATGGCCAAATATTTTCACGTGTAATCGTATAAGCACCATGGCGGTCTCATCATCACCTCATCGAATACGGGGATGAGACGTCTCTGCACATGTTTCACTGAGCAAATGCTCCCCTCTCAAGCCACTGATAGCAAGACATCAAGGTCATCCTCAGTTCACGAAACTTCAAGACCGTCAATACCTAAAAGGTAACCTTGAATCATAAACTCGCTTGGCATTAGACCGAGCCGAACTTGTGCTCAATATTGCTAGCCAAAGTATCTGAACCCCTCAAACTGCTTGTCTATCGACTCCCATGTCTTCATCTGACTCATCGGGGAGATTGTCGTTCATGCGAATAAGCAGGTCCTTCAGTTTTCGCCGGTTCTTTCTCCACGTCAACAAATCTTCTTCCTGCTGATCTCGTATGGAGGGCGTGACTTGGTTCCCGTGTTCATCTTTAAGATAATCCGGTACGTCCTCTGCCGTGTTCGGTAAACTCCGTTGGCCAAAATTATTATTAAACCCATCACCGCAGTGCCACGATAGGGGCACTAGATGCGCCTCCTCGATGTGTTTTTTAAACTCCTCGTCCGTCTCAAACTCAGATCGTTTCTCCAATTTCCCACACTCTCCCCATAAGCAGTTGACATCATTGCCATGAACGATATAAACGTGCCGCCGGAGAGTTTCAAGGTTATGTAGTTCAGCCTTGCAGTTTCTCCACTCACATAGAAACGGGAAGATTGGTGCATTTACTTGATAGTATATGGTTTCTGGAGGAGGAGAAGGTTGCTTTGGCGGCCGACCTCTTCGTTTTGGGAAGCCATTGGGATGAGGCCGCGGCTTAGTAGCAGCTTGTCGGGCCTGCCGAGGAGCTCCAGCTGCTGTTTGTAGACCCTTTGACTTATTCGTTGACCCCTTAGGTCTGCCTCTTCCTCGCGCTGGCGTTGTAGACGTTGCATCGCTGGAGACTCCTGTCTGTGTACCACCGGGACTCAACGTTTTCAGAGCGTTGACTGCTTTGAATAACGACTTTGGTCTTCCCCGTGGGGTAAGATCTGACGTGACTGGCGCATCAAGGCCATCTTCCTCATCAATGCTGACTTCTTTGTAAGCTTCGAGATGTGCTGGTGACCTCGGGAGAACGACAGCGAGACTTGATCTACCACTTGGGGTCAAAGAACTTGGGTGTTGCTTAACCGGACTTTGGCTGTGACTTCTTGTTGATGCATCTCTGGCCAGAGGATCCTCTGACTCTAGACTATCAGAGACGGAATCAAAGCGACTGATGTGTGATGGTAAGTGGGTGTGCTGGGTCTTTTTGGCTCGGGTCCCAGGGTTTATACTGCTGAAGCTCATGCTGTACAGCTTAACACGCATTGACGCGGCGTGGCGCGATGAATTTAGCGTGTGGAATGCGGGTTGTGGAATTTATCTGAGAAGGAAAGGAGCACATGAGATATGGTAATGAAGAAGAGCTCTTGATGTGTAAAACATGCGACTTTTGGAATTACGCAGATCTAAAGTGTTATTGCTGTTAAGAGGTGCTGAAGGCAGGGTCTAATCTGCCATAGAGATCCCTGACGGGAAGCCGATTTGATACACTCACGTGCTCTAGCACTACGAAGAAGAGATATCATTTATTATCAACAACGGGAGATATACTAAAGAGTCGACCATGTTCTCAATTAAGTATACATATTAAGCAACATTGCTGCTCATTTTGTCTTAGTAGGTTCTCATGTTGAGGGCTGGGGTTTGGATCATTGTCTGTCTAGTTACACGTATGCTGTTGCACATATCGCACTATAGACATTGGTTATTATCCGGGGTTTGATTCATTTCAATAACTGCTGTTCGTATTCATACACGACAATCATAACCAGCAAAACTCCAATCGTGCCATCATCAATCTCATCCGTTTACTAATTCTCTTTCCAACCATCGCCTCTTGAAAACAAAAGAAATTTCAATGCATTAAACCTCAGTCTCGACGTCAGGCTTTCGGCCATCCAGGGCTCCAAGCTTAGCCACCTTTCGAACTGCAAACTTGGCTTCGTCCTTGGCAAACTGCATATTGCGCATAGGTCGCCACTGCATCAGACCTCGATGTTTACGATGCATATCGCGACTGTCGGATCGGTATGACTTAATCTTCTTGATTGGGTTCTTGCTGTTGGAGCTAGCCTGGGAGCTGTTTGTTGTGCTCGTCGCGTTGGTACCCGTTGTATCAACGGAAGGACGCCCGTTCTCAGAGGCATTTGTAGGCTCAGTGTCGGCATCTTGAATACCAAGATCAGGATCAGAGTCATCCTCATCAAAGTCGTCGTATTCCTCGCTAGACTCGCTGTTGCTCTTCTTGCGCATCAACGCAGAAGGGTCTTCACCAAAGGCACCGCTCCAATCGGTCCCATCCTTGGCAAGCCACTTCTGCTTCTGCTTCTCGTCGGCTTGGGCGAGAACGTCACGGCCATGGGTCAGAGACTCTTCGTGGAGTTTCTGGACCACTGGAGGAACCTCAGTCTCAACATCCTGCTTACGCACACCCTCTGCGTAGCATGCTTCCCAGGCCTCGATTGTCTCACGGTCGTCGTTCGTGCTGGCAAACTTGATGTGATCGGAATCCGTTCCAGCGGAAAACCGGGCTCGGAATCGAACTCGACCAACCTGTTCCATCTCGATATCGGGAACAGATTTGTAATTTTCTTCAGTAATGTAGTTCTGAGAAAGTCGCACGCTGTGGTTGCACTTCCAAACAGGGATGTCAAAGTCAGTCTCTTCACCATCAACAAGTTCCAGCAGCCAGAGAACGGCGTAGGCATCAGGTTTCCGCTTTCCACTGGGGTAGATTTCCATAAAGATGGGTGAGCTGTAGCGGTGTCGAACTGGTAGGCGAACACGTTGATTGCCGTCGGCACCGCTAATATTAAATGACATGCCATCAGCCTCACGGGTGGATGAGCTCTTACCAATGCTGGCAGACGAACCTCCAGTACGGAAGCGAATCTTGGCGTGGTTCGAAGGAGCATAGCCAGTGGTGGTGATGGAGTCAGACACGAATTCAAAGGTACCAATATCCCAACCTAACTGAGGAGGAGGAAGTCGGAGTTCAACAGACCGGAACAACAGCGAGATACGGATGCGGCCAAAGCCGATGCCTCCGTCGAGGGGGTACCACCTCGTAGACTCACTGCTGGTTTGAAGGATATCAGTGATCTTGAGAGGGACAACACCAATAAGAGGATCATGTTGGCGGTTGCGGGAGTCACGGACTGCAACGGTAACGATAGCAGAACGCCAATCTCGAATGAACTTTTCGGTTCCAGCGTTGAAGATGGGCTGGGAGGAAACAACCTTTGTTCGGGTCTTGTAAATCAGATCGTCGTTGAGAAGGATGGTGCAGTAAGAGCTGGGTAGAGACTTGGCCTGCTCTTCCTTGACTTCACCGGCTTCAGGACGAGCTGGCTCATACTCTCTGCCCTTTCTCTTTCCATTAGAACCCTTGATGTTTTCCAATTCTAGGCCAACAATCTGGTGGACGACGATGCTGAGAATACCGGAAGGCCACAATGGGTCAGGAGGTGTGTGAATGACGGCATCTTCCTCCTTGGTGTCGATCGCGCCCTTGTTCTCCTGAAGCTCAGGCTTGTCCGCGAGTGCCTTGGGGAGATTGAGGTCCCGACCATCGGTTCGAAGGGCCTTTCGGAATTGTGTTTTGCCAAAGAAGCCGACTTCCCAGTGGAGCTCGCCAGGCATTTCGCTCTCTGCCTTGACGCCTCGAAGCTTAGAAACCTGGGGGAACATCTTGCCGGGGTGCTGAATAAGTTTCTGAATGCTGAGCTCGACCTTGCCAACGACATCATCAGCAGAAGATCGATCACTGTCCCAAAGCTCAACCGAAAGCTGCTCGTCAGCCTTGAGAAGGTCAGCAGTAACCAGAAGGCCAGCACTCTCCTCAAAAACGGGGTTTAGATCGTCCTGGATAACACGAGTGCAAAATTGGGGCTTGGAGAACTTGCTCCAGCTGATGGTGATGTAAGGGTCGGAACCACCACCCTTGCTGCCACGCTGATCTTGCTTGCTGAGGCCAGTAGCCTTGTGAATGCGAACAAACATGACACCCAGAGCCAGTGTCTCCTTCTTGATGTCATCACCCTGGAGCATCTTGCTAAGATCAAGAGACAGACTCTTGGGAGCAACATACATCGACGCGGCAGCGCCAATGGCCCAGTTGACAAAGTTAGAGATGAGAGGAAGATTGAGAATGTTGACGCCCTTCTCAATCATTGGCGTACATCCAGCCTGCACCTTGGGAAGCCCCATGAGGGTGAAAGTGAGAGTCTTAAGGAAAGGGGGGTCGGGAGTCAGTTGAAGTCGGATTCGAGCAGTTGCAACGAGACCTTGAAGTTCGACCCAGATGGGCAAAGGAACACCGAAGAGACCCTTGATACCCAGGTAGAAGACAAGCTGCATACCCATGTTGCGCGCTTTGGATGCGATATCCGCTCCAGAGGGCTTTGCATGATAGGCGATCGCAACCTCCAGATTGTAGAACGAGCCAGCTTGCTCATTGGCCGCGAGCTCTTCAGGGTCAGTAGTCTTCTCGTTCTGTCGGTGCTGCTCGTCCTTGATGTCTTGGACGTGAGAGTCGGGAAGAGCGCGCATGTTGAGGATACGAATGGGGTTGTTACCCTGGGAGATATCTGCAACGCGAACGTTCTCAATGACACCAGGAACTGAGGCCGCCATGACGTCTTCGAGACTGCTACAGTTAGCAACAAGTCATGCCACTGACAATATTTACTTACGTATCGGCAACGCCAGCGAACATCTCAGGGTTGATCAGCCCCCACATGATTCCAAGCATGGTGTTCATCCATTCAACGGACTCAGGAATCAAGTTTGCGGTGGCAGTCTCACCACGCTCTTGCTCACTCGACCATTCTAGATCTCTGCCTTGACGGATCAAATCTTTTGTCCAGAGGAAAACGCCAGAAGCTACGCAGAAACCCAGGGGAATAAGACCGATAAGGCGACCGCCGAACATTTTCCCAATAAAGACAATGGCGGCGAAGATACCGATACACAAAACGTTGCTGCGCTGCTCGAGAATCTCGAACATTGGTTCATAGCTGACCGAGGGAGTCTTGTAGAACACCACTGATGTCTTCTCACTTCTGATGGGGACATCTGATGTTGCACCCTCTTGGACGGGGTCTGGAGGGGCTGTGACATCTTGGGCGTAACGGTACTCTTCACCAGACTGTTTCGACGAGGTTGCGATGGTGGCAGGCTTTCCTAGGTTCTCGTTGGGAATTGATAGCTGAAACTGTCAGTTCTTACTTTTCTCCAATGACATATTGGTGCCTACCTGGGGGTTCTCAACCGCTTCCTTGTAATCAATGTCGGCATCTCGAATGCCAACATCCTTTCCTGTCACAGGATCACGCACGGTGCGGATGTCTTTTTGCTTGCGAAGAGCTTCATCTCTAACATTTTTGTGATCCTTTGTCTCTCCGTGGATCTTGTTCTGCTTGAGTTGCTCGTCAATCTCAGCGTCACGGGCCTTCTTGTTCTGATCTAACTGGTCCATAAACTGGCGAACATTAGGCACACGGTTCTGGGCGCTGTAATGCTGCCCAGCCGCAGGGATCTGCTGCTGCTCAAACTGAGACATGATGGCGGGCCTCAATGCAGACAGAGAATTAAGCTGGTGGTTGGGCTCCCCGACTCGGTTGTAGTGATGAAGAGAGAAAAGAGCAGAAAAGGAAGAAGAGAGGAGTGAACAGGAGGAGAAGTGAAATATTGATATGACACCAGAATTGAAATTAGCGTCACACAAAGAACACTACTTGGCCCATTGCGATTGATTCATCGCTTTGGGATGGTTGCTTGAAACGCAATCAACCAAGGAAAACAATCAAGTGCAAGGCATGATTGAGGTCGATGACGTCGATTATCCGCAAGTACGTAGCTCCAACACAGGGAGCTTTGGCCCCGGGACGATCAGTTTTAGCGGGCAAAAGAGCCGCGTCAAGGCAAGTTACAGGGGAGAGCTCCCCGCACTCGTGGCTCGGTGCTTAATTCCGGAGCGCCACTAACCATAAATGACGTTGATGGTCTTATCAGCAGCATCTCATAAAAGACCATGATGTCTTTTCTAGGTAGTTATTCAGCGGCAATTGAAAGATAATTATAGGCACAACATCACTGTAAATCATCAGGTCATCTTGTTTCATGCATGCCAAGACTGCTAATCGCTGATCAAGATACAAGAGTTCAGTCAGCCAGACAGGGAATTCCCAAGCATCAACATCCATGGCATGATCATCCCCAATCCCCACCACCTTTTAAAAGCTTGCGTAAATGGCTTGGCCAAGCTTGGATCCCAAACAAGACTTCAGCTGATCTCGATCTTTCGATTGGTGCAAGCTCTCTTTCTTCCTCCAAAACCGTTTCCCATCAACTGACATGACAGCTTCTCTAGGTAATTAAGAACTAGAAGCAGGGGCCTCGTCTGCCTTTGGATCAATCTCTTTACCCGACAAGTCAACGCCCGGTTCAGCGCTATGTAAGCCATCAAGCTTCAGGTATTGAAGTGAGTCGAGGTCGATGTTGTTGAATTGTCGAACCTGCAAACTATCAGTTAAGACCGTGCTACGATAGTGCTTCACATCACCCACACTGATACCATAGCGAGGAGCCTCAGGCCATACCCTCGCAAAATCGATGCCGATGCTGGCACCGCATTTGGGGCAGAACATATGATCGCGAGTCTTTGTGTTGAATTGATATCGTGAGACACGCTTGTCTGAGTCGTTGTGCCAGGTCACTTTCTCGTATGCCGGGTCTAACGTAGCGAGTGATTCGGGTCAGCATTGTCCGAACCCAAACCTTGAGCAATTCATACAAACAAGAAGGTAACCTCCTCTGCGGCAAATGGAACAATTGCAGTTTATGACCTCGTGCTTGGGCAGAGGAGGAGAGAGTGCTACTGAGAGGCCGATATAACCACAGTGGCAGCCTGCCTTGTAGGTGACCTCAGGTCCGCCAGCATTGGCGAGCTTCTCGAGATATGCAGCAAACATGTTGCAGTCGTTTCTATCGCGTGTAAAGTTGGGTAATACCAATGAAGTACTCGTGAGCTGAGCGAGGCTCTCGGTATTTAAGAACGAATTGGCCATAAGCAATCGACAATTCGGATGAATTTCGCGTTTCAGCGCTTGCTTCAAAGTGGTATAATTAGATCTCTAATTGCCTATTTTGGACTCCGACAATCCTGGAGTTCCACCGACTGGGAAGAAGATCCTACTGTCAGCATCGGAATTCCGTGTCTATATCAATACTGACCGCTCTGCAAGTCTGTAGATAACAAAGCTCTAGATTGTGTGGTTCGTTGACAAGCATTGCAATTGAGGCTTGAAACTGTTGTAAATGTCAAGATTACAAGGATCACTGAGGCTACCCTAAAACTCCATCTTCACCTATAGTTGTAAGAAATCATTATGAAGGGTATTTTGGGATGCCTATGTTGTTGTAACAATGACTCTTTGATTCTTTGATTGCCGCCGTTGGTAGCTAATTTCCTTTCGTAAACTTTGGCCCCTTCTCAATAGTACTAATCAATAACTTTGGAAGACCCTTCACAAACTGCTCCTCTTTCTTCATTATCTCTCCGCTCACCTCTAGGTAATGTTCCTTGAAAGCACACCAAAGCTCCTGATAAGAAGTGTCTGTAGACCCAGGCCGAGGATAGTACGGATCGTTCCGCCAAAAACACTCCGCAGCGATTGCAACACCACTTTCATCCATTGTGACAGGATTGCAGCAATCAAAGTCTATAATCCACATTGAATGCGTCCCAAAGATGGCTGTATCGAATGGTCTATGCGGGTGTGAGTGTGAAGTCAAGCGTGAACGAGCAAGACCGAATTCGACGTCGTTGGCATCAATGCGGGCAACCCAATGAAGAAATGCGAGGCCATCAGCCATGACCTTGGCGTAGCTTTGCACCTCGAGGCCAAGCTCTATCATCCGATCAAGATGGAGTGGGAAATTTCTTAGACTGAAGAAAGTGCTGCGGTTTGTATCTCCCCAATCCTTCTTTCTGCGGCCAAGATATGGGCGGATGAGGCAGTGCTCGTTCTTTTTGTCGTTGATGATAGGATCCTGATCACTTGCTCCTCTTGCAAACTTGGAGACCAGCAGTTTTCTAACGTGTTCTGAGTGTGGCTGGACCTTTTCGCTAAGCAATGCGTTGCAAGGTTTTGAGCCTGGTGGGAGTCGGGGGAGGACCAGAGACCAGCCCTCGTCTTCCTTGTTCAGAAACCCACGGCAGAGAGGTATTCGAAAGTTCCTTGCATGCTGTGGATTCAGTTGAAGAGACTGAACAACAAGCTGATTATGAAGTGTTCGTTTGTGATGGATCTGTGCGGATCGCCCTCTTCTCTTTTGATGCAGGAGGGGGTGCCGTTGTCTTTCGACGAGTCTGCGTCAGCCCAGACGCTTCCACAACAGCCTGTACCAATACGCAATAGTTTTTCTGTAGATGATTGTGTGGTGAGATGGTGGCTGACTCCTGTTGCCATGTCTAAGCTGATATGCATTATGTCCTTGAAAAGGGATCGTGATGTGACGTGATCGTAGAGGTTACAACTTGAACATGAATGAGGGTGGTGGGAAGTACGAGTCTATGCTTGCGTAAGTTATAGAGCTTAGCTTCATCACCAACACCACGCACTCACCTCATCCGATGCTACTCGCTTGAACATTCCCTCAACCAAAGTTGGACGTGTTTCTATATATCTACTTAAAAGGGCATTGTACTCATGCTAAAGTTGTATCAGCCAATAGGGCCTCATGCACTGGACACAACGCCAACCAAGGCCTTACCTAAGGGAAGCGTTCTCACCCCCTACAATAATGAGATCTCAATGTTTCTATCATTTCGTACATGAAATGTGACAATACATACGCAATGAAGTGTTGTGCCTGGGAATTTCTTGTTCTCGTGGTGAATGGTGTATTTCTCTACAGTTCCTATCAACGCAGAGTGCCACAAATAGCAGATAAACACCAATAAGTCTCCTATAGAGTATTAGAAAGCTCCTAGTTTCCGAACACCGTCAAAGCATGTTCCGCCATCCACTCAATACCTTCAAGTCTCCAATCATAAACTTCAATATGCGTTCCATTGATGTTGAAGACCATACCCTTACCATCAGGGTCATCAGACAGCTCATAGATAGGCAACTTGTTTCCATTGAAAGGTTCAGTCCTCGTATTTCCATTTGGATCAAGACCATTAATGCAGTTGATCCAGGCAGAGCTGATCGTCTTGGACATGGCTTTAGCATCCGCTGGGTGTGTTCCATTACCTCCGAATGGAGGTGTATCATATCTATCACCATTGATGTTATGAAACACAAAAGCGACCTGAAAGGGTTAGCGTTTTGCCACTGATATAGATCACATGGTATTACTTCTTGGAAATGTCCCACTCCACCCTCCGGCCGATGTCCGTTCGGCATGATATTGAAGCGATATGCATAACTGGATACGCCATACTTTGCCCAAACCTTGTTAGCACGACGACGTTGGTAATGCATGGCATAGTCCCCGGATATTGAGTTAACTCGACGATACTGAAGTCCAAGATCCTTAGCGTAGGCATCGCCTGGCTGGAAAACGTGTGGCCAGATCTCCAAGGACGGGATTCCGATGCTTTGGTCGTTGGGATAGAGTTCTAGTAGCTCATCTACGAGCTCATCTCTAGTCTTTCCAGTAGTTTTCTTACCTTTGTAGGGAATCATCACGGGTGTCATAGGCTGCAGGTGATCACGGAGCGTTAAGTAAGGCCGGAGGATTTAGCCATAGGACCGTCCGCCCTGAGACGAATTAGGGGAATGCCAAGATACTGTATCAATGCCCAGCACATCGTCAGAGGTTCAAGTTTTGTTTAATTGACAGAACTTTTCTTTTATTCTGCAATGTTTCATTTCTTTATCGCAAAAAGTCACCCTTCGATTCCTTGAGAAGCATCTGATACTCGGGCTCAAACTGCATATACATCGCCTCAGGACTCCCTGTGTTGTCTTTTGTATACTGGGCCTCCTCATCACTCACAATATTCTTCTTGAGCTGAGATCCATTCGGAGCTACAGCAGCTTCTACAAGCAATTGTGCTTGACATGCTCGCTCTAAAGCGATGAAGAACGCTGCTGCTTCACCAATGGTACCCCCCGAAGTAAGAAGGCCGTGATTCTGTAAAATGATATTCTTTTTGGTGGCTCCAAGAGCATCAGCAAGTCTATTGCCTTCTTCCTTGGCGAAAACGACTCCCCCAAATTTTGTATAGACTGCGAGATCGTTGTAGAACATACAGCTGTCTTGATTGACCATCTCGATGGGCAAACCAAAGGTTGACCAGGCCCGGCCGTATGGACTGTGAAGATGACAAGCGGCGTTGATGTCTGGGCGGCGTTTATGAATGGCTGCGTGAATGATGAAACCAGCTGTGTTGACAGGCTTCTCTGCACCCCCGATACGATTGCCATTCTCATCAATGTGAACCATATCAGAGACGGTCAATAATCCGAAGTGAACCCCATATGGGTTGATCCAGAATGTTTCTGGATCAACAGGATCTACCTTGTTAGTATGAGAGCAAAGCATCGAGATGTTGGTGCAAACCTCTCAAACTGATATGGCCACTGCTTCCATCAGCATATCCAAGTTTGGCAAACACACGAAACGCTGCAGCCATTTGTCCGAGTTGCCATTGTCTCGTAGCTTCTCTGGTGGAAAATTCTGGAATATTGTGAATGCGTTTCACTTTGCCATCTTGGGACTTTGCTGTGTTTAGGATGGATTGGCCTGTTGGGCTAGCTGTGGTGGCAGAAGGCGACATTTTCACTGATTAGAAATAATAATGAGTCAAACAGTCGATCATGAGAACAAAGATAGATGCAGATTGATCTAAATTATATCTGTACTGATGCGGGGTTGATGGCCAGTGATGCTTGATGGCGAACTGATATGCTTCATGATTGGTGGTTGGTTGATAGATTGACGAATTGGTTATCCGAAGCATTGGGCTGATGTTGAGAAAGGTATGCCATTGATCATAGCAGCCAACAAAAATACCAAGAAAATACATCCTTTTTCTCAGTTTCTTTTCACTCAATTGTGATGTCAAACCACGTACAATGTCTCACAAAACAAAATCATACCTAACGTATTCAGAATGAAGGCACCCGCGGGATGCGAATATTTGTCAGCCAGCGGAAAATAATCGTCAACATGGTCAGACTATGCTTATCCGAGATCCACAGAGCCAAGCTTTGACAAGGCGGACTTTCGGACTTTCGGACTCTCAAGGTCCGCCTGTATCTCTGGGCGGACTCTGGAGCTTCAAATTGTCTAATATGCTGCCAAGACGCGAATAATCATGGCGCTCCTTCAGACACTATGTTGCGCCGCAAGTCCGCTTCAATATTTGTAATCTGACATGGATCTCGTACTTGACTTGAAGACAATCAAATTTGTATATAAGGTCTTGATCTTGTTGAAGAGTTGGAGTTATCATCATAAGTCAACATTCAGATTCGCAGACTCAAGTTTACACCTCCACCAAGTATGTTTCGTCATATCACTGTTATCCCTGCCTCAACCAAGGCTGGTCGAGAGACCATTCGTGTTCTTCTAGAGTCTGAGAGCAAACCGACTATTCGTGCCGTCTATCGAGACATTTCCAAAGCTCCTCCTGAGTTTCTCAAGCATTCGAATTTCGAAGCCGTCAAGGGCGACATTGGAGACGGTGACAGCCTTGATTTTACAGGCTCAAACACAGTCTTTTACATCCCACCTCCTACCTACGATGGGACTGACACCGGTGATTGGGCAACTCGAGCTGGTACGAACGTGAAGAAAGCCCTTCAGAAGGCAAATATCCAGAGACTGTTGATTCTTTCTGCTATCGGAGCTCATAATTCAAGTGGCATTGTATGTTTTCTATTCATTTGAAAACTTCAGCAGAAAACTAACACGAATTCTCTCTAGGGAGTTCTCAGAGTGAACTACATTTCTGACGAACTTCTCAAGGACTCCGTTCCAGAAGTCTCGATAGTCAGGCCTACCTACTTCCACGAGGACTGGGCTCATCTTCTCGATGCCGCAAAGGAGGAAAACCCAACTATTTACTCATGGATCACCCCTATCGACTACAGAGTTCCCTTGGTATGTAAAAGTCCTCGATATCTGCAAGGAACGTAAAGAAAACCATATTAACTTATACTCCAAGGTCGGTCTCAAGGACGTAGCCGAAAACTGCGCCGACGCCCTCTTAGCCGAGACAGCCAAGCCCAGCCCTCATTATTTCAATGTTTTTGGCCCAAGGGCTTACGGTTCTCTTGATCTGAAGGAGGCAGTCGAGGAAATCACAGGCAAGAAATATGAGCTGAAACTTGTTGAGAAGGGCCAGCTGCTCGACTACTGGAAGCAAATTGTTCCTGAATTCTATGCTGAAGAGTTCAAAGAGATGACGATCTGCGGCTTGGCGGACGGCATTATTGCAAAGAACTTTGTATATGATGAGAATACAGTGAGGGGAAAGGTGGAACTGGTTGATGCTCTACGCAGCTTGTATAAGAAATAGAGGACACCTCTAAAGGAGACTACTTTAATGTAGGGTCAAGCTTTATAACAAGCGTATGTTTTAATTGTGATTTGCCACTAACCTCCCGTGGAGAGCGAAATTCAAACTTTTTATAAGACGGATCCAGCCTTTATAAGTTGGCATGCTTCTAAAAAATACTACGAGGTTTTAAGATTAAGTTTAAAATAAGGCTAAAGTTAGTCCATTTTGGTACAACTCTAGAAAGCTTTAGAATATTACTTTTGTTATTAATAAACACTAAATATGTTAACTTTCTTAAATGTATCCCTGTTACTTCTTAGACACCTTTAAAATATGCCCGCAACCATATGAATGAGCCCAACCATGACAGTCACAGCCATTAACCTCAACTTTGACATCCCATCAGTCGACCCTTTACTTCGCGGGTTCATATCCTTTGCACATTGTTTAATACAAGCATATGCCTTGGTTCCAATCGGCCCATCCTCTTCATCTTTTGTAGTGTAATAGGTCTCTTGGCAAGTCCTAGCACATCCAAAAGCCCAACAAGAAACTTCCTCTGCATCGATATGGCTCCTCCCGTCCAACTCCTTCTGACTCCAAGTTGCATTCGCTCCAACAAGAGTAGTCCTACCGCTATAAGAAAAGCCCATACTTCTTGGGGAGCCTTTCTTCAGGAAAGCAGTTGAGAGTCGAATTCGTGATTGGTTGGGTGCTGCATCTGCAGGAATCGTGATGTTGACTTGTGTCACGTCTATGTCTACTTCTTTTGCGAGCCAACACACAGGCCCTGTACCCCATCCTGGCGGTGTCAACGCGAGATAGACACGGTAAGCGTTTGCCCGTTTGCGGACTTCTGAGTCTGGCCCGATTCTTTGCTCGATTTTGACGTCGTAGAGCTTGTCTGCTTCAAAGGGGTAAGGGAGGCTGATTGCAGGTGAAGCGTTAACAGTTGAAGGGGCCGCCAAAAGAGTGAAGGCGATCACTCGTATAAGGAATGATATTAACTCCATCGCAGAGGTACAAGACAACGGTAGAAAAGAAAAAGCCCGGCAGGGCTGGAAAGATAATCGTGAAGAAGGAAAATGAGTGAGAAGCAAACTAGATCGTGCTTTGGCTGACAAAATCATCAAACAGGGGCTCCGTGTCCACCACGCCAAACCTGTCTGGGCAGTCTCGTCATCCTTCGAGATTAAAACAGATATGAGACGTCTTAATGAGAATATGATATGAAATACTACCAATCCTGCTATATCAATTGAATATTTTGTATCAATTGTATTTGAAGTGAGAATCGAGATGCTTCGATGTGTTTGTCCTTACTTCGTTTGCTATTCACGGATCAACTTTAGACACAAACCAACGACAAATCACTATGTGAAAGGAATAACTTATGGAATCAGTACAAGTTAACAAAGACCACCAGGGCCACCTCAAGTCTAGGCGCCGATGGAGCATTCAACGAACCAAGGGGCAAACGAAGGTTAATGCAATTAGGACATTGAGGTATTCGGGCTGATGCCTGGCCTCGTTCTACGAATCTTTGAATGCCTTCTCTTCCAGATTAAATCAGTACAACATCAAGGCTTTCTGGTTTTAGTCCTCTCAGATATCGTCACCAACACCGCAAGTGCCACTCTTACTTAATCCTATCTAGTCAGCAGAAATACCAGTGTCCTTCTTACAGTCCTCTCCCGGCACACCTACATATTTCTGGAGCCAACTAAGCGAGCAAAATGACCAACTTGGCGGACCGAGTCTTCCATACTTTGGAGCTCGCTCAGCAAATCGTCTTTGAGCTTGAACTCAAGGATTTCTTCAGAGCATCATTGATCACAAAAGGACTTTGGGAAAGCCGTGTACCGAACCGCGTTTGGGAAGAACATCTTACGCGTCTTGGATATTCACTTCATACAATTCGACAAACCCGTCATTGCTTGAAGTCCTGTTACTTGAGCATATCTCAAGCCGTCGATGCCATCAGTCACGGTGTCAGCCCCCGATCAAACCTCATGAGGTTGGAAGATGAACTTGGAGGGAATCACACATACGAATACCACTATGATGGCGATATGGCAGCACCACTCATCATTCAATCCACTCCGCCACACAAAGCGGCAGAAAAGTGCAACATCTTTGCGATAGATCTCGAAGACTTACGTCTCTTATTCACAGATGTAGAGAATTTCCCTGGAGACGTAGTATTCAACGGCACTGTTCTCCTAGGAGTAGATTACAGTGTTAACGACATAGATTCACCTCCGGTTGTTCTATACAGTCTGGATGACTGGTCTCTAATGAACATGTTAACAAACACTCGTCTCAGCAACAACGAGGGTATGAGTTGGTTGAGAGACTGCCAGCTCTATAATAATTTCATCATAATTAGTTATGTTGTGTTTGACCAGGCACAGGATGTTATCCAGACTTGGATGGATATTTGGGACGTTCAAGGAACGAAACGTGGAGAAATTATTGTTCCTGAACAGGGGTTTACAGCCGATCTGTTCCATTATAATGACGGCAGTCACTACTTGACGATAGTTAGCAACCCCTTGTTCGGAGATCGCAGACAAACTAATATCCAAACATGGGACCTGGAACGCCTGGAGTTGACATATGAATACACCACCTCCCAAGAGGACATGGATCAAGATCAACACTGCCATGCAACAAATGGCATTGTGTATATTTGTAACGATTTAGCGGAAATTTCTGAGTACTGGGCTGTTGAGGGCAGACCTATTTCTAGGAAAGTTGCAGAAATGAAATTCAACTCGGATTACTCGACAAAGTTCTCGGATGGTAGCAGGATTGCATGGGACAAGTGGCTTACACTGTATACGAAGGAGGGAGATGTTGTGCAGCGCTTCAAGGTGAGGCAGGTGAAATGGTTCTACTGCCTTGAAGCTGGCATACTTTTTGACAGATTCATCTTTAGCATCTCTTGGCGTGAGAAGTCGAAACGTGCCACCTTGATGATCTGTTCCAAGACGGGAGAGAAGTTGACACGGACTCGTTTAGATGTGAGAGGGCGGGACGCCTGGTTTTGATCTGGGATATGAGTACATGCATGGAAATTGTAGATTTCCGAGGGCTTTTGTGATGAGGAAGAGAGTACCAGAGGTATTCATGTCTTGAGATTTATGAGAACTGGACAATCATCAGGATGAACATCTTTCATGATGTTTCTAAGAAATGATATGCTATTTTATATGTCTCTGAGAGGCTTGGTGACAGCTGTCAGCCAGTCCACGCATTCATCAATGACTCGTTCTGATACGACAATGCCTGAATACCTAGTGGTTGAGAGCTGATTATCGAAGCAACGCAGCCTTCGGATACAAAAAAAATGTTCGTACCCGAGCTTCACAAAAGACCGAGACTTCTAAGGCCCAACGGCATTTATTTGATGTGATTGATCGTTGACTTGCATAAACCGGAGTCGGACTTTTGCTTCAGACCCCATCTCCGACAATTCAACCACCAAAACATTGGGTGTCAGCACTAACACTGTGAGAGTGCGCAATTCATGGGCGATAAGAAAGACGACAACTACCAATTTCCTTATCTAAACATCCCCAAGGGTGTCTGAGCGCTAGGACCGTCCCGGCATTCCTGGGTTTGATGAATGAAATGCTCTCATAAACGGAAATGCATTCGAGCTAAAGCGCTAAGAGCATAGCCCTGTCATCGTCGTAACTGCTGCCCAAAACGGCGTTTACGGGAGTTTACCACTAAATTGCAACGTTGTTTCGGCTAGAAACTGCGTGATAGGCTGGCTGTCATTTTAGTTGCAGTGCAATTCGTAGGTTGGATAGCAAACCCAGTTGATGAGGCGTCACAGAGGCTGAACTTAGGGACCGGTTTGACCGTCGGGGTGTAATCTAAACGCTGAATCTCCGGTTGAGACCCTGAATTAGTAGGCATTGTGTTGATGTTAAACCAAGCCGCTATGATGAAGCGGCTCTTCAACTTGGACTACTTAAATGCCAAGACACCCATCAACATGAAGGTATTCAATAAACAGACAGGATCCAACATTACACCCACATACCATTAACTCCATACACACTAAACAATGGCAAACCGCAAGATTGCAATCATTGGCGCTGGCCCAGCTGGTAAAGCTCCTCGTCCTACTACTCAACAGCATCCGCTCACATACTCTAGGTTGTTTACTAGCAAGACTCCTTCATCTTGCAGGCACAGAAGTCACAGTCTTCGAAGGAGAGGACCATCCAAACTTCCGATCCCAAGGCGGTACCCTCGATCTTCATACAGCAACTGGACTTGCAGCCCTCAAAGAAGCCCAACTCTTCGACGAGTTCCTGAAGCATGCCCGTTACGACGGACAATACATGGCAATCGTTGATAAAGACCTCGAATACCACCTTGTTCGAAACGCAGAGGGCAAATACAACAAAATTGAGGAACGCCCAGAGATCGACCGCTCGAAGCTCCGTGAAATACTGGCCCAGTCACTTCCCGAGGGTATGATCAAATGGGGCCACCACCTTAAGAAGGTCGAGGGCCGAACACTCTTCTTCAACCACACAACTGTCGATGGCTTCGATCTCATTGTCGGTGCAGACGGTGCCTGGAGTAAAGTTCGAAAGGAAATTGACCCAAGCCTCGTCCCCAAGTTCGCAGGAATTGCTATGCACGAGCTAGAGGTCACAGACGCTGAGAATAATGCTCCTGAGTTAACCAAATTGGTCAACCGTGGAAGCCTCTTTGCCAGCACCGATGGCAACCGAACAACGATCCAGCAGATGGGCGATGGCAGCCTCAACATCTACTGCGGCTATGTCACTGACAACGAAGACTGGGCGAAGCCAGAGAATTGCGGCTTCGATCCTTATAATTTGAAGGAGACAACCCGAGCATTGCTCAACACCAGGTACAAGGACTGGGACCCTCGGCTGAAGCAAGCGCTCGAGTTGGCTGACGGACGATGCGCTCCACGCTCTCTCTACATGCTTCCCATCGGTAGCAAGTGGGAGCACAAGCAAGGCCTAACTCTCATCGGCGACGCAGCACATCTAATGACCCCCTACGCTGGCGAAGGCGTCAACCAAGCTCTCGACGATGCGATGCAGCTGGCCAAAGTCATCAACGGGGCTGCCAACAAGGACGATGTAGCCCTTGATAAAGCCATCAAGAGCTTTGAAAAGGACATGTTTGCTCGAATCCTTCCCGTCCAGGAACTCACCTGGGGGTTGTTGCAAGATTGGATGTATACACCTGGAGCTCCCAAGGCTGTCATGGCCAAGTCTATGAGCAGACATGTGAAGCACCGACTTCCATTGGTACTCCAGCCTTTGGGTTTGGCGGCTGTGCACGGGTACTACTTTCTGAAGAATAAGAATCTCATTAGTTGAGTGCAGATTGGAACGGTTGAATGCGGATGATATTAAAGGCGAATTAATTCAGAATGTTGATCAAAGTGTTGGAAACATGGATGCCGGAGCTATCGGTACTTAATATTAGCGGATGTTAGAGAGATACTTTATCTACACGTGTTTTCATCAAGGTGCCAGAAAAGGATAGACAGCACCCAGCTTATGTGTCCTTCAACTGTTGATAATCAAGGTTATCAACAATCAATGATCACCTGAGTTTATGATGATACTTTGAGTAGGTTTGGACAGTCACTTGATAATTATCCTCAAGTTAAGGCCTAAGTTTAGACCTGAGTTGTTGGAGTTGTTAGACTTTTGAAGATGTTGAGCTTTTCTTGAACCCGAGCGCTCGATGTACCGCCTTGACACCTCGACTCGGCGAGAACCCCATGTGACCAGGGATGCTGATCAGCCATCATAAGAGCCCCAGGTCCACGACTCTCACTTCTTTAGTTCCTCATGACTACCAACCCCAGCCTCATGGAATCGTGTTAACGCTACCCAAACAATTAAAACGGCACCTCCCAACGCAGCAGAATGGATAGCTCCCAAGCGCCGCTGATTGCGGGCCACAGCGACGAAGAAGAGCTTGAATATGATGTTGCTCAAGGGTCTCCCGCCGAAGCCGGCAAGACGGCGGGTGGAATGCCCAGCTTGTTTGTCCTGGTTTTGACGTTTGCTGCCGGCATCAGCGGTCTTCTTTTCGGCTGTAAGACTCAACTCAATGGTGTTTTGGCCTCAAATTCGTGCTCACAGACAATTAGATGACACAGGTGTTGTTTCCGCAACCCTCGTCTCAATAGGAACATCTCTCTCGAACCGCGAATTGACCTCGATGGACAAATCGATCATTACATCCTCTACCTCGCTATTTGCACTCATAATCTCGCCCTTCTCATCCGTCCTTGCCGACCGACTTGGACGTAAGCACGTTATCCTCTATGCCGACATTCTCTTTATTGCTGGCGCACTTCTCCAAGCATGGTCTTCGACGGTCCCAATCATGGTCGCTGGGCGGTGCATCATCGGTGCAGGTGTTGGCGCAGCCAGTTTCGTAGTGCCGCTCTACATAGCCGAGATAGCACCCGCTGCGCATCGTGGACGGTTGGTGACGCTGAACATCATGTTCATCACGTTGGGTCAAGTCATCGCATACATCGTCGGCTGGGCCTTTTCGACCTATGGTCACGCCGAGACAGGATGGCGGTGGATGGTCGGTCTGGGTGCTTTGCCTGCCATTGTCCAGGGGAGCATGATTGCTTTCATGCCCGAGACACCGCGATGGTTGGTCAAGGTCGGCAGGTCTGGTACAGCAAAGGAGGTTATTCGGCGAGTCAATGGGGACACATTACAGCACAATGCGGATGTCATTATTAAAGAGATCGAGCTAGAAGTGCGGGACGAGTACGAGGCTCAACGCTTGCGCGATCTCCGAGCCTCTGGCCGTTGGAAGTGGCTCGGTGATCAGTGAAGGGAGAAACCGGAGAGCTTTGGCTATTGCTTGTCTACTCCAAGGCTTGCAACAGCTCTGCGGGTTTGTAAGTGATGATGCAAACTACGAACACTACGAGAAACTAACGATCCATAGAATTCACTCATGTACTTCTCCGCAACCATCTTCACAGTCATTGGATTCCAAAGCCCAACGCTTACCTCTATGGTTGTCGCCGTTACAAACTTCCTCGGCACAGTTGCTGCGTTGGGGCTTGTTGATCGTATAGGTCGAAGGAGAGTGCTCTTGTATTCGATCCCATTCATGATCGCTGGTTTGCTGCTGTCTGCGTATGGCTTCTCATTCCTGTCGTTGGCAGCAGGAGTCAACACCACGCCTGATGAGCCGCCCGCCACATCAGGACACGAGATAGCTGCCCTCACTATCCTCGTGAGCATTATGGTTTATGTCGCCGCGTATGCGCTCGGTCTAGGCAACGTGCCATGGATGCAGAGTGAACTGTTCCCTCTGGCTGTTCGATCGCTCGGCAGTGGAGTCGCAACATCGACAAGCTGGGCGGCCAACTTCGTCATCGGACTGACTTTTCTGCCACTGATGGATCTGCTGAGCCCATCTTGGACATTTGTGTTATATGCGTGTATCTGTGGTGTTGGATACTTTTTGGTTTGGCGCATTTATCCTGAGACGGCGGGGTTGAGTCTCGAAGAGGCGACAGCTTTACTCGACGATGGTTGGGGCGTTCGATGATATATCCTGGAGTAGAATATAAGCATTAATTATGACATTGCAATTTGTTGCCATTCTTTCTTGGCATTGGCATTGCACGAAAGCCTTATCTTGAGTCTTGGCCGTATGATCGAGAGTCTTCGGTGGGTAGCAAGGGGAATATCATGAACAAAACAATGCGGCTTATTTGCGGTAAACCACGGCTCGTCATGAGTGAGTGACAAGGGAAAGCGAAGAAAAAAAAAAGGCCATCAAAAAGTGAATAGCGACAAGGAATCGCTTACGCCGAACGTGTTACATCACCTTGCATTGTCCAAGCTTTTCCAGAAGCTCAAAGGTGGAACCACTACGGGAGACAACTCGGCCGGCTCCCTCCATTGGCTGTTGATTTTACGATGTGCGCGAGGGCGCGAAGTGTATATGCAGTCTTGGTAAGATAACGGGATTTGAAAGCTGCTGAATAAAGCATGTGCATGATCGTCGCCTGTTACACTCCAATACCGCAATTCTCGCGTCTGACAATTTTCGGTCAAACACAGTTCATAAACTCAGGGGCGTCTAAATAAACGAGCTGGTCAATGCTACAAGGAATCTGGAAACACAACCATTCAAAAGTATCGGATCTCTACAAGGTAACATAGGGGAACTAGCGGGGCAGGGGCAATTTGGAACCTTTGAAGCCCAACAATGGAGCAGACTCTGAAGAACAATATTGGAATTTACAATAGCAGATTGGTATCCATCCACGGGATCTCGGCCCCGTTGGCTTGAGACACTGCCGATTGTTTTGCTTACCGAGATGATGCGCAGAGAAAAGAGTCATAACGCGGGTGTTCTGAATAATCAACGTGCATCAGCTAGAGGATCAGAACGGATATAGTATACTTTTATCGGATATATGACCCCTTGTTGCAGCTCGGGCCTTGTCCCGGCGCCGGAGCCGAGCGTGGATGCCGAAGACAAGTGGGCCTCGTCCGAGTGAAAGAGGATACTAAACCAGAAGATTTTTCTGCGTTGCCAGGGATTGAGGGCCGTTAGTGCTGGTGTTGGGTCGATAGTTAGTAATGGATCTCGTTTTCGCTCTGGAAGAGATTGACACTGGGACCGGGACTGGACTGGGGACTTTGTTTACAGTGGAGTGGATCAGGCCTTGTCATTACTTATAGATGGGCATCACCCCTTGAATCATGAATCTCCTTGTTCTCTCTGGATTAGAATCAGGCTGTATCATACCGACCGAAAAGTAATCGAGTCAATTCTCTCTCCCCTCCTCTGACTCGGATCTCTCAACGTCTTACCTGCATACGACCTCGGCTTGACCTTTTTCGTACAACCATCACATTAGCGTCACGATCCATCCATTATCGCCTTTTCCCGCCAACCTATAGCGTCATAGCTGCAGCTTACAGCGACAGAACGTAGACGCTATACATATATCTGCGCCCGCACACCTCTCTAGACTCATCAATTCCAGTTTTCTCGACAATCGGCTTGTTCATCAGGACTGAAGACGAAATACACAACCAAGATGGCGGGGAATATCGTGGATCAGGAGCTGCTAGACGCTGAACGTGCTGCTTCTCCCCAGCGATACCAACAGCGCGACAGTGCTGAGATAGAACGAGTCATCTCCGCATCGACCGTCTCCTCATCATCCTCCGAGAATTCAGCACGTCGACGAAGCCGCTCAATCGGCCAGTACAACAGCATCAGCCGCATCTCGACCCAGAACGACCTAGAGCGCCATCCTACAGAACTCAGCAGAATACAAACAGCTCGAAGTCAACACAATGCCACCGTCGGAGGCAGTCTTCGTTCCCGCACAGCGTCGCGAGCTTCAAGAAAGCCTCTCCCCAACTTTGGCGCTGGAAAGCCATATCCTCCTCCTTTGCCGGAGCAGGAGCAGTATGTTGTTGAATTCGATGGACCCAATGATCCCATGCATTCGCAGAATTGGCCATTGAAAAAGAAGCTTAT
Organism: Fusarium sp. NRRL 52700; assembly: GCA_013396095.1. Classification (NCBI taxonomy): domain Eukaryota; kingdom Fungi; phylum Ascomycota; class Sordariomycetes; order Hypocreales; family Nectriaceae; genus Fusarium; species Fusarium sp. NRRL 52700. The sequence continues at coordinate 307,771 of JAAQRM010000282.1, forward strand.
CACTGCTGCTGTTTTGGGCTTCACCACCATGACATCTGCCTTTACGTCGTCTATTTTCTCTGCTGCGACTATGGTTGTTGCTCACGAGTATCATGTTGGCAACGAAGTCGGTCTTTTGGGAACGACCTTTTACGTGCTTGGTTTCGCCTTTGGTCCCTCGCTATGGGCTCCTCTATCTGAGCTGCGCGGTCGTCGTCTTCCTATTCTCATCTCCATCTTCGGCTTCTCTGTCTTCTCCATCGGCTGCGCAACTGGTAAGGATATCCAGACTATTCTTCTCTGCCGATTCTTCAGTGGTTTCTTCGGTGCTTGTCCTCTAGCAGTCGTTGCTGCTGTCTTTTCCGACATGTTCGACAACCGTACTCGAGGTACCGCCATTACTCTCTTCTCCATGTCCGTCTTCACTGGTCCTCTTCTCGCGCCCTTCATCGGTGGTTTCATTGTAGAGTCTCACCTTGGATGGCGCTGGACCGAGTATCTTGCTTCTATCATGGGCTTCACTGCTCTCATTCTCGATATCATCTTCTTGGAGGAGACTTACCCGCCCGTTATCCTCATCGCCAAGGCGGCTGATCTGCGACGTCGCACTAAGAACTGGGGTATCCATGCCAAGCAAGAGGAAATCGAGGTTGACTTCAAGGAGCTCGTCCAGAAGAACTTTTCGCGACCTCTGCGTCTGCTCTTTACTGAGCCCATTATTCTTCTGCTCTCCATCTACATGAGTTTCATCTATGGACTCCTCTACCTTTTCCTTACTGCCTACCCTCTTGTCTTTGTTGGCGTTCACGGCTTCAGCTCTGGTCAATCTGGTCTTTGCTTCTTCGGTATGATTGTTGGTCAGCTTATCGCTGGTGCTACGGTCATTGCTCAGCAGCCTTGGTACATTCGCAAGCTTGCTGCCAACAATGGCATTCCTATTCCCGAATGGCGTCTGCCTAACATCATGGCTGGTGGTGTTGCCTTTGCCATCGGTATCTTCTGGTTTGGCTGGTAAGTTACTCACAAACTCATCAATTGACAGGATACTAACGTTTGATAGGACTGGATACACCAAGGACATTCACTGGATCGTTCCCACTCTCAGCGGTCTCTTTACTGGATTCGGTCTCATGTCTATCTTCCTCCAGGCACTCAACTACCTCGTCGATGCCTACCTCATGTTTGCCGCCTCCGCCATCGCCGGTAATACATTCCTTCGATCTCTCTGCGGTGCTGGTTTCCCTCTGTTTGCCCGTCAAATGTTTGACGGTATGGGCATTCAATATGCTGCCACCCTTCTTGGCTGTGTCGCCGTTGTGCTCGCACCAATCCCCTTCATCTTCTACCGTTACGGAGCCAAGATTCGCCAGAGAAGCAAGTATGCTCCCACCGCTCCTCCTGCCCCTGGCTCTGGCTCTGGCTCTGCTGCAGATGAAGTCGAGAAGGAGAATGATAACGATACCGCCTTGGCTGCTGTCATCGCTCGTCGTGACAGTGTGGCCAGCGGAGCCAACAAGGAGAGCCCTTAAGTCTCACCACCACTTTCACTTATCTTTCCGTATTTAACAACTAGCAACGTCTGATGGAGTTTTCGGGTCACGCTTGGAAAAGGGCGTTTCATGGCTTGGGCTCGTTGGATGATGATGGTGTAGCGGGTTTGCAAAAATGTCGTTTTGGATAGATACCACTAGGAAGTTGTTCAGATTACACCATGATATGGGATGGTCACGCCCAACATCTCTTCATGTAATACCCTAATTAATAAGAATATGTTATTTGAAAGACCAATGTCTACATGTGCTGCTGCAATCTCATGTACTGTTTTTCTTAAAGATTGAGTTTGGAAGGAAATGATGCGACATGACTCTGATCAAACCCACCAAGAACGCCTGGGCAAGTTCAGCATAACAAATTTGGGGTGGCTTGTGAAATGGCTTAATAATTTGAGACAGGCATGGCAAGGTTTGTGATCAGAATTTATACCACTGCGAGAGAAGTCTCGGGGGATGATACTATGTAGGTCAGGCCTGACAGTTCACATAAAAGTGCACATATAACTACAGAACGCGTGCAGAATATATCAAGCAGTTATCAATTTGATTAAAGAGCTCAGCTCCATCCGAGTCATATCGACTGTCCTCAGTCCAACCAGGGTCTGGCTGTTCCGTGTCTATAGAATTTACCGCGTTAGACATGATTTAGTTATATCGTTCCAGACAGTAGTGAATATACATAAGACAAACACAAGGGGAATTTCAACAGTATGTCCAAGCATGGGGTATCCGCAAGAATCCAAAAAAAGTAGAAACATCAGGTCATAAAAATCGTTGCATTGCATCAACGCAACCACCACCGCTTTCATCCCAATCCAGGGCTGATAACGCACTCACCCACCCACGTCAGTTGGTGACGAGCCCGACCGTTGTCTGATCCTCCATTACCCAAGGTAGGTCTCGATTCCCAACGTTGATGCAGGTGAGGTAAAAGACACTATCCGGGGTGCGTGAGGTACCGCCCATATCGAGTTCGAGATTGCTGCCCATCAGGGGCCTCACGATCTCTCGGGCCATTGACTTGAGCTCATCAAGACGCTTCTCAAATCGCCGGAGGTTCTCCCGGCTGTAGAGCTCCGGAGTGAGCTTGAGGAAGCGCTTGCAGTCATCGTGGCCGAGGAAAGATGCGGGATTATTCGAACCGAGTTGGCGATATGCACGACCTACAGAATTCAACGGCGGGGCTGCGGGGGGTAAGGCGGCGACGCTGCGGCTGCCGTCACGAGAGGTCGTCCTGCGTCGCTGATCGGGAGGCGGCTGCGGAGAGGTGTTGTCGGCCAGCCATTGGCGGAAGAGGCTTATGCACAGCCAGTCGAGGTAGTTGTTGCTTGGGCCGACACGTTCACCACGGCTGTTGGTGAGCCCAAGACGGTACAGACGTCCCTCGATGCGACCGACCGTATCTTCCAGTTCGTCAACCTTGTCCTCAATAATATCCAAGACAATGTCGGGCAGGGCTGCACGTAGGCTGCGTTCCCCGGCCGGCCACTGCCCAACGACGTGAATCAGGGCTTCCTGGAATATCACCCTGCTGCGAGCTAGGTACCCGAGGCGCAGATATGAGATTGGGTATTTGGCGATTTGCTTCCAGAGCCGTGACTGGAACTGCAGCATGTGGTGATCAACTCGAGGTCCCACCACAGCAAGGGCGTCATATTGGTCGGCGAGGTTGAGCAAGCTCTTGCATTGGACATAGGCATCTGCGACATTGACACCATCGAGGTTGGGCGGGTAATTGTAAAAGATGCGAAAGAGGTTGTCGTAGTCGCGCAAAAGGTCCTCGTCCGCTTGCGATAGCTCTTGGGCTGGAGGTGGGTGGTTGGATGAGAGACTGAGGTTGGCGACAGAGCGGAAGAAACCACTTGAGGCGGACGAATTGGACAACGATCGCGAATGTGAGTGGGAGTGTTTGGAGCGACTCTGAGAGCGTGCGTCTCTTGCACTGACTGCAGGGGGAGCTGATGCAGGACCGAACAAGGATTGTGTAGTATCTCGGGACGATTCGTCTCGTGGGACCAGCATTGGAATATCGTTTGGTCCAGATTTGGGGTCTAGCTCGTATCGCCATCTCTTCCTGGGAGGGTGGATGCTTCCTCTTTGCGACACTGAGCTGACTTCGCTTGCACTGACAGAATCCGGTTCCCCGTCCTCTCCGATGCGGGAGAGCTCATTGCCAGCCGGTAGTGCACGGGCGCGAGACCTCTGGCTCGACGTGCTAGTCTCAAAGAAACCACTCGAGCGCGTGAGAGTATGGCGATGCAAAAGATATCTGTTCTGCACGGGAGCAGCATCAGGAGGCGTATCGCGCGCGCGGACTATGATTTCCACATCGCCACTACTAAAGACTGGGAAGTCATTGTGAAGAGCGTGAGAAGTCCCGCCGGTATGAGATCTATTGTAGCGTTTCGATCGCGAGTCTGATTGAGATCGACGGGAGGCGACAGAGGAGGGACCGCGGCGGGAGACGGAGGAGGCGGTTGGAGGCTCCAGCGTAGACACCATGAGGGCTTTTTCGATATTAAATGATTGCGATGGTGATAATTAAGAGCCGCGCAGGGGGGTATATGAGGCTCAGGAATGCGGCTGTGGCGGAGCGAAGGTAGATGAAGAGCTAACGATGAGGCTGGTAATAGGTGATGAAAGACGTAAAGTAAATTGTCAATCACATGGGGCGGGATGTTTTGGTTTGTTGCGGAGCGACGAGACAATATTTGGCCGAGAAATAGTCAACGCGACAGTGGGAGATAGAGGTTGAGAGGAGGATAAAAGTTGAGAGGAAGCAGTAAAAATAAACAAGACGAGACAGGGCAATACGTGACTGTGTGTGTGTAATGCAGACTTAGACTTAGGCATGTATGTACAGTAAAGACAAGGATAACCTGTGATGGTGGCACGAGGACAACAAGAGGCCGCTACAACCAGAGGATTCAAGGTAATGGGCCATGATCCAAAACATGCATTTCACACTCCACTCAAACTGGCAAGGCTGTTTCTGCTCTTTTCTCGGTAGGGCCCTTTTATGCCTTGGAGGCGAATCATTTGAGACGGTGACAGGGGTTGATGAGGGTCTCTTCTCTTTAGTTATTACCCGCATGGTTTAGTGAGAGTCTTTGTCGGGACACGACGAACCTGTCACTGACTGCTACGTTATTGGAGGCCTGTACTGAGGAGATGGATACTGACAGACTGTGACAGATGGGATATGAGAGTGGATTGTTGTTTATTTACCTATCAAAAGTTTAATTCTTGTGTCGTGTTTCGTTTCCAACTATAGGTATCTGTGGCTGGTTTACAGTGCACTAACGCAGTTGACCGTTGTGCAGGGTGAACGACGCTGTTTCTAGAAGCTTGTGATTCCATGGTCGATCACTGCCTTTGGGGACACTGATCCATCAATGTAAATTGGTTCACGGTGTTTCTCAGCGAGCTAGTATGCCCAGTCGTCGTCAACATGGGCATGCCAAGAGCAATAGAGCTTTCGTCTTGTTATTAGAAAAGTGAATTTCCTTGTCTCGATTATCAACACACTCTGACTGTTCTCGGCCACGATAGAGCAGACAACTCTCCGTTAGCCATATCCCTCGATATGCAAGATCAAGGCCCTAATTTTCACGACCTTTGATCTTTCACTCTTGAGATATCAAGTACTTCAATAAAGGCCCCCCCCCCCTAGGTACCTAGGCTGTCGTGATACAACACCACGCTCGGCCCCACTAGCTCGGACGGAATTCGAGCAATCAGGCCCACTCAAACTTGAACTGAATTCCGGCATCACCACTTTTTCCCTTCCTTTAGGCATCGCATCAGCAACCTCAGCTTCAGTCCTGCTCCGCCAATTGTGCTCCAGGCTCAAGCTGGAAATATAATGGAATGACTACGGCCTTTCGCGTTTTTCATCATGCCCCTCGGCCCATTCAGATCAGCGAGTTCAAAGATGCCGTCGACGCTGTTTGTCGTCCTCGGTTTCCAACCGCTCGCTTTGCAAGACCACAGCGTATAGGTGATTGGCCCAACCGTTTGCAGCTTTTTTATGCGACTAACTCTCCTCTAGTACTGGCTATCAGCGGAGGCGTAGATTCAATGGCTCTCGCATTTCTCATGTCCAAAGCTGTCCGCTCATTCCGCGGCATGAAAGTGGCCGATAACCCAGTCCATGGTGTTCTTGCTCTCGTTGTCGATCACAAACTACGTGACGGAAGCGATCATGAAGCGTCAGAGGTTGCCAAAGAGTTGCGAAAACTCGACATCAAGGCCGGTGTTTCTGCTCTCTCATGGAGAGACGAGAAACGTCAAGGTCTCGACCCTCGTCAACTTCCCAACGTCGAGGGCCTCGCTCGAACTTACCGGTATCGCGTACTAGGTCGCTACTGCAGCTATCATGGCTCCAACAGTCTTTTCTTTGCGCACCACAGTGATGACCAGCACGAGACAGTCCTCATGCGATTACTTGGAGGGCATGGATACCGCGGTCTGCAAGGAATAAGAGAGGCTAATTCGATACCCGAATGCTACGATTTACACGGTGTCTACAAGAGTGGTCTTCTTGATGATCAACTCAGATCGACCCCAGCACTCAGCTTCCGACCAGCTCTGAAAGAATTGAAACATCTACGACGCAGGATCCGTGACGAATTGACCCTCGAAAAGGCCAATCTCTTGGAAGATCCCCCTCAAGACCTCATTCAAGCGTACCCGGGATCCGACGAGATCCGTGAACTCTCCGACGTTCCATTCCTGAAGCCCTTGGAAGTTGAGGACGGCGGTGTCATGATATATCGGCCTCTCTTGGAATTTGACAAGGATAGACTGATAGCTACCTGCGAAGCGAATAAGATTCCTTGGGTAGAAGATGCGACTAACAAGGATCCTACATTGACGACCCGAAACGCTATCAGACATCTAGTTCGAAGCCACACCTTACCAAAAGCCTTGCAAAAGCCTTCTATTCTCTCTCTAGCTAAGAGATCAAAAGAGAGAACCAAGCGTGAAGAAGCAGAAGCCAGCCGCTATCTTATTCGGGAGGCCGTCATAAAAAACTTTGATCCAAACGTGGGAACTTTGTTGATAGAGTTTCCAAAGCTGCGCAACTTTAACAAACGATTGAACAGACGCTCTTTACATCCTGATAACGGGCTACGCAAGGACCATCGGAGAATTGTCATGACCATCGCAGTCCGTAAACTCATTGATTTTGTCACCCCTAAGTATCATCTCCCGCCCCTTTCAAACCTTGAAAAAGTTGTCAATATTCTGGTCCCCGGCATGGCTCCCAATGCCAACACAACACCCAAAGCATTCACCGCCGCTGGTGTGTATTTCGATCCGATAATCAGAGACACATCCATCAAATGGTTACTTTCCAGAGCCCCCTATACATCAACCCAACCCCTTCCGGTTGCAAAGCTGTATTTGCCTCCATCATACCTGTCACCCCCTCTAAACACAGAGGAGGAGTTCACGGATGCCCCAGAGGCTTTCAGTCACAAGGGATGGGCGAGATGCAAGCTGTTCGATGGTCGTTTCTGGATACGCATTGGACGTAACAGATGGCCTATGTGGCAGGTCCATCCCTATCGTGCAGAGTATGCCAAAGCATTCCGCAAGGCGCTGCCTCCCTTACGAAAGGCTCGACTAGAGAAGTTGCTCAAGCACCACGCGCCAGGAAAGATTCGATACACACTCCCTGCTATCTACGGTGTCGAACGCAAGCGGGATCCGTATTCTCAGCACATCAGTACGACCCTGACGCTTCTTGCGCTGCCGACTCTGGGAATCCGTGTGCCTGGCCTCGAGCGGTGGGTCAAGTACGATGTAAGATACAAAAAGGTTGATGTCTCGCTACTGGGACATCACCCTCGAAGGGAGACCAGGAGCCGCTTTGTCAGACATCGACCGTTATTTGAAACGGGACGCAAAGATGTATTGCGTCTGATGGGGGGGGATGGACGGCAACAATGATATAGAAACTTCGTATTCCTCAGGATAGACCCAGCTGATACCCTTACATCCCGTTACTCTAAACTTAATCCACCCACCCTAAGTTTTAATAATCTTTCTCATAAATGTCTAAATTTAGGCATGGAAGAACGTCAATTTCCTAAACTTAGGAAGGATACTCTAAACCATTCCTACAGTGTTTTTCGACCTTTTTCTCGAGCTTGTACTGTTATATTCCTCGTCAATCGTTGGTCACTCACCCATCCAGCTGCATCCCCTCCACCTTTTTCTGGTGTTTAGTGCTTTCCTCCTTCTTCTTTTTTTCACCTATTCATACATGAAGTTAGGACAAGAAACTCCCAAAGGAAAGGGCGCGATGCCCGGCCGTGAGTCATTGATTTGGACTAGTTTGGACGAGTTTCGATCATTTTCACCCCAGGTTCATTTCTTCGACCTTTGACGCGAGCTTCTCTTGTTCTTTCTTTCTTTCTTTTTTCTCTCTGGTTGCTGATCCCCCCCTAAAATCATCAAAACTTAGTCAAAATTTAGACTTTGAAATAGTGAAAACTTACGATACGGACAATAGTCCCAGGAGGCGCGAGCGAAGATCCACCAGAAACGATCATGACTTTGCCAGCTACTGATAGTTAGTAATTGTATAATTTTACATAGTTCTGCATAAATGGATAACTTACGGATCGACAAACAAGCATCAGCGGTGTGGTTGGCTTTGCTACAGACACTACAAAAGAGTCTTTTGGGCTTGTGAGGGAGGGGGGGCCTCTCCCTCACCCGTCCCCTTATCCGGAGGGTCCTATAGTGTGCCAGTCCTTTTGGACGAGGGCGTCGTGGAGATATTAAAGGGAGATGGCCTCGGGGAGGAAGAAAACTCAAGACTTGAAAAGAAGATGCCAAAATACACTTGACAAAGAGCTCCCAAGCTTAGGCTGGATTTACCTAAGTAATTTTATCGCTTAGGGTCAAGGTCCTAGGTTGTCTTTCCTCCCCTAGCATAGTGAAGATGCCAGGGACATGTCGTGGATATATCGTTGATAAGAGGGAGGGTCTGGCCGTATACATACGTTGTTAGGTTTGGTCTGTATGAATAAGAGTCAGTGTGTGTATTGGCAAGATGAGTATGGTCGAAACTTACAGCCGCCATTGTAAGCGAAAAAAGGAGTCTTTACATATTTTTTTAATTGACTATATTGATCTGTTAGTGAAACAGAATGCACAAGAGATGAATGAAATGGCTCTGAATCAAGAGGCAAGAGGAGAGATTATCGCACCAATTGGAAGAGCTTATGGGAACGCAAAGGCATGGATGTTGGCGTCGGAAGGGGGTAATATGGCCTGAAAGAAGCATATTTATTGGATTCTCATGAATTGAGCACCATTCCCTGAGTCCATGGGGATTGTGTGAGGGGGCAAGGGGACTGGGAGAAGAAAAGTAGTGATAGCGAGAGGAGGGGGAGGAGGAAGACCCGGCTCTCGTTGACGAGGATAATTCCAGCGGAATACTCACGACCGTCGACAGAAGAGCAAGATAAGTGTAACAACAACTTACGGTAGCCATTGTGACGCGGCTCTCGTCATGTCTCATTGAGATAGGTTGAGCTTCTCATGTTGAAGATGATGGTTTGTTGCATTTCAAGGAGGCATATGAGAGTTGTGAGAGAAAGAGAAAGAGTTCAGCCCCCCCCTCACGCGCACGAAGAAATCACCTCCAAGTCGCGGCTCGCGTGTTGTGGCAGGTAGACCTGACTGCTCCTGACCAACCTGGAAGGCAACCCAGGTACTTGAGGGGGATGGGAGTTTGGCACTAGCAGGCAGATGCACCTGCCCGCCAACACTTATAGAACGCAATGGGAGATATCTAAGTACGAGTTCGAGAAAAAAGTTGAAAAACGTAGCTGAAGTGATTACCTACCTAAGGTAGAGATATGACACTAATGTGCCATGATGATAGAAAAGAGCCACGTGAAGTTCTGACTCAAGAACGCACCCAGACCTCCAAAAGATATATAGGATTCGTACCAGCTCTGGATAGGACGCAGTCGCTTTTATCGGGTATGTAACATGTTAGTAGCATTTATTCTCTTCGTGCCATGTTTGGCCGCGATGTTTGGTGGACCACGCAAACCTCGGAGTGTGGACAGGAAGTACATAGATGAATTGTGCGATGCCGATCGTCTCTCCAGCCGCAGCGATGAGTCATTTTCCATGCCCCTTTCGCTTTCAGATAAGATGAAAAGTTGGACTCAGAGGGTTTGTTGTCTGGCATCCTGTGGCAGGAATGTTGTAGTTCTGGTTGGCTTTGACTCCTGGACCAGAGCTTTCTATGTCTCGAGACGAACTTATCCCACGAATTGAGCGGTGAATTGGCCGTGCATTGCGAGAGCACAGTCAATGCAAGTGGAGACGCCCTTGACCTTGAACAATTATACCCTTCAAGCACATCTTGATCTCTACATATGCTATTTACACTTCTGTACGGAGTACGTATCCCGGGTTGGCGCACCCCATCAATCGCGATTATGAATCTGAGATGACCATCACTAGAACTTCACAACGGCTTCTCGTCTGAAGCCTCAATCTTGTTTATCAACGGAGCTTCGTGCAAGCATATTTGTTATATACATGTACATAGTCATTGCTGTTCGCTGACGCCTCGGCTCGGGTCTCGCTTATGGGATAATGCAGGCATGATTTTGAAGGAGGACAAACTGACTCTCGGGCCATACTCATTTAATCCGGTAAGCGTATGGGCCTGGCACTTACAAAGCTGATTGTGCCTTCTATCAGTGAACAGATCGTGGCTTGTGCCATGCGATTCCAACGATCGATCGTGGGGTAAGGTTAAAATGTGGGGCCTGCGCGAACCTCATCATGTCTCAAGTTGATGACCATGGTCTTCATTGTGTCAATATTGTCGATTAAATTGTGCAATGGGTGTTTTGGTGAACGGGCAAAAGGTTCTGTTGGCTTCCATGTAGTCAAACCGTCCAAAGAAATTCGCAAAATTATGAGTCTTACGGAACATCTCACTCCTCCATCGTAAGCATCACATCCAACGGATCAAGAGGAATTGCCACCGATGGTCAGTAGCAACAAGAAGAAATTAACATATCAATGAGATTATTTGACCATGACTCAGTCACTATTACTTCCTGCCGCGAGTGATTAGCAGCAAGAATGGTATGGCGGGCGATCAACGCTGAGGCATTAAATGCAAAAAAAACAAACCGACAACGACAAGATTCGAACTTGCGAGGCCGAAGCCAATAGATATCTGACTTTTAAAGTTCAAGTCTATCTCCTTAACCACTCGGACACGTTGTCTGAAGTTGCAATACTGGAAAACAAAATGAGTAAATATACTCCAACCTCACAATCCACTTTTGGTGTTTTCGCTGCAACGTAACAGAGGAAAGAGCGATTGAGGTGGTCACCTAGGCTTCTCGACTTCCTCTTTCTGTACCCCTCTTCGTTTTCGGCAAAATTGCAAAGACATCGCCCAATATACCAACAAGCATTTTTTTGGTGAGGAATTTTTATATCGCGTCTTCATGATCAATAAGTAAACAATACTTCTCTGGAATAAAGTCACATACACTCTCAGAACCTTAAACTTCGCGTAGATACCAAGCATGCCTCAGAAATCGGTCTTCTCTTGATAAAGAGCAAGATCGCCCGAGTCTCTGGTAGGACTATAGACATAGCTTGCAGCAATCTATTTGAATTAAGTTTTATTCCCGATCTTTTCATCATTCATCATTTCTCATTAACTTTCTGGGCAGACACAATCCTGAGGCTTTCATAAATAGGTAGGCTCATCTCTTACACTTCACGTCATACCTGAACGCATAGCCGAGACCTCCATCCCATCACACAGGGAGTCTTGGGAGGCCGGCCCCAAAATAGCATTCAGATCAGAAAGAATACAGGCACCAGAATGCGAAATTTATGTTACTCCCAAGTTCAGCCATTCAAAAAACCCTCGCACAATAACTGTTTCACACCAACACCTCACGCATGCACTTTCAAGAAGGCCTCACTGTGAATTCATTTTATAAACCCAGGTATGTATCTCGGCATTATACACTTGTAAAACACGGGCTTGGGGTCTCTGCTAGGTGATGCCAAGGGAGCAAGAAACCTTCTGATGTCATGCCAGGATGTCAAAATAAACTGGTCTAAAGACTTGCAAAGATATACTAAACTTACCTAAGACTTTTCATCACTTAGAGAACAAGTCATAAGTTTTCTTACCTCCCGCTGCCTGTGAACTTGTGAGGCTATGCTCGGGCACCAGCATGAGCTATGAATGAGGCCAGCCAAACAAGTCCTACCCTGTGGAAGTGTGAGGCGAGCGCAATGAGTTGATAAAAGATAGGGACATTCTTGTCATATTTCTATCACAAATAAATATAACACTTTACTTGATTTATGGCACCGCTATCAATAAATTATGTTCAGGTCTGGGCACAGGTCTTTACATGTGAGCTCGTGTAAGTGATGACTCCTACTCACTCTGATCCAATCATAGTGTGGTAAGGCATCGCCACGCTCATTCACACATCTTCACTGCCTAGCTCGCGACTCCTTTCCACGTTCATTTTCATTTTCAATGTTACTCATGCAACTACCTAAAAATCGTTGTGTGGAGTTTGGTCTTAAATATCTGCCATCGCCCGACACTATCAAGACAAGCCCTGTGCTTCCCACAAACCATCAAAATCCTCGCACCTAAACAACGAATGTTTGGTTTCAAGCTGCAGAACTCTCTTATTGTGATCTGCGATTCCATTTTCTCAAGAAACTATTCCAAAAAGCTGATGTTCCGAGCCGATACTCTGGCCAGACAACGGGACGACAAAAACCTCCTCCTTGCAAAATCACGAATCAATCAACGAGAGCACAAGAAGCAAAGAAAAATGCCATATACGGCCTCAGGATCTTTCCCGACACTCAGCCATGTTTGCAGCCAGGAAATTTGAGGGCTTTATAGCCACCGGAGGCCTCGTCGAGTGACAGGCCTCTCCCTTCACTCAGCGATAATAACCCTGCGGCGCACGGTTTCGAGTCGACGACCCGCGATGCCTTGACCGACTGGCTTCCACCACGGCCGGCTCCTGGTTATGGTGATCTGGCCTCCAGCCAGCAGGGTACAAGTTTCCAATTTGGACCTGAGAGGCTTCGTGATAGTCTCTTGCTCTCTGATACATCTCCTCATTGACCAGCCGGTTCTGGTATAAGTGATCAAGGAGGAAGAAATCTGGGCGCATCTGACGCCCCGAAAGACCGTTGCGAAAGTGCCTCGCAATATGGTGCATGCGCTTCCGATAGCAAGTCTCAGCATCTGCCTGGCTGTGGGAGGATGCTCTGAATGTGCGGTCACAGAACCAACAGATACATGCCGTTGGGAAGATGTTGCGAAGGTGGAAATCCGCAATGTGTTTAATCCAGCGTGATTCATCGCCCAAGTCGAACACAACATCGCAATCACCGAAGCCGAGGAACTCGCAGGTGAGTAATGGCGGAGTCGCATATGGCTGCGATTCCGGTAAAGAGGCAACTGGAAGAGGTTCTGTGTATACCGAAGAGGTTTGGGGAGTTGGCCTGTCAAAGCAAGACGATATGAATGTTGAGCTGCTGGCGGTTGACATGCTGATGCTTTGAGTAGGAGTGCCATTGTTATCTCTCTCTGAGAGCATCAGGCTTGGGGCATAATAACTTGGGATCATGGCCGGGATAGCATCCCGGGTATGGCGTTGTCCTCTCATTGCATTATGCTGGGTTATGAATCCATTTATATCATTGGCGAGGTCCCCCATTTTCACGAGGAAGACAGCAAAGGCAAAAGGTATGGTCAACTGGCTAAGAGGACTGTGGGAGCTGTTTGTGATGGATGTACACGTTTGTCAAGTTTGTGTTGAGATGCTAACACGAGTAGTGACTGGTATGGACAAACGGGAAGAAGATAGGACAACGGACGATATGAAGTGAGATCCAGCGCCTTCGATCTGTTGTGAAGGGCAAGTAAAGGAAGGATGGACAGTAAAAACAAAGAAACTGGAAACTGGAGCTTCTTAACCTCAGCTCAACACACCAAGTTTGAGCGTCAGCACGAACACCCTCTTCCTCAAAGGACCGGCCCGTCGATAACTTCATATGAACCATCCATCGGTCAACGATGCTTCCTATTCGTCATCACCTCCTTCAAACACATCAGCAACGTGATGAACGTTAGCACACTGAAATCATTGGGAATGCAGTGAAGCCGTGCATGGCTTCAGTGCATGCAGAGAACCATGCCCATCAGCATGCCATTGTCACAGAATGATACACGCCTCGGACGAAGCCGAAGATAGTCGGCATAATTGCAGGCAGAGCAACCAATTGGAGGTGAGGGCGTCTTAGTTGCCAACGACGTGGGCACCAGTGATGGGTTTACTACGCGGAGTGTGAGTGACACCAATTCACGGGTCGGATTGAAGACGGAGACAGTCAATGGCTTTAGTGCCTTTGCACTCCATGATAATGGAGTTGGATATGTTGGCAAAGCGGCCTTTGGAATAGTTGTAATGCTCATTCTGGAGGAAGCTGGAGCGCGGGGAGGCACAAACTCCCCCAAAATTGAGGCTCAAGACAAGGTACGTAAATCAGATGGTGTCAAGGTGACTCTTAAGCTCTTTGACGCTTGGCAGGTTAAGGAGGATATACCCTTGTCCATCAGAATACCCGTCTGACAGTCTCACCCATGGCATGGGGGCATCACCATATGCACAATTCTAATTACGCTGGGAATTCCGCTTTACGCAATTAAGCTGACGATGAACAGAAATTAAAAATAAGCTCGGCCTCAGTCTAATATCAGATCATACATATAACTAGGAATTGACGGGGAGCCCTTCCTCGCGTCTACCAACAGCCTTCGAAACACACACACGCACTGACAGCTTAATACCCGGTTTATCACCATCTCGATACAAAACATGCATTCCATTATGAGTCAAACAACCATAATAACCGCCAATGCGACATCCCGCTCTAAGACATCTCCACGCCAAGCAGGCTGCCATACGAATATCCTATTCCAATTCCCCAAACCGAACGGAATTAACCGTGAAGTGAATGTAGGTAATATGAACGCATGAGTTGGCATGCATTGCCGAAGCGGACATCAGCCCTATGTGGGTAGGGTAGAGAAGTGTCCAGGGAGAGATGCCAAACGAGGAATGCAATGCGATGGTGGCATGTTCAAGGTTCATACTAGTAGTTCGGATACACCTCGACTTGTCCCCCAAGTACCGTACTTGAGCTTACGATGGATTTATGATATTCAGCAATGCCTTGGGGGAATGGTCCTATTATGTGAATAGAATCAATTGCTCTCAATTCTCGTCTTTCTTACCAAGACCAAGTCTCATCACCAAGGTACATGATCGATGATCGTTATCTCGTGTAACCATACCACCTCGCTCCGTACCTCCAATCAGACAATCATTGGCCAGAGCAAGTTTATGACAATACTATTCGTAATTCATTAATATAGTAATCTAACCCTAATAATAAAGACTGACTCCTGTCAGTCAACTGTAATAGATCTCTTGAAAAGATCCTGTATATAGGCGGCTCTCGCTGTCTCTGATAGTATACCGGTAGAATGCGACCTTGCCGAAATGTTAGATGCAAATGTCAGTAATGGAATCTACAGATCGACCAGCAACCAAGACCGTCATCAAGGGCCTTGTCTTAATAAGATGGAAGCAAGGTGGTGTTGTCAACCTTCTTCAGGGCTACACAGCACCCTTGCCTTCAGAATAACATTGCGATATTGCAAATGTCCACCATGCTCATCGCCATGCTTTATCACTCCAGGAAAAGCAACGCAACAGATCTCCCTACCGGTCAGAGACTCTTCATCCTCACCACCCAAGTCCTCCATTGTCTCTGACTCAAACATGACCCGTTGATGTGGTAGAACCGTAGGCATGTTCACACGTAGGACGGCCTTTTGAACAGCGACAAGGCGCGCAAGCTCGATTGAGTTGTTGACAAGAACCCGCAGCCCGCTATCTCGAGCCTCGGATGGTGATGTGCCACAAAGGGCGTCGAGAATACGGGTTATTCTGCTTAGGATAGCTTCTGTAACGGACGATGTTGATTCCTTGAGAGATGAGCCATCTCGTCGGAGAAGTGAAAGGGTAGAGGAGCGCCACTGGTTAATGGCTTCATCAGAATCGGCTACAAAAGGTTAGTGATTGACCTCTGAGAGTGGTGAATTATATACCATAGGAAGAAATTAGCGTTTCCAGCTGCCGAAACTGTTGTGTTTGCTCTTCTGAGAGACCGACAAAGTAGGCGTCAAAGACCATCTCGACTAATATCTTTGACACGATGGACTGCAAGAGATAAACTTTATGCGTCGATGCAAGCTCCTCGTACATAGGCACAAGATCATTGACCTCGGCCAGCGTTGCTTCATCCAGATTCTCCAGATCTGCAAATGTCAGTACTTCAACCTTGTCCTGAATGGCAATGTAACTTACTTATCTTGGCCTTGCGAAAGTTCACAATAACCCAATTCTGAAGACCGTTGCCCAGCCGAGCCATTCCATCACCAAACACCTCATCGCATTCTTGCCCATCTGTCCTTGTGCTATTACTCACCCACTCTTTCAGGCCACGTACTTGTCCCCTTAGACCTCGAATCTCGTCATCTCGCTCTTTGAGCTCTCGTCGTAGGACCTCCCAGCCCTCTCGAAGCTCTTCCCTTTCGCCTTCTCGAACTTCAACCTCAGCTCGAAGCAGTCGTAATTCAGTATCCGTCCGTAAATATTGCTGGTTCAAGGCGCTATGCTTCGCTTGCCAAAATGTGGCTGTTTCGCTTTCGTTCTGGCTTAGCTTGTCCAATTCGCGATGGAACTCTCGCTCCATGATACCCATCTCCTTCTCCAGATACGCAATCCTCTCATCCTTCTCCTTCAGCGCAGCCTCGAGTTCCCGGTCCCTCTCTTTCTTCTCCCTCTTTTCTCTCCTTTCTTTGCGCTCCTTATCGCGGTCCTTTTCCTTTGTGTTCCCGCTGCCTATCACTGCGTTCTCCTTCTCCTTGAGCGGGGCACCGCCGGTGGTGTCAAGGGTCTCTTCGGGGTTCGCGTTGGCATTGGAGGCCATGGCAGCTCGGGGAGGCAGAGCAGGCATGCTGTTTCGATTGTTGCTTGAGGCGCCGGTGCGCAAAGTATGGGCAGGTGAGGTGCCAGGCCCTGGACGGCGCTTTTCAGAAGTGTTCATTGCGGTAACGAGGCGGAGCTTTTGCTACAAGGTAAGATCGGATGTATAGCCCTCCACTGCAGAGGATCGTCAAGTCGTGGGGTCCGAGGCCAGGCGGTGCTGGTTCCGCATTGTCGCTGGCATCAAGTGCTGTATAGGATCGCAATGTTCGAGGTTTGCGTGGGCGTTATGTTGCAGAGATGGCGTTTTGTTCCTGTATTTTGATGCCTGGAGGTGACCGTTTGATTAGAATTCTAGGCGGCCGCCCACTGAAGGTGCGCTAATTCGGCTTGTCGCGAACCCAGTGTCAGACCCCGGATCACTGATATGAAGAGAGATGAGCGAGATAGCTTGAGTTTTATGATGGCATGGATCAATATGAATTTGAAACACTAATTTACAGTGGATTCTAGGCAGTCAGTGAAAGGAGCCTCTATGTTATCTAGGAGCTTCTATCTACCGCCTTGATTCGATATTGCTATGTGGTCTGCTGCTCTGTCAGCCTTTAAGCATCATGATACATGGTTGGTAATCCGTAATCAAATATTCAAGCGTCAACCTAATGAAAACTCTGCTCATCTGACTGGTTGTTGCGTCGGTCTATTTCTCGCTTCTATCGCTATCCAGCTGCCTAACAAGACATCATGTCTAGGCTTCTCAGGCCAAAGACCGGCAAAGCAGTATTCGCCTCAAGATGCTCACGCAACCTCCAGGCTTCAGAATTAGAACCCGACCTCAGCCACGACCTCATAAGCTTCGTCGTCTGTCCCCTCAATCTTCTTTGCCCCCATTCGACACAGCGTAATCTTGTCGAGGAGCATGTCTTCCAACCAGAAATAGTCATCATATGAACTGACAATGTCCCTGGCATCGAGCGTCAACTTCTCTCGTCTTCTCCCGCGACCATCTTTGACGTAGATTGTATTGACCACAGTTGCGTGGAGTACCAGTGGTCTGTCCTCCTTGGCCATCAATCCAGCCTCCTGAAATGCCGCCTTGATCTGTTCACAGAACTTCTGCAGAATACCCTCAGTATCAACAGGTGGCGCATACAGCACAGAGGTCTTTTCGGCGTTCTGAAAAGCCTGTAAGCCCTTGAGAGTTATCGAAAGCCCCTCTCCAGTTGATGTCATTCCAGCCCTAGCACTTGCAAGGTACTCTTTCAACTTCAAACTCTTCAACACCTCACTGGCCTGCTCAACGCCTTCATCCTTGAGGCTCATAACACCAAGTGTCAGATGCATCGTGCCGACTGGACGCACTGCAGTCGGTGGAACACCAAAGCCAGAAGGATTCGTGACTTCTGTGCGGAAAGCAGCCAAGCTTCTAGCCAGCTGCGGCCCGGCCAGGGGGATGCATACGAAATGCGTCGGAGACGCCCTGACTGGTTTCTGCGGCATGACTGAAATATCGATCAGTCTCAGCGGCAGTGTATGAGTGCAACTGCGAATAGATGATATGTGACAATATGTCTACGACTTGTCTTGTCCTGGATGAGGTTAGCAAGTGAAACGACAAGCATATATCGTGGGACTCCGCTCTGGCTAAATTGATGATTCAAAAGTCAAGCATACCCTGCAGTTCCAAAGGTTGTGAAATGACTAACACGCCGTGTGCAACGTATCTGACGTTGGTCTGTCACACCTAGATGATGTCAGGTGTTCGTATCAACTGAGTTTGTATCCGTAGATCGCGGTACCCTAACTCTCAGCTGTGTCAAAATTACCCCGCCAATGTCAGAGCTCTCAGGACCAGAGACGCAGTGAATCGGTCACATATCAACTAATTGATAAGCGGTTTCAACAATAACAGACAAAGAGAAAGGTAAACATAGACCTCGCTGATAGCAAGCAGTCTTTGGTCAATGCGTCAGGGAACCAAGCAGCGTTACAAGCCGAGTATCTTTTGCTCCAATCCCAAGCATTTTTGTCAAATCTATCTACAAAGTCTGCTTCTGCTTCTGCTCTCAACAATGCGTGTCAAAAAGGCTGTTCAATTCAAAGAGGTGTGGAAAGACACTCGATGCCATTTCGCACTACCTCGCAACGCCTCCAACATAATTGACATTGATCTGACGGGTCGTCCTCTAAGCCTCAAGCCATTTCAAGGCCTGGGGTATCTGCTTCGATGAACCCGGCCGTTACCTTTTCTGAATGTACCCAACACTACAAGTATTTGTTGAACCGAAAATACTCCTATCGAGGTTCCGTGATAAGAGTTAAGTGGCAAGCCACGCCTGCAAAAGACTGCCTCCATTTGATCGTGGACGCAACATCTCGTAGGCTGTAGTATGATGGGAATAAATGCGTTATTCCCTTGAATCGTAGTACTGCCTCAAGAGTTTCTCGACCTCAGCGTAATCCGTTTTAACAGCTTCGAAAGCGTCTTTGATGTGCTTTAGACAAACCTCCGAGTCATCTTCAGGAGAGCCGTCTAGCTTTTCGTGTTTGCCATAACGCTGAATTTTTTCGCAGCCATCCCTGATTTTGATGAGTCCGAGGGTCGCTGATGAGCCCTTGAGGAAATGTCCAAGAGATGAGAGCTTATCAAGATCTTCCTCTTCCCTAAGTAATGCCGACACAAGGTCAACAATTAGCCAGCATTCCCAACCATGTATACAGACTGTTTTATGTTCTCAACTCACAATGCCTCCTTTATCTGATCAAAAGTCTCCTCTGCTTGCTCAAAGAAGCCAAACACAATGGAAGAGCTGAATTCACAATCGCCTGGCTCATCCATCTCAAGGATCTGCTCGAATGTGGTCATATCGATGTTGTCACCGAAATCGACATCGTCACTCTGGGGTTGGGGTTGTTAGCGACCGTACTCGACTCGCAGTCAGGATCAAGCCCACCTTCTCCTCGGTTGGCGACATTTTGGCTGTAGTATTCGTTTATATTCCTTGGACAAACGTATTAGGTAGGTGTGGTGAATCGAGACAGTGCTGAGAAGCTCCGGGGTCGTAGCAGCGTGAGTCTGCGGAGGGGAACGATCGGAGAGGAGAAATGATAGAACCTAGGTAGCCTCGGGGTCAGAAACTCTGGCACAAGAGAGATCAAACAAGCGAGCGCGAAACAAAAAAAGACAAGGATTCAAAAGCTAGAGCCACTTGGACTTGGACTTGAGCTCGAATAAGGAGAGGAAAGATTTTGAAGGTTGGAGGTGTTGCCGTGGGAGCGGAATGGAACAAGATGTGAGTGGCTGGCAAGGGGTCTCAGATCAAGCGAAGCCATGGCGCCCGAGTGACGCTTGGTTTCTGTCAGGGCGGTAGAAGCAGCTGGAGAAGGGCCGTTGCGCTATTCCAAGGGTTTGCTTGCTTGTACCTGAGGTTGATTGGGGGGTGTGTGTGTCCCTCTTTTTGAGTTCGCGGGAGCTGCAGCTATCCTGGGGTATGACGATATGCAAGACAGGCGCTAGATATCGACGCCTTTAGACAGAGGAACAGCAAAAAGAGAGCAGAAACGAGAAGAGTAGAGCACGAGGACGAGGACGAGGACGAGTAGAGTCAAAATAAGGGCCTGAGAGATATGGCTTGTGCTTGGTAGAAGGCGGCGGTTAACAAGTGTGTGATGTCGGGTGCTGGTATGTGGGCAGTTAACTCATAAGTGAGGGGCTAGCGATGGAGAGGGAGGGTCCATTTGCATTCGAAATCAACCATCCCATCCACCCATTGATTCATGGATATGGTACCTAGACCTAGGTAAGGTAAGGCAAGGTACCTCAGGGCTCAGGTAGCCATCTTCAAAGCCATTATCCTCGGACGAGCCATCGCGGGTGGGGTTGAGCCGCTTTAGCAGATGCAGGGCGTCAAAACCGACTGGACTGTGATGTGCTATGGCCAGCCATTCGAGGAGACAAGAGACGGGACAGTGAATGAGTGGGGGATGGTGTTGTGTTTAGTGCGGAAAAACCACATTTTTTTAGGCGACCGGTCGAATACCTAGGTAGACCAGAGACATTCATGTCCATATTGGTGGAGGATAAAGAAAAGGAATGGCTGGTGTGAATGAGAGAGCATGAGAGAAGCAATTCAAGGGTATCGGAAAAGACAGAAGATGCATATCTTGACTTCTGATAGGGAGGAGAGATAATGATGCGATGCGATCCATGATGCAATGTGATTGATTGATGTTTCCTTACCTGAGTAGATTTGCTCAAAGTGGGACGGAGCTGGGCAGCCGATTTTCTGGTGTGAAGATACTGGATAAGGGTATTTGTCAAGGGAACAGATTATCAATCTATTCCAATCTCAAGCCGTGCCCTTGCGTACAGGCAAATATCGACTCAGCGCGTGTGGTTGACACTGACTGAACTGTGAATGTGTGAGCGACTGACCCGGCGACTTGGAGGTGCTGTTCTGCGGGAGATCCCGAAGGGGGCTGCTCTGGTACGACTGACGACAGTGGCTGGATATAGCGTCACAGGTTTGAGGCACGACCAGGGAGCAAAATTCGGGGGTGGAGGGGCATGGGCATATACAAAAAGGAGAGAGAGAAGCGGGTTGAGATTTTCGTACCCTGAAGGAATAGATGCGAATGGAAATAGCTTAGGTCGGTAGGTGAGTGGGGAGAGAGAGAGAGAGAGAGAGAGAGAGAGAGAGAGAGAAAAGGAGGAGAGTTCCAAGGTTTGTAAATGGAATTGGATCTGTACAGTAGGCGTTTACTTGAGGTGACTTCGAATGCAAGAAGGGGCCCTACCGATTACGTCGGTGCTCACTGTTTTGTACAAGAGTCCACCAAAAGAGACAAGAGAAGAGTGCAAAAAATCCGGGAGACACCAACACAACCTAGCTGTTGCATCATTTGGTTCCATTCCGTCGAGAATGCAGAAGGCCTAGATTCCACAGCTTCCATTGGGGGAGACACCAATCCAGATTCCGTAAATGATCGTCGTCCGTCTCCTGTGTCTTTCTGTTGGTCTTACTCTTTTTTATTTTATTTATTATTTTTTGACGTCTTCCAAAGTCATGTCAGTGCCATCCATGTCCATGCTCATGCGTACGTGCTCCCGCGCGATAGCTCAATACCAGATATAGTCCTCAACATCGCTGACTCTGCACCAGATCGATGTCACTGCTGATTAGGTCCCTAACAGACCATCCCCTCTAACTATTTAGGAAGTTCATCGTCTTTTTCGTTCTGGCTTTCCGGGACCCTCAACCGCGCCCGCCTAGCGTGAAAATAGTCCGCTAATCCATAACGACAACAGGCAAACAAGCACCACCAACCGGGATACCATAAGTACAGTGCAGTACAGATACTGCCATGAGGCGGAACGTTTTCTTCGGCCTGTATCCGGAGTGGGTTCTATTCTTGACAGGCAGTCTTTCATGATGCCCTCCTCCATATGCTGACATACAGATAACCCGCAGTGTACAGCATATACAAGGCTCCAGCGTCTCATGATATCCAGCACACCGGTCATATGGCTAAATACGCATATCCCCAGCTGTGGCATGTCCCCGGGACCCGGGAAATCGTCACCCGGAGCTGAAGCAATTCGCTCTCTTGTGCTCCTCCACTTGCTGCTGGCTCTATCACTTGTACGGATAGTGTGTCCTGCAGTGGATCACTCAAGCCCTCTCGGCCGAGACAAACGCAACAGGACGCCGCTTATACCTCGTCTCTCGAGCTCACTGCATTGATACTATACTTGCAAGATACAAACTGCAAGATACTCAGGCACATCGTCCCGAGACAAGACCCAACGTTCACCGAGTCACCGGTCCACACTCTCAACTCTTGGTATTTCTCAGACAGGAGACGATCGGCATCTCGGCCGTAGGGCACGGGAGCTCTCCTCAGAAGATTCCAAGTCTTGGGAACCAAAGCTCCCCAGCACTCACAAGCTTAGGATGACATGCACGCCGTCTTATGCCCGCAGGCCCACCCGGTTGAATTCGACTCGAGAAATTGGACCCGTTCAATGAAACGAAACCCCACGCTGATTGCACCCTCGATGTTGAAGCTGTTCTTTGTCTCTCACACCAGCCACCGCAATCAAGACTTTGGTGCGGCATTTTCTCCGTCGCAGACCAACTGCATCTCTTATGCTGTATACCTGTGGCTTGCGATGCTCTTTCTTCGACTGATATTGGGTCCTGCAGGGTCCGTTGATCAATCTCATTAAGCACCCCTCACTGACGTTTCCGCTCGGCCCCTCGTGCACGGTTACGCTTGAATGCTTGACGGCGGGGTTTGACCACCGGCGGCTGAACAAATGCTTCTTTTACTTGGTTATTCCCTTCTCTGGGATGGCATGATCAAGCTGCTCAAAGTCACGAGTTGTATAAAACTTGGTCTTTTAGACTTTGAACTTGGATTCAAGTCCACTTAACATGTCTTACGGAGGGGCAGCGTGCTTGACAACACAACAACTCCCACTACGACTCAGCATCTTATCAAGCTATCCATGTCTTGAGACTTTGATATTGGGTACCCACCATATTGGATCTCACCGCAAACTGTCACAGAAGAGCTTCTAATGCATGGCCTAGATCTGTAGCTGCACATGGCATCGACGAGCGGCATAATCGGCGCTTTCTTGTTGCACATATCGACATCAGAGTCGAACCACCAATGACCCAATTCCCGGGAAGTTTGTAACACAGCTAAGCTTTTTACCTCAGACTATCATGCACAAGAGTCATGAACTGCACCTGGAAGCCTTGACGGGTGACCATCTCGCATTTGACTCCAAACTGTAAGACCCTTTTTATCAATCACACACGGAACAAGTTTCATTCGAGGCCTGCAATGCACCCTCCTGCGATGTGATAACTCGTGCACCCCGCAAACCGGTTTTGACTCACGCTTTTCAGCTTGGCCGCACGATTATGGTGGGTATTCCTCTGTCTCTTTTTTTTTTTTTTCTCGCACACTTGCAGGGTCCGATGTAGCAGCCCTAGATGATCTACAACGAAGTAAAAATGAAGCAAAAGTGACGTGGCGCTCATTTGCTTAAGACGACCCTGAGCGGGTTGTTTTTGTTTGTCAGTTGATGCTGATCCTGGCCCCGGCTGCGGAACGGGAGTGGGAACGGACCCCGCGCCGTGCTCCTTGGGCCGGCGTGGAGCTTGGCCGATAAGTACCAGGGTACCCAGGAGCCTTACAATGGTAGGTAAGGTAGGTAGCTTTGTAAGAATATCACTTATTCGGAAATCTGTTGATACTCGGACATTATTCTTGGACAAGTAGGAAAGAGTACACCAAAATCAACCATGTTAAAAAGCCTGCTCCCATAATGCGAGGCTGAAGCTATGTACACCGAATATTATCAACCAACTACGCTCTTAAGCCGTATACCCCTATGTTATCCAATCTCTTTACTGCGTATATAAATAAATAATCGGTTTATCGTCTTGTGTTTAGTCGCTTCATTCTAAAACATCACCTTGGACGCCACGCTCAATAACCAGGCTGCATCTCTCCAGCCGCCTTCGTCGGTTCCTGGGGGTGGAATACGCTCTTCTGGGGCTGTCGATATGCCTGCTAGATGGCGGGAAGACCAACTACGGGAGCGGCCGAGTTGAGAATCTCCTTCCTGAGGAGTCTCGTCACTATCATCTTCTGAATCCTCATCGTCTTCCTCTACGGAGAAGAGGGACCAGACATTGCCGAACCAAGTCCCTGTGTTAGCTTGGCCCTTGCGCACGAGACGTCGCACGGTAGCCTCATCGTCTTGGGACAAGTCCTGCTCAAGCTCCTCGAGCTTCTCGTCGAGGTTAACAAAGTCAGGGCCGGGTAGATCATTGTTGATTTCTTGGTTGGGGAAGTAGGACCCATCGGCAGTCATTGAAAATTCCAGAGGTGAGTGGAGAAGACTCCTAGGTCGCGTCAAGCTGTGAGAGCGGCTGTGAGAGCGGCTAGGGAAGCGACTGGCATATGGAGATGCGTCGTCAGCAGTGCTACCGCGGCGACTAGTATGGCGGCTCGTAAGCTCACGCTCGCGAGCAAGTTCACTTTCAAAAGCATCCTCGTCGGGGTCCATCCCCCCTAGGCTGGTCGAACTCTGACGCGAGATAAGCCAGGTCTGACCCTTAGACTCGCGAGCTTCGGAACTCATGAGCGCGCCTGTCCTGAGCAGCCAATCGCTATCATTGCGATTACGCATGCTAAAGCTCATATCATCTTTGTGGCGTCTGGGCATAGGCGTTGCGCGACCAGAATGAGTCTTGCGTGATGCGCCAGCCGCGAGATGAGACGCGGACTTGCTTTTGGCGAGAGGTGTTGAGGGGGTTCGGGTATGGGACCTCGAGCGCGATGCTGTTGGGGATCGAGCGAGAAGACGTGGTGTTGAAGGCGCAGACTTTCCCTGGATATAGGAAGGAATTGGATGGATAGGCGAATGAGGGTGGGATGCGATAGCGTCGGCGATGAGTTCGTCGTCGTTGAGGGGAAGTTTGGCGGTCAAGGGCGCGAGGGAGAGATGGTTGAGGTTGGAAGAGGAGCGATTCTTGCGACGAGATCGGTCGGCGTGCTGATTGTATGCAACATCCATGATGGCAATGGTATCGCTTACTATCGTTATAGGTAGATGGATGTGTTGGTGGTAGGTTTGAATAAACAATAGCTACTACGGCAAGCAGTAGCGTTTATTAGCACGATACAATACGCATGTGGTTGAATGGTAGTGGTTGAGAGCAAATGCGGAGAGAAGTCAATGGTTCCTCAACCGGTAGCGGGCGATCAGCATGTGACGGCGAGAGCTACTATACCTAGAACGTGAAACTGGGAATAGTAAATCAGCACAAAAAAGATGGGAGATGGGAGCAAGTTTAATAAGAAAAAGAGAACAATCGATGTGGCCATTCAAATTAGATAAAAATAAGGCGATAAACTCTTCAATCGCCGAGGCCCGGAATAGTTACGAAAATCTAGGTTGGTCGCTATTGCCCGTGAAGAGCTGATCTAGACGGAAAAGAGAAGAAGTGATGCAACCTAAAAAGCTCTTTCCCCAGGCCCTTTGATCAGAACTTTCAGAGATGGCGAGTACATGATCTGGGAGTCACAGCATGTATCTCTCTGGCTCCATCACCCCGCATCAGTACTTCGCCCACCAGCTTCATCAGGTACCGCAAAAAATCTCGATTACGGGCATCGACACCAAATCTAGCAAATCCATCGCCGCTGATTGCCCATTTCATCCACACCAAGAAAATATCACCACTTGAACGCTCGGCCTTGTCCGACAGACCAGAACAGGTCGAACGACAGCTGCATACAGGCCTATAGTCTGCCCATTCTGCACCGCTTCAGTTACATCGACAGTTACTGTGTGCTGTTGGTCAAGATCATCAGACAACTAGCGCTTGGCCTTACTTGGTCGTGAGGCGAGACATAGTCAAAATGCGCAATCTTCGTAACATTCGATTCGGACAGTGCCAGCGCGATAATGTCACAGCTGCGTGTTGGGATCCTGAGAAGGATCAGGTTCTTGTCGTGGCCCAACCTTCTGTGGACAGCTGTGAGATTGAGTTGTTGAGAATCTCTGAAGATCGAGACATGTAAGTACATCGTCTGTAGAATAATTTACACACAATAGTCACTTACTTCATATAGCTCAGTTATTACTGTAGCCAGCTGGGAGGCTCCAAACCCATCACCAGACCTCGTCGTCGACAAGGTCGTCAGTCTGCAGTATCTCAGTGGCTCAGCAACTACATGTCTCGTCTTCGAAGGAGGCGATATCGTGACGGTCCGAGAAGACGAATTCTCTGAGCAAGGCGCTCACATAGAGATTGTTGGCTCTATAGATGTTGGTATTGCTGCTGCACGATGGTCCCCTGATGAGGAACTCCTCATTGTTGTCACAAAGGAGAACAATGTCATATTCATGGGTTCAACCTTTGACCCAGTTGCTGAGATCCCCATGACAGTCAAGGACCTCAATGCATCGAAGCACGTATCCGTCGGATGGGGAAAGAAGGAGACTCAGTTTCAAGGTCGAGGTGCAAAGGCCATGCGTGATCCTACTATCCCGGAAAAGGTCGATGAAGGTTTACCCAGTCCATACGAGGATGGTGTCACCACCATTAGCTGGAGAGGCGATGGCGCCTATGTAGCTATCAACTCGGTTCAAGAAGGCTCACGCCGTGTGATTCGAGTTTACTCGCGAGAAGGAGAGTTGGACAGCGCAAGTGAGCCTGTTGATGGTCTTGAGAGTTCTCTAAGCTGGCGACCAGCCGGAAACCTAATTGCTGGTATTCAGCGAAAGGTAAACCAGATCGATGTGGTCTTTTTCGAGAGGAACGGTTTGCGGCATGGCGAATTCACGCTTCGTTCCCCTTCTGGGCCAGTTGAGGCTCATGAGAGAATACGTCTTGAGTGGAACTCAGACTCGACTGTCCTAGCAGTCATTTTCAAGGATATGATTCAGCTTTGGACTATGGGCAACTACCACTGGTACCTTAAACAAGAGATCCCTATCGAGGCTAGCTCGACATGTTTGTCATGGCATCCCGAGAAGGCTCTGCGCTTTGCTGCTACTTCAACAACTACTGTCGTTATGACAGAGCACATCTTCCATACAGCAAGAGGGTCGTGCCATCCGCCACACGACAATGGTGCCCTTGCGGTAATTGACGGCGAAACAGTCAAGTTGACCCCTTTCCGAACAGCCAATGTACCGCCACCTATGTCAATGTTTGATATCACGGTTCCTGCGGCGACAGTCGACGTTGCATTCGGTCGTGACAACACGTCCTTTGCGGTTCTTCACCGAAAGGGTATCGATGTTTATGAGTGGCCCGTCAAGAACGGTAGATCTATCAAGCCGAAGCTCTCCAAGAAGGTAGTGTTTGACGAGATGGCAAGCCCTGGGTACAATGTCCTTTTGAGAATTGCCGCTGTAGCTGATGCTTTCCATTACTTCGGTTACGAAGAGGAAAACGGTTTCGTTCAGCGATTTGCACAGGCTGCAGGTGAAGATGAAATATCTGTCGCAGGCGTCAACTCTCGGGGGGTTCTTATTGCCACAACCAGTTATCAAGACGATAATTCGTTTACTGGGTATGGCCAGGACAACTCGGGAAAGCTATTCCAGATCAGCGAGTCTGGAAATGAGATGTTGCCTGTGCAATTCCAAACACAGCTGCCTTGGTTCGAGATTAGCCAGGTTGATGATGAGATTGTTGCCTTTGGCCTCTCCAGAAATGGCCATATTTATGCCAATTCTCGTCTTCTGGCGAAGAACTGTACTTCATTTATCGTCACGCCCAGCCATCTCATCTTCACTACCAATAACCACTTGGTCAAGTTTGTTCACTTGTCCGCCAACATCGATAGTAAGTCACTCTTTTGTCTTTCGTGACTACCTACTAATGACCCTTAGATCTTGAAGTCCCTGCAGATGACCCCGAGACAGACGAACGTTGCCGCAGTGTGGAGCGTGGATCGCGACTCGTGACAGCTATTCCCGCCAATATGAGCATTGTTCTGCAGATGCCCCGCGGAAACCTGGAGACCATTTTCCCTCGAGCCATGGTCGTGGCAGGTATCCGTGACCTGATTGATGAGAAGAACTACGCTCGAGCATTTTCATACTGTCGTACTCAGCGTGTAGACATGAACATTCTCTATGACCATCAGCCTGAGCAATTCTTGGCCAATGTTGGCCTTTTCCTCGATCAGATCCCCGACGTCGCTCATATCGATCTCTTTCTTTCTTCTCTCCGGTAGGCTTGCTTCTTTGTTCCAAGCCTTGAGGACCATCACTAACCTATGCCAGTGCCGAGGATGTTACTCAGACCATGTATCAAGATACGAAGCGACCTACCGGCTTTGGAGCTGATATGATTCCCTCTGACTTGTCACCCGCACCACGGGGTTCTGCTGCGAAGGTCAACACGGTCTGCGATGCTCTTCTCGATGCCCTCCAGAGCCGCAAGGCTACCAACCTTCAAAATGCCATTACTGCGCACGTGTGCAAATCTCCACCTGCACTTGACGATGGCCTTCTTCTAGTCGCTGAGCTGATGCGGGAGGATGAGAAGATTGCCGAAAAGGCAGTAGAGCATATCTGCTTCTTGGTCGACATCAACCATCTATATGAGAATGCCCTTGGGCTCTATAACCTTGATCTGGCCCTCCTTGTCGCTCAGCAGTCCCAGCGCGATCCTCGCGAATACCTCCCCTTCATCCAAAACCTACACTCTCTCCCCGAACTCAAACGCCACTTCGAGATTGACGATCATCTTGAGCGTCGTGTCAAAGCCCTTAGTCATCTCCAAACAATGGATGTATTTGATGAACTCCTTGCTTATACCATCAAACATTCCTTATACCACGACGCTCTCCGTCTATACCGCTACGACCCTCCTCGCCTTCGAGAACTCACGGCCGCTTACGCTGCCTATCTTGAGTCCACGTCAGCCTACCGAGAAGCAGGCCTTGCATACGAGTCGCTCGAGAACTGGGCTAAGGCAACGAGTTGCTACCGAACTGCGGGCGCTACATGTTGGCAAGAATGTCTTTACACTGCAGCTCAGCAGCAGCCTCCCATGTCGGCTGAAGCAATGTCCGACCTTGCCAACAACCTTGCAGATGCTCTATGGGAAGCAAAGGACTACTCTGCTGCTGCTACCATCCACCTCGAATATCTTGACTCTATCGACATGGCTGTCCGTTGCCTGTGCAAGGGCTACCACTTCGCAGACGCTATCCGTCTCGTTGTTCAACGCAAACGCCCTGATCTCCTTACCGCCAGTGTCGACACTGGTCTCGCCGATGCGCTAGGTACAACGACCGAATTTCTGGCTGACTGCAAGGCCCAACTCAAGGCTCAGGTTCCTCGTGTTGCCGAGCTTCGCCGTAAGGCCATGGAAGACCCTCTTGCTTTCTACGAAGGAGATCGCGCTGGTGGTATGGATATCCCCGACGATGTCTCTGTCGCCGCCTCTTCCCGGGTCAGCACCAGTGCATCGCTCTTTACACGATATACAGGCAAGGCTGGAAGTGTGGGAACCGCTGGAACGGGAGTCAGTCGCGCCACAAGCAAGAACCGTAAGCGCGAGGAGAAGAAGCGTGCTCGTGGACGAAAGGGAACAGTCTACGAGGAAGAATATCTCGTCAACAGTGTTCGTCGTCTTATTGACCGTGTCAGTGCTGCTGCTCCAGATGCTGAGCGTCTCATCTTCGCGCTTGTGCGGAGGAACATGCCCGAGCGTGCGCGTGCTGCCGAAGCTCTCATGGCTGAGGTATCTGAGGCTTGCAGTGCTGCTGTAGCTGAGGTGTTCAAGGTGTCCGGGCCAGAGGCTGAGCAAAAGAATGATGATGAGCCAACTTGGCAGGCTACGGGAGGCGAAGCTGTACTGCAGGACTTTGTGATGGGACAGGGCAAGAAGTTGGAGCCTCCGATTGTTAAGGGGGTTAAGAAGCTTACGCTTTTAGGATCATGATAAAAGATTCATGTCAAAAGTTGTGTTTAAACGATCAAATACAATAAAGAAGTAAATATGTACCTGCTCTCATGACAGTTCCATCTCCACAGTATTGGTCTGAGAAATGGTAACTAACGTAATACTGAGTTCAAGATATTCGTGCGCCTGAGTCCAATTGAGGGTATAAATTCAAGCCCAAATCTTCGTCAACGTGTCCCAAGTCTACAAGCAAATCCAGTAAAAAGGCAAGGCTTTTACGGAATTTCGATATGATGCAATGGGCTTGAAGAAGTGAGAGAAACAAATCCCATTCGCCTCCGCTATGTCAAAATCCCAACTAAAACTACCGAGCAAAAAGGCTAACTAAGTACGAGAATATCGAAAAAAGGGGCTAAGAAAATGCTGGCTTAGAGAGCCTTTGCCTCCTATATCCGTCTGTCCCTCCGTCCTTCCTAAGTCCATAACCATATTCCGTACTGACATATCGCGTTCAAACAATCCCGCATAAGGCGTTTCTTCTTCCCAGGCATCATCTCCATAAACATAGGTAGTGGAACCGATCTAGGCACATCAAGATATGTATACTCAATCATATAACCAATGTGACTGACTAAGCGCCATTTGGCTGATCAGGTTGCTTATCGTCCTCGTCCTTTGGTGGTGGCGGTGGGGGCGGCTGGTTTGCCTCTGCTTCTGCTTCTGCCTGAGCCTGGGCTTGTCGGGCCTCATCTTCCTCGAGCTCCCTGAGAAATGCCGCGTCCTCATCTTCCAAATCAGCTTCAGGGTCCGCGCCCTCCTCGCCGATAGGGTTCTCAGGGATGATGCCGTTCTGGCGCTGCCAAACCTCTCGTCGAATGCGGTCGTCCTTGGCTTTACGTGCGCGCTCGACCTCCTCAAATCCGCCTGACTTCTTCAGCTTGCCGTCCGCAACAAAATTGGTGATTTCTCGGTGGAGTGGGTTGACTTGGCGCGTTGCCAGCTCCTTTTGCCGTAGCTTCTCCGCACGCTCGATAGCTTCCAGTCGGTCTTCGTGGTTAGGTTGTAAAGCTCTCACTTCACCAAGAACACCTTCCTTTGCAGCGCTTTGATCGGCACTGTTGCCGAGGTTGATAAGGCCCTTGGAGAACTGGCGGGCGCTTCCGGCACTTGCGCCAGTGCCGTTGTCCTTCATCTGCTCCTTGGTAGCCTGCTCCACGAGAGTAAACGTTTCTGAGGCCTTCTCCAGATCGTCCCGCAGATCGACCAAAAGATCCTCCATGAGGCGAAGCTCGTCCCGCCCTTGGCACACATCCTCTAACTCCTTCTCCCAAATCTTCGTCCAAATAGGCTTCTCCTGGGTCATGTACTCTTCCATTCTCTTCAGTTCCTTGGTCAATGTTGCGATATCCTTTCCAACAGAATCCAATTGTCGCGGCAGTGGTCTGACACCGCGGTGCACCACATCCTTACGCAGATCTTCGATAAGGTCCTGGAGGTCGTCCACCTTACCAACCAACCGATCAGAGTCGCTGTTGAGTTGCTTACGTCCGCTGGTAACATATGAGTAACCAGCATCGCCTTCGATGTCAGGAATGGCAGCTTTGGCTGTAGCAACTTTGACGTTTGCAGCTTTTGCGCGAATGGTAGCCATTGAGTCTTGAATGTCTGCCTGAAAATTGGAATAAGTCTGTCGCATAATGGCCAGATCTCGTCGCAAGGTCTTCAGTTCTCCGAGATGACTACTGTCCAACTTCCTTCCAGAGCTAAACTGCGCCTTTGTTCCGTCTGACGAGTGAGAAGTTGTTGGAGGTGACAGTGCCAGTCGAGCCATTTCGTTGGCAGCCTCTTGTTGTCGGTCTGAAACTCGTTGAAGTGCAGCTCCTTGATCCGTCACTGTCTGCTTGACATCCCGAACAATTTCGGTTAAGGATGCAATTCCATCGTCGATATGTTTCTTGACTTCATCCAGAGCCTCGACATTGAGCACCAGAACAGTTCGGTCTTTGACATCTGCGAGATCTTCCAATTCGTGTCGTACACCAGAAACAGGGTCTTGGATGTAGATTTCAGGGAGATCTGCGCCGTTGTGTTGCGTATTCCAAGAAAACTTCTCAATGAATGCGAGTTGGAGCCGTCCAATGGTAAGCTCGGCGCGTCCCTCCGGCAGAACAAACTTCTTTACCTTGGACTTGTACTGGAGGAACAAGGTCAGATCTTTTGTGGGAGTTGGAGGGGGCGAATCTTGGAAGTATGAGGTCTCGGCAGGCTTCTGCTGTGATATGGGAGCAACTTCAGGTTCGGTCTTTGGCTTCTCGACTTTCGGCGTCTCTGGCGAATCGTCACTGAACCACATAGGATCAGTGGGGGGACCATTGAGTGTTGCGCTGGCAGCATATGCTTCATCTGGTGTCTGCACCGTGGGAGGATCTGGCTTTGCGGGTAATTCTACTAATGAAGATTCCTCAGAAACACTGTCTGGTATCCTGACGGGAGAATCTTCAGCGGGAGCCGTAGTTCGTAGAGACTGGCTGGAGGTATTACGGTTGTGGCGTATAGACTGTCGACCTTGAACTGCTCGCAGTGATTCTCGAACTTCCTTTCTTCCCCGGTTTGGTACAGGTGAATTCTGCGGCGGAAGAATCGGTACACCATTAGCACCTCCCAGATGCTTGGATATTTGATATTGAGAATATCTGCGTGAAGCTCGTCTTTCCAGATCCCCACCTTTCTGCAGAGCGGCCAGGGCACTCGAGGTATTGTCGGGCGGAGGTGGTGGAGGCGGAGGGAACGAATCGATATTTAACTCTCCTCCAGGTGGTCCGGGAGGTGCTGGAGGTCCAGTAGGGATACTACTTTCGCCCTCTGGATAAGGGGGAACAACTGGCATACTTTGCATCGTGTTGCTAGAGAGGGAAGACTGCTCTGATATGGCGGATGCTCGAGAGGATTCTCGCTGAGCATTAAAGCGGCGCGGGGACTGGTTGGTGCTGCCACCCGACTGACGCAAAGAATCAGTCGGTTGCGAGTCGGGCTGGAAACCATTCTCGAGACCCTCTTCTAACATATTGGTGAGTCCGCTGTTGCCGCTTCCAACGGTACTGACGCTGGTTGCCCTGTCGGGAGGTGCATGGCCGTCGCGGTCCCGAGCCTGCTTCTGGCGGAGCTTCTGTTGTTTGCGCTTGAGGCCGTGTAACAGATTAATAATGATGTCCCGGATCCTAGGCAAATATTTCTCCAAACTCTCAGCACTGGCCTCTTGGCTCAACGTCGCTTCGAGAATATGTCGCAGTAGATCGGGCACGTTTCCTAAATCAGATGTGTCAACATGGATGGCCGTGAATGCGCGACACGCCATATTGAATTCATAACCCAAGCGCACGTAAACGTCAGACACTTGGCTATCGGTAGCTTGTCCGCGCGACCATTGGGTCAGGGTCTCAAGAAGCTGTTTTGTTGCGACGAGGAGGTGTGTGACGCTCTTTTCAATCTGCGATAGAGGCATATTGGAACCGCTGCCGGAACCCTGAGAGATCATGGAGCGTCAGCATCTTGCTTTACAATTGGGCATGAGACGTGGGGCAGGGCTCGGCAGGGGCACACTCTCGCCCACGCTGAGCATTACGGTATACTCACTTCGCGGTTCATCCTGCGAGATCCGGTCGATTGTACAGATCTCGCTGATGCGCTCGAGGCTCGAGCCTGTAACGCCGGCGAGATGGATCGGACAGGAACATTTGGTGGTGGCCCTGGCTCAGCGCCAGGTGAGCGACGATGGGCGAAGGCGCGTTGGGAGCCGGATGACGGAGCTTGCATGACGGACGATGTATGCTCGGAGATATGTATCTAAGTCGCAACGATATATTCGTCTTGTCGGCGGCGGTCCAGGGAGTGAGTAAGAAGTAGGAGCCTCGGTCGATGAGCAGGTGGCTTGGTTAGGAGATGAAGCTCGGTGGAAGCCCAGTGCTTAATCTACGGATTTTGGGTACCTTCGAGGGGCAAGAGGCATCATCAAAACGAGCGGCAGGCAAAGCGGATCGCAAAATCGATTGTCGTAGTGAGAAAAAGGGCGTCGCAAAAAAAGAACCGAGGCAGGTGATGTACCTGGAGAGAGTGCGGCTGACGTGTGAGGAGAGAGGATTGGATTGGATTGTGGGAGGAGAGTCGAGCACTGTAGAGGGTGAATGGATTGGATAGATTGAATGGATGGATGATGATGGTGGACGGTAGGTGAGGTAGTGGATGAAGGTACCTGGGTTCCGTACGGCTCTAGCGGGTAATAGATACAGCACGACATCAGTGATTCGACAGCTGAAAATACCTTTTAACAGGCTAGGCCTCAGTGCCCAACCTTACCAATACCTGACCTTGCTTGATCCAGATGCAGATGACCCCTGTAGAAGCACGTGCCACTTCCCATGGTGTTTATTCTGCAACCCAGGAACTGACTGAGAGCATGGATGAGTTCCAATTCTGGGGGACGGGGGAGCCTATGAACCAACACTTTTTTATGTGATCATGGGACTTGGATACGGCCGATTTAACATTCTTCAAAACCCGTACTTCATAGCAGCCAATCCAGTCACTTACCATTCACTGTTGGTTACCCGCATAAATGTTCATGAACTCGGCACAAATTGTGTTGATGCATAGTAGTTAATGCAAACAATCTACTCGAGTTACACTACGTGTCTTGTAATGATATCATGGCAAGCATCAGCGCAAACTACGCCATATCGTTTCATAGTTGGTTCAAGGCTGTCGGCTAGGAAACGGCTTTACCGCTACTACGCCTTGGCCAGCCACTTCATAGATCTGGAGTTGATAAACTTGGCTATTGTTTCGACAGGTTCTTGACGAATATTTCATTGCGGTCAATGTCACGTTCAACGAACGATATGGTATCCTAAGTTCCTATCCTTAACGAATGGCGCTGTCCAAGCAATAAGTTTCCTCCTAATATCATCAACGCCTGTACGCCATATTCATTATCCATTCGTGTACCTCGCTGGCCCCTTATTTCATTACTGTTTCGTATCTCTTCTCTCTCATTCCTCCTCTCCGAGCAGGGCGAATTGATCGCCAGACACGGTCCTAATGTCAAGCTGGGAAAACCCCTTGCCCTTTCTTCCACTGATGAGATGTGGTGGCGTCGATCCTCTTCCGCGGTCAACTGTCACGTCCTTGCCCTTGAATTCTTGTGAACCCGAAATGGAGTTTGCAAAGAACAGGCCCTCCCAAGAATTAGGATAGTAGAGCTCAATTTTGCCGCTGACTGACTTGTGTGTGGAGTGAAGAACCGAAAGCGCGGGTCTGGTCATGCTGATCTCAGCAACCTCAGATCCTTCCGGGAGAACAATGTATGGATCGCTACCGTCCGTCGGATCATAAGGCTTGACAGGGGGGATCGTTTCACCGATGGTAGCAAGGCTCGTCCATAGCGGCTCGAGAATCGTCACATGCGTATCGCCGCTCTTTGTGTCCGTGATGATTGTTGGCTTTGCCTTTTCGTTTATAGTCAACAAACCCGAGTCCAGCACTGGCCAGATTTGCAGCTTCATGTCACCAGACTGCGATTTGAAAGATGCCGATGAGCTCGCGGCGACATCGGCCGTGATGTCTCCCGATGCCGTGATTATGTCAACTGTGTAGTCGCGTGGTGGGAATTCGCGATCTGGGCGAGCAGCCTTCTGAGCACTAGTGAGAGGCTCATCAACCTTGATCGTGCCTGAAGCAGAGCGTACACGAAACTCAGCAGGTCGTACGTTCTGGGGGTTCACTGGCTTCGGTCCAATGTTGGTGATGATATCGCCTGAGGCCGTTGAGATGTCGAGGAGGTCGTAAAGGGGATACCATCCCTTGACATCGCCGCTGGCCGTATGAATGCGAATTTCGCGGGACGAGAGTGTGTACGGAACAACTTCCTTGCCCTTGATCGTTTTGATGCCAGGCGAAGTGATATCACCGCTGGCGCTTCCAATGTCGACCCCGTTCTGGATTCCCAAAATGACCCCCTCTTTGAGGTTGATATCAAGTTGCTGAGTCTCAATGTTGAGATGGTCAAGGATAGTCTCACGATGAGCCGAGACCGTCATGCGTATTTGGATGCAAGGGGCCTTGTCAGACGAGCTCCAGGCGACCCCGCGTGGCACCTGGATCTCAAAGACCTGGGTTGTCTTGTCGAAGTCGGCCTTGGCCCTGAGATTGTCGTGGTTGGAGATAACCTGCAGCTCGATACTAGCAGGTGAGGAATCTTCTACAGGCCGAAGGATAACTTCACCAGAGACATGGGTGCTCCATCCTTCAAGGTCATCGGACTTGACCATTCTTTGTATAATGCTGAGGTTGCGGTCAGATTGGATATCGAATTCCTCTGCGAAGTGGACCGAGTGTTGAGGCTTGTCAAGGCAAGTTCGCGAAGGATTCCACTCGAAGTCATCGCCGTCGTCGGCAGGTGGTGCAACGGGATCATTGTCCCCGACCGGGTTTGAGTGTGACTGGCAATCATATTAGTCCAGATCTGGTATTATATCAACATGAGACCTACGCCATGATTAGACCGCAGAGTAAAGCTACTGAAGATCATGAAAACGACAGAGAAAATTAGAAGCGAAGCAAGGATTGTCTTGACTTTCTTCCTGGCGTTGAAGTTTGAGGCGGAGTCTTTGAATTGTTGCCAACGTGATGGTTGTTGAGCTGAGTTGTAGGGGCTGCTCATAGACTCTGGAGCATGGTTGATCAGAGGTCGATTCTCCTCAGGCCGACCCATTGTAGCTGTAGAAGCAAAGGTCTGATAGTTGTTCACTGTAGTTGGCGGCGAGGTTGTTGTAGGTGAGGGCGAGTAAGCGGGTGGTGCGTCAATGGGATGAGCAAACAGGGGAGAAGCTCTTGGAGGAGAACGTGGCGTCGATGCAATGGGATTCTCTGAGCCACTCGCGTTCTCGTGTGATGAGGCAGTGCTCTCAGTATTGTATTCGGCAAAGCCTCCACCGGTATTTAACAGTCTCCTCTCCCTCTCTGCCTCTTGGATCTTTGCATCGCGACTCAACTGAGTTGGGTCCTCAACAAGCACGTTTGGGACACGAGGTACGTTTTGTCCAGAGCGAGATGACGACGACTCAGACGACGTGTGGAAGTAACCGTCTGTTGGCGAGAGGGCATCAGGTTCATCGTCAGAGTCGGCGGAATAGAGATTGTCAGAGTAAGGAGCAGGCATTTTGTCCCTGTCTCGTTATGTGTTATGGGCGTGGGGCGTGTAAGACGGTGCAATTGATCCAGACGCACGTCAAGTACCCCTTTTTTTTATTGAAATAAGAAGGAGATTAAGGTGATGCGTACGTGGCACTCTTCACAAGAGGAATCTGAGCGTGCTCACACCGTGTATCACCAGATTATTGAGGTCAAGAATGCCAGACGAGATGAGAGAAGGATGAAGTTGAGCTGCGGCGCAAAAAAGAGGGGAACAAGTTTTTGCTTACAACACCTCTCTCTTTTTGTTTCCTACAATCAGCCTATGGCCGTAGCCGTGACCATAGCTCTAGACTGGATATTCCTGCTCGGTTACGTTGCTTGGTTGCGATGCTTCTGATCATGTATGTAACGACGTTGACCGACCACGCTATTGCTCTTTTGGGGGCGAGCGTTGAACATGCATATGAAGCGGCGTAATACTGCAAAAAGTCCGACCAAGCTATCCATTTATCGTATTTTCCAACTTATAAGCCACGGTATGTCCAATGCTTCCTATTACTTGGCTATACGGTATTTTAATATTATGAATTATACTATCTCAACCTCTGGCCTCTCTTTTCTTTGTATTTCTTTCTTTCCCCTCAGATTCAACTTCTCTTGCAAAAATCTTCCGTTCCCTCGTCTTATCTTCCGCCTCCCACCAGAACAAGGATCCTCTATCACTTTACAAAAGTTCCCCCAACCCTCGCAACCCTCGCAACCCCGCAGTCCTCTTTCAACCCTGGCCAACTGCCATTCCTGTGCAAGCTCAAGTCATAGTTTGCAATGTTTCGTAAGCCCAGCAGCAAGGGCCGCGAGTTCTTGACATGCGGCTGACGACAACCTGTGACTGTGGAAGACGAAATAACGAGTCAAGGTCGCGAAATGACGTTTGCTGATCGGTAATAAGCAGCAAGTATTCGTGATAGGGCTGATTGATAACGAGTACTTCTTGGCCAAGCTACCCAAGCTGAGCTAGGATCTGCAGTGCGGTAATAAGCTTCTTTTGTCAGCTGCCAAAGCCATGATGAGTTTGATGAGCCGCTCTCTCTGGACCTCCTTTCATGCTCAAGTTCAGGACACCTTCACTCCGGCAGTGAGCTTCACTCTACAAGCTTCCGCCATATCTTCATAAGTATAATCTTCTTATGGCTGTTATTGCAGTTCATCGAATCCTCGAGTTATCCAGGACGGCCCCTCCTGTATGAACCATTCCGCCGGAGCCGGTCCCACATTTCCGGCTCCGGTTCCGTGTCCGAAAATGTGCTCGATCTTGGAAGTTTCCCAGGATCTCTCACAGCTAGCCCGTCGCCTTTCACAGTCCAACGATTTCATAGATGACGAGTCAGAGTAACTTTAATTATCGTTTCAAATCTAGTCAAGGAAACTGATGGATTCATCACGAGACCTCATCTTCTTGTAACCACTTCTATCTTGAACAAGGAAATGTCCACCCAGTTCTAACCACTGACTCCCAGCACCTGCAAAAACGAGAAATATGCAGTACAAGCCGGATCATCGCCTCGTCTTCTGGCGATGTCTGCTAGCCGCTCTTCTGATATATCAATCCCTTCAACGCCAGAGTATCCCCCCGTCGTAACGCAATGCCATCCAATCGCTAGATCCTCGCTTTCCAGAATGTTGATGTGAAATTTGCGTGCGTGCGTGCGTGTGTATAGTAAATGTTAATTGTGAAACAGGGGATGATCCCTTCAGTTTCCTGTGTCTGGTCCTTTTATGTCATAGCTAGTTAGGGCTTCTAGCTCAATCCAAGAATTCTCTTTGAATTCTCGTACACCACCCAAGTGATGCTCAAGGCGGGAGCAACCTTCAGGAGGTTGGGTGTAAGGCCCTTATATAAGCCCCGATACCCTTCTCGTTGAATCGTTTTCTTCGTTACGTCCCAGATACCAGTGTATGTTGCAGGATGCATGGCTGTGCCCTGGGTTTGAAGTCGTGTTCGTACGACGTTCAGGGGATACACAACGCT
Organism: Fusarium sp. NRRL 52700; assembly: GCA_013396095.1. Classification (NCBI taxonomy): domain Eukaryota; kingdom Fungi; phylum Ascomycota; class Sordariomycetes; order Hypocreales; family Nectriaceae; genus Fusarium; species Fusarium sp. NRRL 52700. Next base: position 347,090 of record JAAQRM010000282.1, read on the forward strand.
GGCTCCAAAGGCTCCAGACGTGGCGCCGATGACTCCCGTGGCAATATTTCCGGGTTTGACATCGTCTTCATGGACGTTGTTCTTCCGAGCATAGTACGACTTGTAGGACTTTTTTAGTAGTTCAAAAGTGCCCATGTCAATAGCACTGTAGGGGAACATTCCCACAAGCCCCATGGTCAATCCTCGATAGCAGGCACGCACACCACCATCTGCATACATTTTCACGGCGGTCTGGCGAACCAAAGCCGCGCCTTGAAGACCGTCCTTGACAGTCTCACATTGCAGGCGAAACTTGAGGGTGTCGAGGGGGTAAACCGATGCCCTGCCAATTATCAGTTTCTAACCTCTGTCCAGACTTCCGTCAGACTTACTGCGCTATCATGCCAGCAAAACCACCTGATGCGAATTTTGACCACGAACTGAGATGTTTGGGATCACCATGGCCCTCGAAGTTGGCAAGCGCACGTTTTGCCGCTTCATACGAGCCAAATTTAATGGCCGTCTCAGGCATGATTTTGATGACATTGAGGCCGTTTCCTAGTTCTATTAGCATCTTCCATCACATCCAGGGCCAGCGTGAGCCCTAGTCCCTTATGATGCAGACTTACCAGCAAAAAGACTTCGAACGCCCCCTGACCGAACAAGATCTCGAAAGGCATCGCCAAACGGTTTTGCTGCGTTCTTCAGAGCAGCGAGAGGACGGCCTTGTCGAAGTGCTGCAACCGCGGTCTCGGTACGACTGGATGTATTCACAAGCAGATAGACCTTCAGCCGATCGAGAGGCGCCGTAGCCGTACGCGACACTCCACCGGCGATGGCACCTGCTAGAAAGTAGCCTGGATCGGGTACAAATTGTGTTAGTCTAAACTTCTTGTGCACTGCTGTTGAAGTTCCAGTGGTGTGTTCCTGTCCAGGTCCATGGGTGCCATCGTCGACGTGTTGTGTAAGCGTTTCGGTGATTTCCTGCGATATCTCGGTAGCTGCATCATCGTAGTCGGGATATGAGACTGCGGCCGCGGTAGCCATGTTCTCGGTCTGGTTCGGGGACTCATCCGGATTTGAGGTGTTGGGTTGACTGACGGAAGTCGATGTCCGGTCGGATGAAGGTACAGGTCTTGGGAAATCGTAGGGGAAAGCGACTCGTAGAAGAGAGCCGAAAAGGGTGATGAAAAGAGAGCGGAAGCCGTCCGTACCTAGACCCTCTAATGTTTCCTCGCTCACAAGTGTGTCTCCTTCTGGAGTCACGCTGACTACCGAGTAGTAAAAGTCAAGAACGGCATGAAGTTGGGAGTCGTGGTCGTTGGGCGGCATAAATAGTAGGAAGTTTCTGAGAGTTCATGATCAGCTGCAAAGTCCATGATCGACAAGGAGAGGCCTCAAGCAAAATCTCGACTTCGAGAAACCGGTCGCAAATGTATCGCCGATGGTAGCGATTGGGCTTGGCACATGACGTTATGAGGGTTATCCCCGCCAAAATGACTGAGGGTCAGTCATGAGCTCTGAGCATCTGATGGGATGCGACTGACAGCCAGTGGAGTTCTCAATAGAGAAATGCGACAAAAAGAGCACCCAGATAGAGATGGAAATAAAGTACTGACCGCCATTCGTCAAATGTGACATAACCGTCATTGTTGAGGTCCATATCGTCGAAGAACTCGGTAAGGCGGCGGTTCGATAGTGTGAGTCCGGCATTCTTGAAAGCTGTTTGAAGCTCAAGTTTGTCCAATTTTCCATTCCCATCCTTATCAATTGATCGAAATAGGGCAAAAAGCTGCCGCTCTGCATTTTCGACAAATTTTCGGAACTCTAAAGGGTGCGAACAGCCAAAAGTAAGCTTTCAACATCGTGGCCGTAGGTACCGAGGCAATATCTGGAAGAGTAGGAGCTCCAGAGTCAAAGGCAGATTTGCGTACCGTTGTATTGTATCTTGCCATCGCCGTTTTGATCCACCTCTTCCATTATACGTTTCAGCATATCGTCGGCATTCTTCATTGCTGCAGTCGCACATTAGTACCTCTACCAAGCTTGAGCCAGCGCGGGCTCTCGCTTACGATGGTCAATCCTTCGAAGCCCCTTCCGGAGACCCTTTAGGTCCAGTTCACCAGTATGATCAGGCTCGAGGCTCGCCCAGAGCTTCTCAACACGAGCATCGCGAGAGTTCTGGGGCTCCCTCAGCCCCTCTTCGATTTCCTCCGCAATGTTTGTCACGCTCATGATGACAGTTGTAACTGCAATGGTGGCATATCTCGTTCCGACAAGATTTCAGGTACGTCGGGCGCAACAGGCGCAAAAAGCCCTGCGCTACAGGAGGGGGTCGCTGTAGAGATGAAATCGAGGTACGGAGATATCGAGGGAGGTATTGTCGGGTTACCGGAAGTTCATGGCTAAGTTGTCGTAGGAAGGATTCGGGTCGGAAAAGAAAAGATGGTGTTGAAGTGCCAATACCAATTGACGAGCTGTGACGTTGGTAGCTGAATGAAACCCCCCCAAACCGGGTTAACGTTTTGCTGCTCTGGGCTGGGCTTGCTCAAAAATCCAGTGCCTGTACCAAATACTAAATGCTACAGCGGAGCTTAGCCCCGTCCGTCATGGCCCGGGGTGGCTATCAACAGCCGTCCTGCCCGCTGTTGGGCCCTGCTTCGAAGCCTGGCGATCAATCAGAGGCACTGTATTATGCTTAGTGTCCCGGAAGGACCCGCTGAGCTATTCTTTTGCTGTCTCTAGCTGCCAACATCCTCGCTCTGTCTCGGCATAAACTCCTGGCTCCTCATCTCAAAGGAATTATTTTCAAGTTGCAAATGTTCACATGATCTACGGACTAGCCAAGTGAAAGACATGTTAATAGTTCAGTCTAATTTCTAAGTGCCCTAAGAAAAAAAAACCTTTTCTAAAGTTCACAAGTTTCTTATCTCATAATTGAGTGACTCTCAAAGACAGTTCCGGGCATGCGGTCCGACAAATTATTGGAATTGAGTTGTTACGTAGAATATGATAGAATGCCTGATGCTTCACAGCTCGATGAAAGTCTACGGAGGATTTCGCCCTATTTGATTTCCTGCACGGAATCTTCTATGTCGTTAAACTATCAGGTTCATAAGGTAAAGTTGAAGTTCTGATACTATACAGACAGCCAGCCAGCCCAGCCTGGAGGCTTCATCCTTACAATACCAAAATGTGTGAATGTCTAATAACAATAAACAGTAACGCCTGAAACTCCCGGTCAATGCTCTTCAATGCTTAGCCCGCATATACCATGCTTCATGCCTCATTTCTCATGGCTTGATCATTTATCTAAGCCTCTTGCCTTGACAAACCTGTTGATCTGTTCGCGAGTGAGCTTGTCGTTGTAATGTTCATAACATTCATAAAATGATATTATCTCCTGAGTAGCATCCACCATAGATGCAATCTCCACGTTGCTGTCAACCAGCCATTTCGCAAACTTTTGCACCCGAGACACCCGATCTTGTTGCCGCTTCTCCTTAGGTTCTGCAGCAGTGGGCTCGGGCATTCCGCCTTGTGCTTGCTGGCCCTGTGCTCGCATCAGTGCCTGTTGAGCGGCTGCTAGTCCTGCCGCCGCCGCCGCTCCTGAAGTGTTCTGGCCAGGACCGGAGTTATTAGGCCTCAACACCAAGGCCAGTAGGATGGCAACCATGGCGATAATGTGTGGAGGATAGAGGAGCGGAAGGTCCGTCATGAAGTGATCGTTGATGACCGAACGAGCCAGTTGCACTTCGTCGTCCACCAACGATAATTCATTTCGCAAGGCTGTGATCGTTCGATACGGTTGGAAAACAATCAACTGTGATCGCATCTCGCTTATCATGAAGAACTCACACTCGCCCAGCTTGGACGTGTCAATGGCCACGAGATCTCCCCACATCTGTCGCGCCTCTGTCACGATGAGTCGAATATGTTGAGGAGACTCTTCTATTTTGCAGGCTAGGTATATCGCGGTCGCTATGACGAGGTATGGGTTCGTTCGACGAATCTCGACTTTAGAGTAGAATCGCTTCATGTAGACTTGCGCCGTGGCCATGGACTGTTGCCGGATCGTTAATCGCTTCGCCAGCCGTATCAGTTCTGCGCGTCCCTTGAGTCAGCCATTCGGTCAGTTCTCTCGTGGTATAGAGGTGTCCACGCACGTTGATTGAAATATATGTACAGATGGCGTTGCTGAGGAAGCGGAAACATTCGCACCAATTCGGCATTGTCCTCTTCAAGCTTCTGTCGCATCGTAACGAGCTGCTCCTTGGTGAAGCTCCAAAAGCGACATTGTGTCGAGTGCCAATAATTGGCTGACATATTCTCTGACAGACCGTTAGGTACCAATTTCGCAGGAAGAGTAGACTTTTAGGAGGCAGACTTGACAGCCGAAGCTGTTGAGGAGGTTTCATTGAAATACCTAGGTAGTCAACTTGGAGAGGGGGCTCGTAAGGCTGGCGACGGCGCCACACGGAAGGGTTCCGTCTTGTGGCTGATTAGCGATATCAAGAAACGACCTACCTTACCCAATAGAATTTGCTCGTGAAGCGCCTGTAGTATGAGATCTAGTCGATTTGAAATTTCCGGATTGTGTCAGCATGTCCTATTTATACGGGTACTTTCACTATCGTCGGAGTCCAAATAAGTCCTACCTAATTAATAGCAGTCTGTGGATATTGTAGCCGTGATAACTTGGATAACTTCACTCATCATGCTCTCGGACTTGTTCAGAAGTCTACTATTTCTCTCTATTAACTGAGATTATGCTCCTGTGCTTCAAGAAGCTATTAAAAGTACTATCTGACTTCCAACTCGCCTTTGGGTATCAAAAGTTGTCCCTGTCACAACACCGCTTCGCCTTGTATTAATGAGCCGAAAATCTCAACGATCTTTTCCTCACCAAACTCCTGAACGCCTTCCAGATCAAGCATACGGATGCCCTTGTCAGACTTTTTGAAAAGAAGTGTACCGCCCTCCTGTTCGTCGACCTCGATATACGCTAGCTTGGGACCCAGGCGTTCTGGAACAAGTCCACACAAAAACGAGGTCAAGTCTGGCATGGAGTAAGCTTTTTCGGGGTAGTTTTGTTCAAGCGAAACTTGATTTGTGACGATCTTGATGGGATCCTCGTGGCAGTTGAAGCCCAGAATTCGCTTCTCGAGACATTGGCCTCCATATTTCTTCAGACTTAGTGCGGAGTATTTGATACTCTGCGCTGTATGTGAAGGCACGACGGTGAACTCCGCAAATTCTGCAGATCGGCTGAGAACGATCTTGGCTGCTTGTTGGTTGAGGGCGATGTTGAACTGGTTGGAGAAGAGATTGGCTGACATGTCGCAGGAACCCTATCACCATAAATATCTTATCAATGAGTAATATGGATCATGGATCAGACTTACCACTTGCAAGTGACACATGATCTTGCTGGCTACACCTCTATCGAGGAACTGTTGCAGGATTCTCAACGAAGAACCCCCGAAGAAATGAACGCTTCCCGCGTTCTGGATCCGATTCAAAACGTTATCCAAGACAAGTCCTCCCATAGAAATGTTTGAGAGCCTTTTACGACGCTCGAGATTCGCGATACACTTGTAATACCAACCTCTCAGGTTATCGGTTCGACGGCCAGGATGGAACACTTTCCTCAGGATGTCGTAGTAGTCCTTCAACTCAGCTTCAGTCCGGTTGACAAGTTCTTCATGGTGATGCATGTGCAGATTCACTGGGTTCTCGATATGTTTCAGAGTCTCGTAGTCCACAAGAACTTCGACGGTGTTGGCATTAGACCACTCGGAAAGACAAATTGCCAGGTCCAGTGCACTTAGTTGTGCATGCAAGGTAGCGTCGTCGATTGAGCCATACTTGGGCTTCACTGCCATCTCTAGCTATTATCGTGGTCAGGATTGTCTAAAGGATCTGATTCTGAGGAGGAATCTTACAATCTTGCGATCATCTTTTGTCAGATCCTTGATATCATCAATATCCTGCTGCTTGATATCTCCGTTCAGAAGGGTCTTGAAAGGGTTCTCGACGGACGGAAAATGCTGTTTTATCAATTCCTTGCATCTGGTGATCTGATCCATGGTCATGGATAATCCAAAACAAACTTGACGGGGCTCTAGAATCCAGATCACACGGGCGTTCGGCTTCCAGTATGTGGCCTTGAACAAGGCCAAAGCCGCGGCCATGTTATCTGAGTCGATGGAGTCATTATAATAAATGACGAGATCTTCCCCCAACATGATGAATAGATTTGCTGACGGGTAAACGTCTGCTTCGATGCGCGATAGTGGTGAAAGTTGATGGGAAGGTTGAGAGATTTAAAAGCAATGAAAGTTGTAATGTCTGATTGATTGATTGGGAGGAAGCTTTGAAAGCTGGTGGGCTGTGCATTGGATCTCTCAGTAAGTAAGCTGGGCCAACGTGCCGCTTAAAAAGCCCCGCGAAGCGCCTAGCACAATAAGTATTACTATTGCCACACCAATCAGTCAGTGAATCAGCCTGTTCAGTTACACAAAATCACAAATGTTACAGCCTTGTGACTAGCAGTGGAACAATGGATTAGGCCTGTGAGTAGGTAGGGACTGTTTTGGACATGTTTCATTGCCTCCATGACCAAGCCACAGTTTTTCCACTCTTTGTTCGTGTATCAACGACTAACACGGAACTAGAAATCCCCGAGCCCGTGATTCCCAACACTTGGGGTGTTATAACTTGGCAAATGTGCGCTTGAATCATAGCGTCAACCGATATGAAAGGATCATTCTTGTAGCTCACTCAACAAGGGTGTCTGCGTTGCCCATGAGCATGGGGACATATCGCTCCACCCAGCATTGTCCACATTATGGCATCATGTGGCAAGGGCAAAAGACCAACTAGATGTGATGTTTGTCTCTATATGTTCTGAAGTCTTGCTTGCTCTGTTTACACGAGATTCTGTACAACTGCATTAAAGAAATCAACACGGATGCTGTTGTGAGCAAAGCCTCACTCACACAACGGGGTACAAGCCTACTTGAAATCATTCTATCCTTCAAACATATCGTGGTACAGCACCTGCCATATCTAAACCGTCTCTGTGCCTTGTTTCACGATAAGAATCTCTTTATCTCTTTGACTTGACTTGTTGTCACACTAGAATATGAGTATCTTTCAAGCCTGGTGATTCCAGACCGGATCCAAGAGACGGGTACAACAACGCAACCATGTTTGAAATTCTTCATACAGCAACAAATCTCATCCGTCGGCTACTTAACTTGACGCCAGTAAGGCATAGCACTAGTGTCTTCGTAAGGCTGTGTATGGTTAATGGTGTGTTCCAGCTAATATGCCAAGTGGGTGAAGGATGTGATTGTTCAACAACCATATACTTGACTTGTGAACAAACATCCTGGAAATGGAACCATCCTCAAAGTCAGGAGGCCTCTATCAAACTCCATTTCTTTGATTAAGAGTCTAGGCTTATCACAGAAGCACTACCAGACAAACCAAAATATGAACGGGGAGGACTGAAATCAGGGTCCGCGATCGTCTTACGGTCTTCCCCTCAGAAATTCATCCCAGATTCTCGATTCAGCCTCTTTTATAAACTTTCATACTAGATTAAGGTATGTTGGAACTAGTTATGACAGAAGACTCGACCCTTGAATTCGATCTGACGTCTTGCAAGCTTTTGATCTTATCCTGGCTCGGCTGATCCAGCACTGCCACTTAAAAGGGAAGAATATAGTACAGTCAGCTAGTGTGCCTATCCAAGTTGCCATCCAAGTGTCCAAATTTGAACAGCCTACAATACATATGAACCATTACCTAAACATGGTCTTGTTGTCGTTATCCTTGGCGGTTTGTACATGTCACCCTACCACAGAAGCCACGCAACTCCCCCAAACACTCTCCAACAACTCGTTTTACTTCATTGGGCTAATGAAGAAGTGGTCACTGGTCGTTGCCGTGACCTGGAATTTCATGCCAACCTCGATGTGTCCCTCATCGTTCGGTGCACAAAGCATGCCAAAGCTCGGCTTAAACTTCAGTCCAGGGTCGATTCGTCGATACTTCATCAGCTGGTTCCAAGGCTGACGCGGATGTTTATCAGCAGTAATCGGGTGAACATTTGGTACCTGGCATCGTAGGCATCGGCACACAACATCAAGGTCGAGACGGTGCTCGCCCTCGCCAACTTGAAGAGTTTTCCATCCATCCTCAACCCAGGGTACACTTCCTCGGATTATGACATTGGGGCGGAACCGATCAATCTCAATCTTATCCTCGCCAGCTTGAATGAGACGCTCGTTAAGCTCATTCATGCTCGCCATGGAGGCAACCTGTCAAGTTTGGCATCAGTACAACGGTTGAATCATATGTCAGGTTCCAGTTTATGTAACTCACCAGCACAGGCATCATATCGGCAAAATTTGTAGCCTCCGTACGACCAAGACGGTGAGGAGCTCCGCTTCCACGTAGAACTCGCGGCGTAGGGCCCTTGTACATCAGGCGAACGTCCATGTTTAGAAAATCCGAGATTGGCTTGGTCAGACTCTCGGCGAATTCCCATGCATCGGTTTGCTCGCCCCAGATAGTTGCCTTCTTGAGCTCAGTGTTGTTCTCAAGCCATTGAGTCTTAGGGTGAGCGGGAATCTCAATCTTGTGTTCATTAAGAGAAATTGTAAGTGTGTCGGTGTCGGCGTCCCAGGCGGTCATGATAAGAGTCATGTTTGAATTTGCCCTGATAGTGATGAATTCATGCTTATCGGCCGTGACGAACATCCAGTTGCGGTCCAGGTCTAGACCAGTTCGTAGAAGGCGGGCTGAAGTTACATCAAAACCGCGGCATGATTTGACCGGGTATACTCGAAGACGAACAATTTCATCGTCAGCCGGCAAAGGCAATGATTGGGATGCAGAACCGCCAACAGGTCTACGGATAAGAATGAAGAGTAGAAGAATAGGCAGTATAGCCGAAGTGACAATGAGCAAAAAGTATCCCAGCGAAGGGCTGTGCCCAAATTTTATCACATCCATTTTAATGTGATGCAAATCAGATTGTGTAAGTCGGTAGGCTGATGCAGTGGGCAAGAGAAAAGTCCGACACATGGTGGAGGCGGGAAGTCCGGACAAATTAAACCCGCCCTGCTCCCGTGTTTAGGCCTGAGCCTCGGAGCGAGACTCATATGGTTAGGTCCCATTCAGTATCTGTCATCGAATCTATAATGGGAGTTATTCTGATTATTTGAGTTGTCACTGAGACAAAGTCTGTATTGACGTATAATCCAACATCACACAGCCGCAATCGATGAGTTTAAGACCTGCCAGAGAATCACAAACAATCTATGTCTTTGCTGTCATATAAAACAAATCTCCCAAAGAAAAACACACCAGACTTGCTCCTACAATTTATACATATTGCCAAATTGATAACAGTTGGTTCAATCCGTCATTCGCTGAAAACTCTAAAGTTAGTAAAGTTTCCGCATGTAGGCAAAAGTGATGATTTTGAGTGCACAGTTAGAAGGATACCTGTAAGTCCTGCTTCTCTGAAATTTCGATTCTAACGATCCGCGACAGTTCGATGTGAACTTGCGGAAATAAGGTGCTTGGGACCAAGAGAAGATGATTCTAAACTGTGCATGATGACGGATCGTACTCTCAAATCTGACTCATACCAATAACCACTAATGAGGAACTTTTGAAACGAATCAATCATGACACACAATTGAATGTAGTCCACCTACTCGAATATTACACGTCTGATGATCTTAATTTCTATAGCTCTATTGTCTTCGGATCCCTATACTCTGAGTCTAGGCCCACCTGAGGGCTGAGGCCTTCTATGTAGTGCTTGATTATATACATAAGAGAGTGTCTCTTCGTCTTGAGACAATCATACATATATCATCTTTATATTCTTTCTACTTTCGACTTTCTATAGATATGTTCCTCAAATTGCCCCAGAGTATGAGAACCAGAGCTTCTTGAGCGCTACCGTGGCAACGTACTTCATTCTCTTTCATGACAGTTAATCACGATAATCCTAGGGGGGGTTACGAAACATGACCGTCTTACCTTGGTGTAAAAGGTTTCAAGAACCAGAGCCATAATTCAAGGACAGGTGAGATCAAAGAGACTTCGCTTATAAGATTCAAGTTCAAGTCTTCATTGAGTATTAAGTGCTCTCGCTTACTGTCAAGACTCCATACTCAACTACGAAACCCTCTCATGTTTCTGATGTCACATAGGCCAAATCTATGGTTAGTTGGGACGTGGGGTATCAGTTCGTACCGTAAGGAGTACTTCAGATGCAATCGGTTCTTGATAATCTTGGTCGTCTTCAACAGTGACATCTGTATCCACATCTCCATATCCTCTTGAATGAGACACAGTCACACGGAGAGTGAGCAATGGCTTTCAGATATAAGACATCAATATGAATGCCTGTTCGTACGGAGGGAAAACTTTAATTCATGGACAGGCCTTATGATACTTATCTAATCAATTTGACTTCATAAAAACGAAAAGGAATCATCTCGTCTTTGGGCAACTTCTTGGTGAATCGTGACATACATGTAAGCTGTATTAGCCTGGCTGGCTGGTGAATACTAATACGGATACCAATATCTTGTTCAGACTCTCACCCTGACTTGACATCCTTCTTTGGCCGAGGATTGGTGCTGGAACTTCTGTCAGTGCCTTCGAACGCGAACAGGCGGCTCCTGTATTAATTCCAGCTTCTATATGGTGGCTGATGCTAACGACTTGAACTTCATATAGCCTTGTCAATATCTGCTAAACCCTTTTTCTGTAACATTGGTCGCGAGCTGTGTTAGCAAGTATTACTACAGGCCCACCCTCTATTACGAAGATGTCCCTAAGCTAGGGGGAAGATAAAACGGGCACTCGCAACTAACACCAGAGGTATATAAAGGCAGTCTTTGAACACCCGGTCGATAACTAAATTGCAGCACATATCAGAGTCTTTTCGAGCTATGCCACCTGGAGGGGACATGAGCCGTGGCTGCAGAATCCGAAACATAGATCCTCAATCTTCTATGGTAATCTCTGCAAAAATTCACTTCCAGCCTCCACGTCATGTTGGGGGAGTGTTAGATCAGCCGATACATCGTGGACTATTGATTATGACAACAAAAGTCTTGTCTAGAGGGCCTATGGCGCATGCCTTGGTTATTTCGGCCTCTTCCGTGGAGTTCACTTTAAGCTCTAGACCAAGACTCATCATGGCTCAAAATTACTATTATAATCCAAAAGGCCAATACGCACAGTGTATCAACAAATCCAGTCTCTTCTTTAAATTGTGTATCTCGTGATCTTGAACTCAACATGCTGAATAAAGTTTAAGCAGGATCTTCGAAACCTTGATAAGTGGTTTTTTCTTATAGTAAGATATTCATGACGACAGGATATAGAGCTCTGTTGTGGTTCAGTCACTGACCAGGCTTCAGTCTTAGCCATAATGAGATATTATCGCCATCTACTGTACGAGTAAAGGCCCCAAGCACATACGCCCATACCTGGAGGAGAACACGTGATCCCATCAAGATCCAGCCTTATGTTTGAGTGACTTGGTTTCTAGTGATCTTGTGCCCCCAAACATCGGGAGCGTTGGTGGTCAATTCTGAGTATTTTCAATTCCCTAGGAGACTCGATATCTAGATTTTACAATCGTGATTCCTGCGGGCTGCAATTACTGATGAAGCTACTAGTATCTGCTTATATACTCAGTAGGCTATATTACATTAACTATAACAGCAACAAAATAGATCTGGCTGTGTATTCCAGTCCCAGTATTCGAATCTGTAACCTGGATCTGCCGGAAGCAAGTGACTCCTGGATAGTTTACCAATTACACCGGATTTAGCTTTTACTTATGAGTAATATGACATATTTAATTTGGGTATTGCAATAAAACCCATGTCGGCTTTGCTATGAATGTCCATGGTTTGTATATCGTGATGTTGAGTAAGTCAATTTTTGTGGTTGAAGCAAAGGACGAATCAGAGCTGAGGCTTTCGGCCGGGACTGACGTCGCCGTTTCTCCGCAAAGGGTGGCGCGCGGGGTGACTCGCATTTGAAGCAAGGGGTGCACAGAGTTCCTTTGTTCTCCGCAAAGTGAGACATCAAGTCACCCGCCGAAGAAAAGCGCCTTAGCCGACGAATATAGAAACAGGCCATTTATCATCTGTGAGAACTAGCGGTGTGGTGATGGGAATATGGGCTATAGGACAGCATATGGCACGCCCTATGTATCAGATAATCGCATTGTCTCATGATATTGGAGGGGTTGACAACCCGTGATAGACATGTTGATCGTCAATTGATTGAATGCGGTCTATTATCAATTACTGAGATTGTTAGCCCGAGGAATGGGTCGTGCGACTAGGGATAATTAGACGGATGGCTGATTGCGTCAATGTGGGCAGACGGGGAACAGAGCTAAGGTGTACTGTAGGTAGTCAGGGAGAGACAAGCGGCTGCTAACAATGCTTTTGAGAAATGTAGCATTTGTTGGCTTTTCCCTTTACGTCAAATGCCTATCATTCTCTCTGAGTCTATTGATTCACTTGATTCAGTGAAAGGTGACTCTGATGAATGGCGATAGTCTGGGTATGCATTCATACTGTACAGGGATTCTGCCAGGGCACAGATGCGACATCGCCCTCTGTCTCCAGGACCCTTCAGCCAATCTCCCCCGCTCACAGAGAAGAGAGTTTGGACTGTCAATTTTAACTTTACGGTTGTTTACTGCTCTAGCTGCTCTGTTTGCTGTGACTCGTCTAGAATTACCGCAGACTTTGCGCTAGGAACCCGAAGCTGCAAAGCATCACGCATTCGGTCGAGTGCCTCGAATTCTTTTCAGGTTGCAACTTGGACCCTTTCTCCAGGAACAAGAATTCAATGAAGGGGCCACCCACCCACGTCCGTTGAAGTGATCGGCGTAGGCGAAGCCTACCTTAGAGAACCAAGCATCACATCACATTTACATCCCTCCCAACCGAAAATGAGGACGACGAGCAAGAGCAGGTTTAGACCTCCGCTAGCAGGCCTTCACAGCCCGCTCAAAATAGACCAGCCCGTTCCCCGCATGGTGGCCTGGCAAATGACACAAGAGAAGAGAGCCCTGGAGGGATTGTCAGAAGAGCCTGGTGAAACACTTGGACGGTGCGGGAGGGCATGGCATGGCATGGCATGGCTGTGTGGCATGGTGGTAAGGCAGGGTGCCAGCTTTGATCAAAGTCCAACGACGATCTAACCGAGATCGAGAGGTTGGATTGCGCGAGAGCCAGTGGCAGTGGCAGTTATCACTTATCAAGGACCAAAGATATTCATCTTTCATCCAGCAACCTTCCATCGGCAACGAAATGGTGTGGTGCATACTCCGTACTGTAGGGTCGAGGGTCTCTCTGCATTTACTGAATAGGATGAGAACCCGTCTGGTAAGATAAGATGAGGCTGGCGGCAAGACGACCTCTGGAAGTGATGAAACGATAGGTAATATGCATAACTAGACATCGAATTAAACAACCTACTGCCGCCGTCGTCACTTGCTATACCCGGGCTTGCTTCTCGTCAATGCTCACGCTTCACGACGATCCTGTCAACCATCGTGCTGTGTCTACCGGTTTGGATTGCTGTAACACACGATAGCAGAAACTTACCGTTAACAGGATACCCACAGTTATCAACGGCCTTTGTTGTCGACATCTTAATTTGGACGCCCGCAAAGGTGCTGCAACCGTAGTGGCCGACAAAGAGTTCCTGCGTGAGGGTTGCGTGGAGTGTTTCGCCAAGTACGGTCTTCGGACAGGGCGGGTTAACCGTCCATACAGTGCACTAGGTGCATACAGAATACATAGGTAGTAGGAGCTGCAGCCAGAAGTCGTGGGTTGGGGTTCGGGCTGGGGTTGTGTTGTGTGTGGGTGAGTTTACCCTTCAAGGTCAAGCACAAACGCCACAGTGTTTTGAAGGTTACCACAACTGGGCTTGTCAACCTCTCTCATTTCACACGAGGTTGGTGTTGTGGATGATCTGGTAGTCCGGGCCTGGGCTCTGTTGTGTCTCAAGACGCTACCCTAAAGTCGAGAATAATCCAGATCAACATCACACACGTCAGAGGCCTTCCAGAAGCCAGAGACAATGGTGGTGACCTTGTTCTCATTCATTTTGCCTCTCGTGGCGATATTTAGCACCGGATAAGCCTTGACACTGTTTTGATAACTAGTGGTTCGACCACTGGGGAAACAGTGTCGATTATCAACAGTTTTTTATTCGGCGGCTCTCCAGACACAACACACAACAACAAAACAGCAGACGAGAAAGGGATACGTGCGATCTGCAGACGGGAGGGGCCATGACAAAATGGCACAGTGCAAAAAACTCTTGGTTCAGTGAAGATGCAGGCCAGCCCGCCACGTTTCCACCTATCCATGTCCAGAACCATTGAGGACAGGGTCATGGAAGGGTCTCGAGGCTGCCCAGTCATAGGCCTCACCAACCCTCCCTCATTCTGCGCTGGTGGTCAGTAATGGCTCCATACACGGTCATGCACAGTGCTAGTATAGTACAACTTTGAGCCTAGTGCTCACTGCCTCACAAGGTACCATCAATCACCGCCATCCCGCCAACCCACCTGAACCAACCTGGTAAACCCATCGCCCATCAGAGTCTATCGCCGTCCCCCGAACGTTCGTTCAGTCGTTCGCTCACCAGCCTCGAAGCCCTACCCTGCTCTTCCCTTCCCGTCCCGCAATGGTCATGGTCGATTGACTGCCCGTTTGGTGACTGGGGCCTCTTCGGCACTGCACGCACTTGAACTTGACTGCACCTCACCTGGTCCTTGGGGGCGTGGATATCCGTTAAGTGTAGAGAAATCCAGTATCAATACCTCGACCGCCCCAATACACCAGATCAGATATCTGCACCGTGGTAATGAAAGGCTGCGGGGCATCCAACGTCACAGACGAGAAACGCAATTCCCTTGCCTTCCTTCATTTCATCATCACGAAAGCAGTGGATAATAACAATTTCAGCATGTCAACAAACAAATTGGCGTGTAATCCAATCAATTGACAAGATTAGCATGCTGCAGCAGGGCATAGCGCCTAATTACGGCTGCGAGGGCCCTGAAGGAGACGGACAGAAAGGGGCTTTCCTGCGCTAGCACAGGGGAATTGCAGTGGGAGAGCACGCAGTCAAGATGGTGCCTGAGACCGAGACTGCGTCTGCGTCTGCGTCTGCGTCTGCGTCTGCGTCTGCGTCCACCACGTCCATCTGCTCCTCACTGTGCGGTAAAGTATGTGTGTGCAGTGGGCAGAGAAATTCCGTCACTTCGTCACTCACCTGATGAGCAATGCGCACCCCTGGTCCCCAGGACTGACCCTAACAGAAAGAAAAGAAGAACGAACAGACACTAGACTAGCAGGGCAACAGGGCTCCAGGGACTCTCTCACGATCCAAGTTTGGAACCAGCGCCAGGTCCAGCAGGGACAAAGGTGAGAGAGCAAAAAGTCACTTGACAAAGCTGGAATGGGGAACCCCGAGAGGGCCGACAGCGATTTGACACTGGGTTTGGGTCGTGTGTGGATGCAATAGCCTCCACCCAGGCTGGGTAGGCGCTGAGTTTCGGATACCGCCAGCTGTGCAGGTGAACCTAGAATAGGACAAGTAGCGTGAACTCAGCCCCTTAGCAGATTGGTGTGCTGTCTAGCTTTTGGAACACGCTGGTCGTACTGTATATGTCTCTCCTTCAGAAACTGTGCCGTCCCAGACATCCCTACTCAGACGGACAGGGATGGCCTCGCAGCATGCCACCAGGATTACACTGTGGCACACGCTATCCCTCCACCACGCCAATCATAACAAAGTGGCAAAGACTTCCTGGTCACCGTCTGCAAGGCATGATTTGCCAGAATCGGGTCTCACCCTCATCTCCTGGTTCGGCAGGCGCTTCATGTGGAGTAATGTATGAGCACTGTGGATACTAGCGGACTCACAGTGCTCACAGTGTCCCCAACCAACAGACTCACATCGCCCGCCGTCCCCGGTGTAAGGTATCCTGCGTCCTGCATCTGCCTGTCCACTTTCCATTTTCCATTTATTTTACTTATCAGAGCCCGTCACCTTCCCACTCTCATTCCGCCCCTCCCCTCGTACCTCGTCTCGCTTCGCTATCCATTCTCCCACAATTCAACTCTCTTCATCCGTCACCCAAAATCTACTTCAACCAACAACCTCACTCTACTCTCCTCTACAGCTAAACCGCTACTACACTTCTTCAGTAACTATTATTCGACTTTTTGGATCTTGTCTGTCACGACCACTTGAATCGACGACTCGCAAACACTTTCAATTTCTTGTTTGTGTTTATTCGCTCCAATTAATCCCGCACCAACTCCGGCACGCACGCACAACCGCGACTCGCATCATGTCTGCATACTATCATTACAACGCCCACCCAGCGCACCCCGCCCCTGTGTCGCACAACCACCATGGTGGCCGAAATCGCAGAGCTCCCCGTCTTTCTGTGTCCCAACAAGCTCAACGCCAGTTCCGCGGTGTCCGCAGCATGAAGGAACTGAACGAGACTGCTTCCCTCACAGCCTTCCGAACCAAGTTCGAGACCAGTCGATCATTTGACCTGGAAGATGACATGGAGTTTTGTCCCGGTCTGTTGACCGAGACTGACGTGAGTTGTCCCGTCGCTGTGTATATCGGCGCATCAATCTGACCTGTTGTTCGCAGTTGGTCTCCATCTCAAGCGCATCTGAGCGTTCCTCATTAGCTAGCAACTCTCCCGACTCTTCTCCCACGCAACACCCCAACACCGTTGCTCCTGGCTTCTCTCTCAACTCCACATCTCCCGCCTTCATTCCTCCTGCCTACCAGCAACAGCCCAGCATGAAGCTTCATCAGCCCTCCGCCACCCGTGGCCGTAATGCCATTCCTATCATCAACCCCGCTACTGGCATTACCATGTCGAGCCCTCCTCAGTCAGTGTCGCCTGGCAGGATGCAACAGTCGATGCGTCGTTGGTAAGCCACACCAGGTCGCTGCCCATGCACGCGCATGGGTCGACCAGTGTGTCGTATCACCGGCGGTACACCTTGAACTGTAACTGCTACCGTTCGTTCTTGGCAGCTGTTCATCTTGGCGAGCATTTGACCTATTGAGACTTGATCTTGGCATCCTTTTATCAACTGGGCTGGTTTCCTCTTAAGCTTTTGAGGCCAATTGCTTGACGCAATTGACTCCACTGTTGGCGACAACAATTCACGACAACCATCACTTTTACTACCTCCCCTGTATAAACATCCCCTAATCGACATACCTCTTGTTACACCGACAAGTTTATGAGGATAATACTGGCACGGCATGATAAAGAACGATACCATCTTCGGCTTGGTTACTTTGTTATTTTTGCAACAAATTAAATACCTAGGGTTGGGTGTCCGCCTCGCAAGATGGGGCTACAAGACACGAACGGGCGTTTTCTGCATTTTAAGACGACATTGCATAGGTGTTGGGTGGCACAATAATCGGACTTTCTCGGCATCAATTGTTTTCATTTTACATGGGAGGCATGAGTTGGCCTTTCCATTCATACCAAAATGTCTTCTCTCATCGCGGTCATGGGTTATGAAGTCAATAAGAGAAAAAGAACAACATAGAAGGGAGTGCTTTTCGCAAGCGGGGTCTTTATCGGTGTTATTTGATCGGTCGCATCTTGGAAATATCTTCGGGCGGTGGTCAGGATCGAGACGAACGGTGTTTTTGCGACAACTGATATCCCTTTATGGGACGGAAATCTGGGAAATTACGGGGAGTTGGTCGAATTTTTGGTGTAGTCCCGCTGCTGCAACGAACGGGAGCGAAAAGGTTCACCCTTGCCCATTCTTTTCTTTGTATCATCTTGGGGCGGCCTATATATTTGTCCTCTTTTTGTTTTCTTGTTCGAGGTTTAGGCTTGAGCGCCGTAGCCGGTGCTGGTCTGCCTTGTGTTTTTGGGACCGGAGTAGCTTTATACTTTGGAGCGTTGTTTGGTTTGCCCAAGTTCTGGTTGGACGGGCTTCTTTTACAATATTTTGTCTCGCCTCGGCAAGCATCTGGAGTGTTCAGGGGCCTGGGATACATGTCATGATCAGATTCAAAGAGATGTTTTTTTGGGATTTGGGAGGCCCTCGAGCCTGGTTTTGCAATGCAGCGGTAGACTGCATGTGTGGCTATTGTTAACTGGGTATTGGCGCTGTCTGGTTGCGACAACGCGGCTTGAGCGCTGCGAGACGAGAATATACGAACGTTCAAATATTTGCATGTCTCAATTTGTGACTGTGACACGATGTGGCTTTGAGTGAATGATGCCAGGAGTGACGATGAGTCAATTGTGTGACAGTGTCTGACGAGAAATGATGGTGTAGCTACGACAGGGAGCGATTTGTTGAATCGTGGTTGCCACTGGGCAAGTATCTAGGTATGTAGCAGGTGAACATTGATTTCCCAATCGCCATTGTGTGGATTGAGAAACGACTTGTCGATATGCGTTTCTGATTTATGTCCTTCTATGAGTTCTGTTTGCAATGCTTCTGAGATGTCAGGTTCAGCTCAAATAACTCATAGCGGTAGATGTCGCTGTAGCTGTAGCTGTAACCCCACATCATAATAACTCCGCAGTGATAGCTAAGGTACCTTAGGTACGAGGTACGTTAGTCCGTGCAGCATCTCATTATCAACCACAGCCACGCAATTGGGCATAGCATTTTGCATTGGATCCTCGGAAAAGGAAGAGAAAATCAAAAACAGCTCCATTACCTGAATCGGGGTAGCATGGGCTTGAGTGGGGAATGAGCGCATGCCGTCTTCATTTCAAGGAGTAAAGGAAGAAGAAGAAGAAGGAGAAATTGATGATGCTCGTGACGTCACTTTACCGCAAGTGGTCAACAACCTCCATTACCCGTACTTATTAAGTTACTTATTACGCTCGTGAATTAATAGCAGCAGCTTCTCTCTTCCCTCTTCCCTCTTCCTCTTTCACCTTCACGACGGTCTCTCGATTTCTCCCGCACGAATCATCACATAAACTTCATATCAACAACATGATGTCAGCTCGATCCATGATGGCCCTGCGCACTGCGCACACCAGCAAGATCATCCTAGGACGAGGTTTCTTTACTACATCAACACGTCTCGGTCTCAAGGAATCATCCACCCGTAAGTTTGAGTCTCTCACAGTCTAATTGAACGCGTCTAACACGCCCCTTCCCCCAGAAACCGACGTCGACTACGACAAGCATAAGCAGGATTCTCTCAGGAAGCAGAAAGAGGGTAGCGGTCACTGGAAGCCAGAGCTCGCCTCAGACAGCGAGGAGGCCGTCAAGGCAGACAGATCGGACATTGATCCTGCCAAGGACATCAAGAACCTCCAAGAGCGAACCAAGAAGGCTGCTGAGGAGACTCACCAGGCTGGCACCAGCACACGCGATAACATGTAAGAAACTGTTGTGAATTGGCGCTTTGATCAATTGATTTGGGAGTTATGGTATTACCAGATAGACTGGAATGTCTCTGCAAAATAATGAGAACTATCCATGATGATGCCGTTGAGTTCTGTTCTGTTTATGTGTATTCGTCCCAACCTCCTCTTTTACAAGTATGATCCAATCAACCCCTCCTAACAAGCTACTGGTATCCGTATATCTCAGCATCTCGTTACTTTTGCATATGAATTTGTTTTCCCAGTTCGGACATTGTGCATCCCTGTCGTCAACGGAAGCTTGCATGTCTCGTGGTGACGTTGTATAACTCGAGCTTGGAACAAGGCTGTTGTGCGATATAGCATGCAAACTGTCACACAAATAACTCAACTACCATAATATTCTCCCATTTGACCAAACCTTGTGCATTTAACCCCCCCTCGAAAGGAAATTACCTACTGCGAAGTGTTTATAATATCAAGTGCTGCGTTACAGGGTAAACTGTGTGCCCCTCTAAGCTCCCCTTATCGATAAGCCACAAAGCTCAAGCTGCTCCATGTTATTATTTCGCCGGTCTCGGTCGGTCCAAACCTCCGAGGCTTCTAATATCTCTCTTTTTCCTCCTCGGGCATCGTCCAGCCCATTGTTTCTCCCTAGGACGCTCTCTCTACCAATCTCTCTACCGATTTCTCGCCCATCTTCAAAATCATGTCCGCAAATCCCCCGACCTTCCAATCCGCTCTCCTCGCAGGTGCCCTCGCTGGTACAACCGTCGATCTCTCTCTCTTCCCCCTCGACACACTCAAGACCCGTCTTCAGTCTTCGGCCGGTTTCTTTCCCTCCGGCGGTTTCAGCGGTATTTATCGTGGTATAGGTTCTGCGCTTGTCGGTTCTGCTCCGGGTGCTGCGTTCTTCTTCTGCACATACGAGGGCGTCAAGGGCTTCCTGGCTGATAAGGATAATACTTCTGCGCCAGGCTGGAAGGCTCCCCTTACACATATGGCAGCTGCTAGCGCCGGCGAGGTAGCAGCTTGCGCCGTTCGTGTGCCGACCGAGGTTGTCAAGCAGCGTGCGCAGGCGGGCCACCATGGCGGTTCCTCAGCTGCTGCTCTGCGGGCCATTCTGTCGCGATATTCGAGCCATGGATTTGTTCCAATGTGGAGAGAGCTCTATCGTGGTTGGGGAATCACCGTCTTCCGCGAGGTGCCGTTTACTGTGATTCAGTTCCCACTGTGGGAGGCTATGAAGTCCTGGGGACGACGCCGCCGCGGTGGTCGCGAGGTCACTGGCGCCGAGAGTGCTCTCTATGGAAGCATGGCTGGTGGATTATCTGCGGCACTGACGACGCCGCTTGATGTGCTGAAAACGAGAGTCATGCTATCGAAGGAGAGTGTTTCAGTATCGGAAATATTTGGTCGGATATTGCGCGAGGAGGGCAGCAGAGCTTTCTTTGCTGGTGTAGCACCACGAGTTACATGGATTTCTATTGGAGGCGCAATTTTCCTGGGAAGCTATCAATGGGCTATTAACACCATGAACGGCGCTGTATAATAATGGGAAACGATATAGGAAATCAACAAAACGGGCGGAATTGTACGATGTTAAACATGGAGCAAGGAGTCAAGAGACTGGCGGGCCGGCGTTCCGAAAGAAATAGAGAGAAGCTTGACTTCTCACAAATGGTATATACGCCTTGACGGCATCTGAACTATGTACAAATCTATACGATAAATGAAATCGCTGGTGACAAAAGTCCACCCCTCTGGTACGCGACACAGAATAACGGATTGAAGAATCTCGGGCTCTCATCCTCACATTAAACGTGTGAACCGGGAGTTGCCTTAACTCAGCTAGCCTGGGCTTGGGTTTGAGACTGAGGAGGAACTTGGCCATTAGTATCTGCCTCCTCAACTGCAGCGCCGTTTTGACTTTCTTCGGGCTCAGCAGGCTTAGGCTCTGGAGGCGGAGGGAATGGTCGAATCTCCTTTTTGCCATTAGCCTTGTAATGGAGGACAATATCATTACCCCCCTTCCACAGATGAGTTCGGAGAGTAGCCAGTGTCGTAGCAGGGGAAAGTAACTGGATAAATGTTAGCAAGTGTACTTGCCCATGATCGTGCCATGAGTTAAAGAAGAGATCATTACCTGTTCGTTGCAGTACAGTTCTAAATACTCCTCTGGCTTCATAGGACTCTCTTCGGGTTCCTCAAGTGGAGGCTCAATCCTTTCTGCAACATATGAGAGAATCTTTTTGACTCGAAGCATGCGGTTAGCATTGAGCCTGTTGTTTCCATCGGCTGAAGCAATAGCTGGGAGAGTCTCGTCCATCGGGTACAAGACAAACGAAACCTTTACAGGCTCTTTGAAGGGGAGTGTGTTTTGAAGAAGAACATCACCCAGCCACATGGGAGCCTTCTGTTCGATAATATCTGCATCCTTGCCGACGTCCTGGACAGTGCCCTGGTACAAGTTGGCGCTGCCACCTGTGGTCTCTTCTTGAATAACCACTTTAGTTCCTGGAGGGAGCTTCAGAACGGGTGTATCATTAGGCAAACTGGGTACCACTCGTGACTCGATTGGCTTGTCAGGGTTGTCGGCTAGTTGCCGCTCGTATTCCTGGTGGATCTTCTGAATCGTACCAAAGAAACTATCATCAACTTCCTTCTCTTTTTCGTGAACAGATGAAGACTCGGACTCTTCTGTCTTCTCCTCCACGATCGCAGGCTTCTCTGTGGTGGCCTGAGATGCTGACCTTGAAAGCTTCTTGGTGCCAAAAGTCATCCTAAACTTCTTCTTGCCAAATGGTGTGCTTGGGGACTTTGCATTGTCCGCCTTGTCTTTGTCTTTATCCTTCTCTTTGTCACCATCTATAGACTTCTTGGAGTCCGCCTCGTTCTGCGTGGGGGTTGACACCATGCTTGCTGCCTTGACTGCCGATTCGAGCAGTTGTAGGGGGCTTGTGAAGTAGTCTTCCTTCTCCGTCGAAGGGCGGCTGACATGCGAGGTTCTCTTTTCTATAGGGGTCATTGGACTTGTGGCCGCGTTTTCAGGAACATCAGGCAAGCTGTTCGGGCCTGACATAATGCTTGGACCAGGTGTTGCCAAACCAATGCCTAGACCTGGAGTATTGGGGTAGAGATTGGGCTTTGGAGTAACCTGGTCTGCATTATCCCAGTCTGGGAGGGCTGACTTTGGTAATGATATCGATAATGGAGCAGCTTCAGTAGTTCCTCCGCTGGCAATCTGCCTAGCCTCAAGACCCTCATTGAGTTTCTGACGGTGTGCCTCATCTCTTCTGATCTCTTCATCAATGAGATCGGCGAAGAGATACCTAAGGATCCATTTCCCAAGGCTGACTGGAACAAGGTTAGCTGTGTTCTTGCAGTCATTAAAAGCGGACTTACTTCTCTGGTCCTCTCGGAATTCTATGTTATCTGGCAAATCCAGCTCGTCTGCATATACTTCAGCATCGAAACAATTAAAGGGCTCTAGAACCACAGTAAGATTTCCAGAGCTGAGATCGATAGAGCACCAAGGAGCTACGGCCTCAACAGTGTTGACGAGATGCTCCACATCCTCCAAATGCTGTTTGCCGAAACTTTTAATGGGTTTACACTGAAAAAGGTCAGCTATGGCCATGCTCAGAATAAGCAAGACAAACCTGGATCAAATCCCATAGTAATACGTCGCCAGCGGTGTCTGACGTCAACACACGCCTCCTATCGTTAAGTAGCCTATGCTTGAGCAATCCGAATTGTCCCTCAATCGTTTCCTCAGCCACTGCATGAATTGGTTTGATCTCGGGCTCTGAAGAGTCTATAATGGCTTCGGACCCCTTCCGTGCTGTGGCATCCGTGATAGTGGCAGAATCGAGATCTGGACCAGATCGCGCAGGGAAGGAAGCAGCTGCAGAGATACGCAAGATGGACTCAGCTGGAATCTCCTTCTTTGCAGCTCCGTTGGTAGTAGCCGGAGGAGAAGTCTCACGGGGTCTGCTAGAAGCATTCGATGTAGCCCTGTGGTGTCGAACAGACTCCGGAAGTTGGATGTTGGTGCCCGTGTCAACGTCTTCCCATCGATTAATTGATGACCTATTGGTTGCTGTCCAGATGTGACCACCAGCTGCGACAACCTTGCCCACTCCTATGTGCTCATGCGCCACAGCTAGACTCAGGCCATCGTCCATATCCTCAAGGCTACCGCGCACATCTGTTTTGGCGACCAAACCCGAGCGATCAGAACTATAGAATACACCTAGGCTCGGGTCATCTGAGAACAGTGACCAAACACTCTCGTCGTGCATGGAGAAAGTGTACATGCATCGACCGTTCTTGATGCTCCACATTTTGACCGTTTTGTCGGCACTGGCACTCAAAATCGTGTCGCCAGCATCGTCTATAAGAATAGCACGGATATTGTCGACATGACCAACAAGCTTTGAAACCTTATCACCAGTTCGGGGATCGTACAAGCGCACCGTCTTCTCGGGACCACCACTCGCCATGATATTCCTCCCCACACGGAGGGCATAGACAGAACCTTTCTCAGCAATTTCTTCACCCTGCACGTCAATCTCGAGTGTTTTCCCAGCGCCATTGAGATCCCATAAGCATATTTTGCGGTCTAGACCACCAGATGCGACCCAGTTTGCGCCCATATCTGGGGGCGGGGTTGTAACACATTTGACATAATCAGCATGTTCGCCTATCGTCTCGGTACGGTTTTTGTCCTCTTCGGAATACGGTCGCCAAACCTTTACTGTAAGGTCAGATGAGCCAGATACGAGGGCAGTATTGTTTTGAGCGAGTGCAATGTCGTTGATCCAGTGCATATGGGCATGGGTTTGGGCACGAAACTTGGTCGTGTGCTTCGGCTTCTTGTCTTCTGAATTCGCAGGCGTCGGGTCGGTAACATCGCTGCGGCCTTTGAGGTCGAGGTTCAGATCCCAAGCGCATACTATGCCATCTCGGCCACCTGAATATCTGAATAAGGTGATGTTAGAGCTGCAAGGATAGGACCGAGTGTGTCGGCGTAAAAGGGCTCACAGAATCGCATTGTCGTTGTCGACGGCGAGGCCATTGACACCTAGACGATGGCCGCCTTCAGATGATTTGGCATTTTCGAGGACTGCACCTGGGTCAGCATCCGTTCCGAATCTGAGCGCACACAAGAGAGCGTAGTTCAACGAGCAGGGTTGTTGGGGATCAAGTCTCACCATAACTGATTCTCTGGCGTGCCTTCTTAGCCATGACTTGAATAGCTAAGTACCAACTTAGCTTACTGAAGCATGCGCAAGTAACGGGAAGACAGGTAGCACAAGCGACGGGAAGGTGCAGAAAGACGCGACAAAGGGGAGAAAGGGAAAGAAGTAGTATTGTGTGGTCTGTGGTCTGAATTGAGTACCAAGGTTGTGTCTGTGTTAATGCCGTGTGTAGTGGCAGTAGAAGATGGTGATGATTGCGGAATGCGGGAAGCTTGAAAGTGGAGGTGCCCCGACCTCATGGCAAGTAAGGTACCTAGGTACCTAAGGTACTTTGTATTTAGCTGGTGACGGACATGGCGCCGAGTAGGTACCTAAGGACAATGCGACGAACGGGTTTAACAGTGGATCAAATGGACCTTGCCTGGCTTCATCGACGAATAGTCACATACTGTATAGTATCCCTGGGATTGGTGTTGGGGGTTGGTGTTGGGGCCGATGAACCGTTAGTTAGAGCAAAGGATTGACAGCAGGTGTCCTCGTGAGCGCGCTCTAGACTCTCGACTGGGAAGCTGGAGAACTGACAGACCCTGTAAACTGTGCCGTGCCCCTGTACCCCTGTCGCTCACTTAAATACCCGGGCTCTCAAGCCGTCAACGGCGGGGGGCTTGACTGCACATCCGCCATGGGCTGGCTGCCCACCTCAAGCCCAGGGCAATTCTTAATTGACAGCCATCCAATCCAGTTCAGTTCCATCACTTCAAGTCCACTTGCCAATTGTGACAGTGACTATTTGACATCTGCAATCGAGTATTGGTGGGCGTCAATCTCGTATGTAATACCTGTCAACTTACTTGCATGATCCGTGTCAGTCAGTACCTTGTTCAATTCAAATTTCTGTTCAAGAAATGTCAATTGAGCCTAACTAATGTCTCAGATCCACTTACATCCTCCCAAGGACCAACCTCACAGAAACATGCTAATAATGCCTTCATAATGCAACATGTAAAATTTACATGTAAAATTTCCCGGGTCGTAAAGAGTAAATCCAAAAGCCCCATAAACTCCGAGTAACTGGGTTTCCAAGAAAATAGCCTCTCCATACTCCAGGCTCCAAATTCAAACTCGCCGTGTTGTTCCGCATTAACCAACGATTTTCTCTCAACCCTCCCTTCATTGGCAAACGCAGCAGCCAACAGAGCACCATCGAGAGGACTTGAAACGACTGGGCTTGTTTTCACACTGCGCGCATTCGTCGTCAACTTTGGTGATGTCTTCTTTTCTTCCTGGGCAATCCTCTCTGTAACATCTTGTGTTGCCACGCAGAACACGATGTCCGCACTTGTGCTCGATCAACGTCTTGGTACACATTTTTATGCCCTTCGGTGGAAATTTTATCTCTTTTCCTGGAATGATGTTGAGTTTCGTAGTGAATTGTTTAATTCTGTAATGTCGAGAGTCGGATGGGATGGTATGCCGACCTCGAGATCATGCCAGGCTTCTGCCTTTTGTTGCTCTTGGAATCCAAGAAAAGAGGGATAAGATGTGAGTCAACCGCAAAGGACAACTGTTGTTTAGATGCGCCAGATTGTTGCGAGGGTGGTTACGCCGTCAGGTCAGCTTCCGTTCAGCTTCGGCCCAGCTCCGTTAGTTCAACTTATAGTTAAGTCAGTCAGTCAACGTCTATTAAGGTTGTGTGAGATTTTGGCAAGCAAACAAAAATTGGGACACACGAGCAGGTAGTTAAAGAAGAATGGAAGCAACTGAGCCTCAACAGCTAAAAAAGGACATGACGCGGACTCAGTCCCAAAGGGAGAAGGGCATGAAGCTCGTGACGCGGCTTTGACCAATGACGGCGTGGGTGTGGTATAGATGTTGCACTTGGAGCATGCCGAGACCCCCGGTTCCGATTCAATACGAGGTCTGCAACCTATTTGTCTAGGCCGAGACTGAGACTAGACGTGTAAAGCAAGTAACGTTAAATCGTATGAGGCATTTCACTTATGGCCTGCTGTTGGTGGGCAATGCCATTATCGGTGGCTTGATTAAGCACCTTGAAAACACAAAGATCTCGCTGCAACGTCCCTGAATGACATTGTCGATCGATCCTTGGTCCGCGGGTTCCTGAATATCCGTCAAACCATTGATCACAGCTAGTTTCATTGGTGAATCAATTTGCTCTCGGAACATATCTGACGAGGGTGTTAGAGATGGCAGAACAATCAGAAAGCAGAAAGGCCTCAGCATTGGAAACCACATGAATTCTATTCATTCATTTACTCTTCAACTGAATCAGTTCGAAGCCCGTTGGATCCCTGCTAAGATTTGAAAGCTCAGTGGAATCCGTAACTAGCTGATAATCTGGGCTCAGCTGAGATCATGCAACTCAACTCGTCACCACCTTACTGGGGTGCCTTTTCACAAGACATGGCTTGTAAGCAAATTTAACATGACCAAGAATTACACACTCTCTATAAGATGCAAGGGGGAGGTCAAAAAAAAAAAACCTGGGATCTCTACTCTAAGTGATAAAAAGTCTTTGGCAAGCCTAGCATAATTTTGTTTTAAGTTTATGGAGTAGTAGACCTTGGATTGAATACTTTTGGCACCTTGGTTGGATGCCAGAAGTTTTCTTGCGCCTCAGGATATGTCTCAAGCTTCACCTAGCAAAAGATTAGAAACAAAAAGGTCTGTATATGATCCTGCCGTAGCTTGGTACCATCATTACATTTTACAAAACCTAACGCCGTGCTGAAGGCCTCCGATATACACCGACAGTCAATTTGATTGACCACTACTTCTTCCATCACTTCCCCTACCACTCTACCTGGTGAACTTGCTACCATGGCCCTGTCGTGGCTGACTACCGTATGCTCTGCGTCCCTGATGCTTCTTGTCCCTACTCATGCTAGCGCCGAGGGTGATGTCAACACGCGGCGGTACTGTGAAGCCAAAGCTTTTAGCGACCTTGGCCAGATCCAGCTTATTGATGTCAAAAACACTGCGCAGCGAGTGAGAGGCGTAGGCGTGAAGGTAGCTGCGGTAACCATCCTTGGCACTCTTGTTCAAGTAGTAGTTTGAACTGATGAGCTTCTCGAGTTGAGACTGAATGTTGATGATCTTTGGGAAATCATATTCTACGACGGGAACACGGGCGGCCTTGAGGTGAGACAAAAAGCCAACCTCGTTCGGCTGAAGGATCAAAAGAGATCGTCCCTTGCTGTTACTGCCTCGGGCGGTTCGACCGACACGGTGAATGTAATCGCGGGGGTCATCCGGAGGATCGAATTGGACAATCCAGTCAACGGAAGGAATCTGTTACGGGTCAGTAAATTGTCCATGGAGTCATTCACATTAGACACATACATCGAGACCACGAGCGGCAACGTCAGTGCAGATCAGAGTGCCCTGCTTGGCATTACAGAACTCGAAAAAGGTGTTGGTTCGCTTCTGCTGCTTCTGTTTACCGTGGAGATCAAGAACAGGAATATCGATATAGTTGAGGAGTTCGGCGTGGTATTTCACACAAGCACAACTGCTGAAGAAGACAATGATCTTCTTCTTGAGGTTACGCTTGAGGAATGAGAACAGAAGATTGAATCGCTTCTCGGCATCGCAGATAACGTAACCCTGCTCCAGGCCCTCTACAGTGCTGTATTGCTTCTCTTCATCGACGTTAATGTACAGAGGACCAGGACGCAGCGAGATACGGGCAAGATCCTCAACCTTGGTTGTTTGGGTAGCAGAGAAAAGCATTGTCTGTCGATCCTCCTTCGGGAGAATCTTAATAATCTGTCGCATTTCATCCTCGAAACCAATTTCAAGAATTCGATCCGCCTCGTCAATAACAAGGGACTTTAGGTTCTTGAAAACGAAAGGTGTGTTTTGCAGATGGTCGAGCAGACGTCCAGGAGTGGCAATAAGCAGGTTAACACCCTTGGCGAGCTTGTCGGCCTCAGCGCGACGGTTTGCGCCTCCGATGACGATACCATAAGTTTGTGAGTGGTGAGCCATGAGTTCACGGGCAACACCAAAGATCTGGAGAGCCAGCTCGCGAGTTGGGGAAACAACAATGACACCAGTACCATTGCGAGGTTTGAATCGCAGAGAGCTCAACATCTCAATGACAGGAATAAGGAAGGCTAGAGTCTTTCCAGAACCAGTCTTGGCAGCACCAAGAACATCGCGACCAGCCAGCGAGGGAGGAATACCTCTCCTTTGGATCTCAGTCATCTTGGTGAACTTCATTTCATTGATGGCCTTCATGGTCTTTTCGGAAAGATTCAACTCCGCGAAGGATTGCGACTCAGCTCCAGCAACTGGAGGTAATGTGAGCTTTCCGCCATCGGGCAGATCTGTGTTGTCCTCGGCCTTGTCGTCGGTGTCCTCCTCTTCATTTTCGTCTCCGGATTTGGAGTCTTCAGCATCCTCATCGGCCTCGTCGCTCTCGTCTCCGTCCTCCTCCAGAGCCTCCTCCTCCTCGTTGGAAGAATCGTCTTCGGGCTCTTCGCGGGGCTCGGGTTCGGTGCGCTTGACTTTCTTCGATTTCTTTTCGGGAATAGTAACAGACTTCTTCTCCTTTGAAGCCTTGACACCACTGGCGTCCTTGAACTTGCGTTTCTTGCTGCCGGCGAAATCCATCTTGTTTTGCGCTTATGGTTGATATTCTGTACAACCGATCGTCTCGCAGCAATTGAACCGAGAACTTTTTTTCAGCGATAAGAAAAGTCTTGGAGCGATAAGCGGTGATTTATTTTTCCGCTTAGTTACTCCATAGACAAGCAGTTTGATGTGCGTGAAGTAACCCCCCGCTATGGATTCAGCGGCAAATGTTGTTGCAAGCTTGCCTTTCTAGGACTAGGCTCACGTCTGATGACTTCGATTTGTACAATTGGGTCACAAACTCACAATGGATGGAAACTGAATTGATCGCGCTACAGATGCACCAAGTAAGATCATATATATATAGGTAAGTTCGCAAGTTGCGCCTCGAGCCCTAAGATAAAAGCTTGTATGCCTGTTGCCTGGCGAATACAGTCCGAGTCCTACTGTAAAAGAGTTTGCCTTTGAGGGCTGGGCTGCGCACCGAATCGAGTACAGACAGTAAATGTAGGAAACAGAAAATTACTGCACGCCAAGAGCAGACGACACAAATACAGAACAAAGCCTAGTGCAAAAACCCCATCAAGTGCAGGCTTAATATTCGCTCAGTCCTGTCTGTACTCTAAAGAGCAGTGGAGGGATGTCACTTAAGTTCCCAACGAGGTTTAGCCTTAAGTCACGCTACACTGCAGGTACTAGGCAAGGTACTTTACTTTAGTACCTTAGTACCTAGTGGAGGTCCGAACCTTCGTGCTTGGGTCATCCACTCTTGTATGAACCTGATTCTTTCAAATCAGATTCCTTTCTCCCTCCTCATCTCATCTGCGCTTTCGAGACATCGCCCCTATCGCTGCCCGCGACACTCTCAACTACACCCACTACGATCGCATCAGCTTTGATACGCGAACCGAGACATATTTTGGCGATCTGTCAACATCCCCGAAGCCTTTGTGTTCAGTCATCGCAACAAGACTCGATCTCGTCCTGACTTCAGATTGTTACCGGCGGATTTGTCAAGTCGTTGCGATACCAACTGTCGAAACTAGTCGCATCTGTTCGTCACGATCAGGAACCATCACTTATAAGACAGTTCGATCCCAAATCAATCATAATTTCATCGACCTATTCACAATTCTCTGGTTCATCCCCACGACGAAAAACTAGTTCCTTGCTGTTCAGCTCCACTAGCAGCGCAGTACAATGGCGAATTCTCAACCTGATATCCAGAGTATCCTGGCCGCACTCGGTATGTCAGAACAACTCATTTTGCATAATCTGCGCTTACTGACTTGTTCACACAGCGTCGCAGCGGCCGACAGGAACCCCAACACAGACACCACCCGGCGCTCCCAGCCAGGCATACCCTCCCCCGCCTGCGTCGGCGCAACCTGCGGCCACATACCAGCCGCCCCCTCCAAACTCCAGCAGCTATGGTGCACCTGGCTACAATGGCCTCCCTGCGCCATCATCCAGCGGAAACCTCGACCTGAGCTCGATTCGACCTGTCAACTCAGGAACTTTGAGTATTGCTGATGCGATTGCTCAGGCCAAGGCTTATGCCGCCGAAAAGGGCGTGACATCCTACGATCGACCCCTTGTTTATGCATCCGAATCACGAGGACCTGATCGGGGATACAACCGCTCAAGGTCACGATCACCCGTTCGCGATGAGTTCCGCGATGGTGTGAATCCGTACAGAGATGAGCGACGTGGCGGCGACAGAGGTTCGCATGGCCGGGGCTATGGTCGAGATCGTTCTTATTCGCCAGGCCCTCGTGGTCGGAATTTCTCCCCTCGGGGAAACAATGGACGCGAGAGGTCTCCCTTAAGAGGAGGCGATGATAACTCGGAGACCATTGAGATCGATTCAAGCCTTGTAGGCCTCATCATCGGCAGACAAGGAGAGAATCTTAGACGTATAGAGTCTGAATCCAACTGCCGAGTCCAGTTCCTTGCCGCCACCGATGGTGGTCCGCATAGGCTGTGCAAGATCTCTGGGCCCCGGCACCGTCGTGCTGAAGTGAAGGATGCCATTAACCGTATTATTGACGATAGCGGAATGGGCGCCCTCAACCGCCCCGAAAAGCCTCGCGACCCCAACAAGGGCGGTGCTGCGGCTCTACGCGAAGGGGAGGATCACATGCAGATCATGGTCCCTGATAGGACTGTTGGCCTGATCATTGGACGTGGAGGTGAAACTATCCGCGACCTTCAAGAGCGATCCGGCTGCCATATCAATATCGTTGGCGAATCTAAGAGTGTGAACGGATTACGGCCTGTCAACCTCATTGGCACGCGCGAAGCTGCCGCCCGCGCCAAGGATTTCATCATGGAGATTGTCGACAGTGACAGTCGAGGCGACGCGCCGCCGCCTGTCAAAAGGTTGGGAGGTGGAGGAGCAGCTTCTGGAAGCCGCCATGATGGTTCTCAGAGGGATGCGGGAGGTTCTGGTGGCCCCGACAAGATCAATGATGCTGTATATGTACCTTCAGATGCGGTAGGTATGATCATAGGAAAGGGCGGCGAGACGATCCGGGAGATGCAGAACACAACCGGATGCAAGATCAACGTTGCTCAATCTTCTGGTCCCGGTGAGACTCAGAGGGAGATTGCCCTGATCGGTTCGCGAGATAGTATTGCGCGAGCTAAGCTTGCCATTGACGAGAAGGTGGATGCAGTAGTGAGTGTCATTCTAACACCAAGACCTTGATTTACGCAGCTAACATGAGAATAGCGCCAGAAAGGCAGTGGTCCCCGTGGTGGTGGTGGCAGTGGCCGTGGACATCAAGATCATGACAGGCCCAGCTACTCCCAAGCGCAAGGCTCTAGTGCCCCTACTAATCAGCCCCCCCAACCAGCTCCAGCTGATGGATCCGATCCTTACGCCCAGTGTAAGTCTTGATATGCTGTGCTCTTGTGCCCTTGCTGAATGCTAATCAAAATAGATGGTGGTTACCAAAATTACCTCGCGCTGTGGTATCAATCCTTGATGTACCAACAACAGCAAGGCGGACAAGGTGCCCCCCC
Source organism: Fusarium sp. NRRL 52700 (assembly GCA_013396095.1). Lineage (NCBI taxonomy): Eukaryota > Fungi > Ascomycota > Sordariomycetes > Hypocreales > Nectriaceae > Fusarium > Fusarium sp. NRRL 52700. The sequence goes on from JAAQRM010000282.1 coordinate 379,382, forward strand.
TTCTGGTGCTCCTGCACCCGGAGCATAAGTGATGTCTGCCTGCTTGCTCGTGCTTGGGTGATCTTGATTAAGCTCTCATCCGCCAATGCCTCGGATCGAGGGTGCCATCTGGTGGTTTGATTGATATCATGCCAATGTTTTGACGCTCATGACACCTCTCCGCACTCATAGCCCGTTGCCACGACCTACGACTGTACATCACCCGTTTTCTTTTCCCGTCTTTTGAGGACTCCTTGGACTCAACCTTTCTGATGACATATCTCTTGAATGAGCTGTCTTTACAACATTAATATTGAGGTGCAATCTCGGGTGCGACGTGCATGGTTGTCTTGCCATGGCCCCATTCGGTTTCCTTTAGGCGATACTCGACTCGATGCTGAATGCTTCCACGAACATTTGAAGGTACCGCCGCCTCTGCTGGCTCTTTCAGGATCATGTTGCTACTGGCTCGCGGACTGACAACTCACGACTAATGCGTTGATGACATGTGCGATTTCTGGTGCGAGCTCATCTCTTGGTATGACGTACATCCTGAAACTTGCGATTTGTCGTGGCGCGGTTGAGTTGAGATGTGAACCGGCCAACTCAACTGCACGAACCTGACCACAACTTGAACTGGGCCAATAGTGTCTTGGTGTCGCTTGTCTCTTGCCCCTTTTCCAACCAGGCTCGTACGGTATTGGATGAATCGACTGTCTCGTGCAACTGGTCTCCTTATTTCTGCATGTATGCTGCGTGTTGAGCTGCCTAGCAATTCGCCATGTGCATTAGCTCGCTGCTCTTTCATCCATGTTTTCAATTGAGTCTGGCTTCAACACCAGACAGTCTCATCGCTTGCATGTCATAGGGAAAGGGAATGTATACTTTGGTGACGGTGGGTTGGATTGGAGAAATGGAGTTTCGGATTGCATTGCCTTGTATTACCATCGTAACACTTACTTAGCCTTACACAACCGTGGACTTTCACGTTTATCAATCCACGCCTCTTATCGTAGTGAGTTGTGAAGATCACACAAGTCTCGTAGAAGCGCCAATCCTAGGTAGAGTTTGGTAGTTCCTCTAGACCTGTATTGGAGGTTTTGAGATGGCTCAAATTGAGCACATTACCATGGTACTTCAGCCGATGGATGAACCATTAAGCTTTATGATCTCGACAGATTCTTAGCACGTTTCTTTGGGTTGACGGCCGTGAAGCAAATATATGTAGCCTTATGAAGATAACAGAAGTTTTGATGGAATATGGAACGAACCCAGCGAATGCATTCAAGCATATATTTGGAGTCATTTTTACTAAATTACACCAAGCTTCTCAAGAGATATAACGCTTTAATGGGAGATATTGATTCTGTGTATCAAGATTTTGCGACTACTAAGTTTTTGACCAATACAGTGAGCAAATCCTACAATTTTACCAAGGTGCTGGTAGGTACCTTGTCAATGGGAGGCCAGAAAACCGACGACCTTCATCCTAAGTGATGAAGAGGTTTAGGCAACCCCAGTTAACTTCAGTAGATCTTCGAACCACTTAACTCTGCCACTTTATCTTGATGCCAGAAGTTTTACTAGGTACCTACCTCCTAAGGGAAGGTAGGTAGTATTTTAGAGATGGATGTTGGGGTTTCTCTGGAAACGGTGTCTCCCTCGGTCGAGGAGGCTTAGGTAGTAGGTAGGCAAGTGCATATTGGAATCAATGACCTATCCTAAGGTAGTCAAATGGAAAGAGCTAGAAATGGATTCGTTAAATAGGTAGGTATCTTAAGATAAGGTACCGTGGATCGTCCCCAAGCACGAAGGGCAAGGTCCTTTTACTTTGCTTCCACTTACAAGAATCATCTCAGCAACAATAACACTCGCTTCGTTGATAATACTATTTATGATCAAACTCTTATCTGTCATTCATCATGGATAGCCGCCCTCTGTCGTCACACTTCCACGAGTATCGATGCATCGTCTGCAACAGCGTGCTCAAAACTCGCCGTTCCATGAGGCCAAGAACCGAATATGTCCCAACTGACAGGTGCTACAACTGCAATTACGAAGCATCATACAGCCTCGCGACGCATGACGAGGCATCTTCGCAAGAGTTTGTCCAAACATGGCTTCCAGTCATGCAAACGGTAGAGCAGATAGCAAACCGAATAGCTGAGGTCTCGGGTCAATCGTGAGTTAGCTACCCCGGTCACAGCTGCCGTATATTGGTGGAAAGAGACGCTGCTGGGAACTTCAAAAGCGTAAAATCAGGCTCAAGGCTTACTTGTTGCAATAGGGCGCACAGTAGATCACGGACGCCCTCGACGATCGACGAAGTCTTGGAGCCAGATGATGAACCAAATATGGAGCCCTCGTTGTATGATGAAACGCCTGAGGCGGCAGTTCAGTATCCCCAGGAACATGACCGTGACTACATGCCGGCTACTCTCTTCTATTCGCCTGGACGAGATTCGCCTGAATTAGATAAGTTTCAATTAGAGCTGTCTCAACTAGCTGCGTGGGGATCCGAATTGTACATTATTGAGAATGGATTTGTTGCGCCTGAAGGAGAAGCGCCTGAACTAGCAATGTCTGGATCAGACACGCCCGAAGAAGATGCGTATCCAGTTCATAATGCGCCTGGACCACAACAGAGCCCCAACGAGCAAGAAGAGGGGCTCAATGACATGAGAGATTCATGAGTCGCGCAAAGAACACATGGGTGATGCAAGGGGACCCTTGGGATGCCATGAAGAAGCTATATTGAGTGACGCCTCGGAGGACCCAGAAACCACGACTGATGGCGGTATCTAGTCTGTAACGGCGTTTGATCTTTTAAGAAGGTTGAGGTTAGCGCTCAGCTGGATGCTTTGTTGCAGACATGATAAAATAAAGCGTGATCGATTCTACTCAGGCTTTCTTCTTGTTGTGTGTGACTTGTGATTAGCATGCACATTGACGTTCCACATTTCGAATCCAATATGGAAAACTCGGGAGGTCAAGGAGAAAATATGTATCCTGTAGCCACAAAAGAATGATTGAGCAGTCTCTGGAGTCTCAAGAGGAGAGGAAGTCTTTGGAGACACTGGCCAAAGTGGACTGTATTTTCCCAGTGTCTTCTCCAGAGTTCAGGAGTTAGAACTGGAGAAACATCAAGTAATGGGACTTGCTTGAGATCATGACAGATGTCTTGTCCAGGGCGTATTACATGCCTTGGTAAGAGCACATTTCTCACTTCAGCATTAGGGTTATCAACCGGAGGAAGTTCGCCGGGGGAGAAGCCCATAAGGCCCTCAGATTCATCATGATCAACGGCTAAACCTCAACCGTTACTTTCGAACCCGGTGTGCACATGTAAGCTCAGGATCGCTGAAATTCAGTATCAGAGAGTGTTTGGATGAAACTGACGGACATGTAGTCTAGAAGCATAAAACTAGTTAGCTACGCCCGTAGAAGGCCGGGTACATGGTATGACGCCCTGAGACGAACAGTGGGAGAGTTAGTAGGTTTTATGATAGTCTGTGGAGGTCCCAAGAATTCCAGTCACGATGGATAGTGGAATAGAGAACGGAGAATGTGCAGCCTAACGCGGGAGATCCTATCGTGAGATCGGATATCAAGATCATATAGGAGGATTATACAAAGCTTAGCTAGAGCTCAGCATCATGAGCTCACGGAGTTAGAAAATGCGTAAATTCTAAATAATTTCCTCAACTAAATTTTTGGCTCAAAATGGAATCGGATCTAAATGTCCCGGAGTTTGCTCTAGCCCAGCCTCTCATGCCAGGCACAAGACGCCCAAGACTCTGGGGATGAGAGCCCGAGCGGCGAAAGGTTATCGCCAGCAAACGTCTTCCTGTGGACGCTGAAGATACTCAATAGGACAAGAGCCGAGGGCGATGGGACTTTTTGATTACCGCCATGAGAACCCTACTTTGCTTAGCAGGCTGGTCATGCGTGATCAAGGCGTTAGTCTTCCAGGGAGACAGTGTTTGCGAATGACCTCACTTACCTCTATGTAATGCCTCGGCAAGTAGACACGACCCGGTACGTCTCTGTAATTCGATCAGGTCCAATAGTAAAGACCATGTTATCGGGTACTGCCGAAGATAAAGCTTCCAGAACAAGGTCGGGAACCCACAAAGTCCCCCACGAAACGGGCCAACTTCTTACAAGAGCAGGAACCTGACTTGGAGTCTAGGACTCAGAAGCGAAGGACTTGGGAATTGTGAGGCGGTGGCAGTGAAGGAGAAACCAACCACTACAGTATGTACAGTACTAGTTAGTGGCAAAACAAAACCATACCATACATTAGGTACATACATGTGCATGCCTAGCGTTGGAAGAAAGCTTATTGCCCCAAAGCCAAGGGGAGGAAATGAAATAGTAGAATGAAACTGGAAGTGATGTGTTGATGTGAGGCCGCTGAATAACTATCGCTTGGACATTTCATGACAACCATTGTCTTATCGTGCCTATCAGAGGCGAGATGAGGCATGGAAGCGCCAAGCTCAAGACACGTCCGTTTCTGGCTGTTTTATGTCGTATTTGTCTGTGACGCGACGTTTGATTAACGGTGTAGAGAAGAGGGAAAAAGGAGTACCTAATTAGAGTTGGCCGTTGCCTCGTCGAATTACGAATGTTGTATCGCGGTGTATGTCGTATCACGTCCATCATTGCGCATCACTCGCTCACTCTCTCAGAGCTTCTTAATTGTATAAGAGAATCACCATGTCCTCTCACTTTCTCTCGTGGCCAGGCCAGCACGGCTCTTTTCAATTCTTAATCTCCCGCGGTAGGTCTTCTCCTTGTTCTCTTTAGCACGGCAGATACTGTCATATTGGTGTCAAACGTTTACTGGTTTGTTTCAACACAACCTCTTTTTGCTGTGTTACTGTTGGTGGCTATCAATCAACAACGAACCAACCAACCACCGCCAAGTTCATTTTATTGCCTGCTCCTCTACGAATTGCATATCAAGAAGCATTGTCAATTTCTGTGACTTTCTCTTTGGCATCAACGTCGAGGTTGCATTGTGGCTTGCTACTCTCTTCAGCACTCACTCGTCTCACGTCTGACGTTACAGAGCTTCGCTTGATCAAGACACCAATTCGGTATTCGGCATCTTCCCAACTGAGACATCGCGAGTATTCCCAATACAAGACACAGGGCCACTGACAAGGTCATTCTCAACAAGAAACGCCTTCACACACTCTCACACACACTGACTCTCAAACAAGTCTCTACGCCTGCCATCGTGATATCGTGTCACGCATCGCTGAGGTATCACCGAGCAATCCTTCAGTACAGATATGTGCCGAATGATGATTTTCAGGGGACATTGCACGTGTTGCGACCAGCCTCAGACTTGGGTTGACTTGACCCAAGAATTGTCCTGTCTTGAGGCTAAGAACAACGGATGGTTCGGTGGATGTCGCCGAGGTATCCTCGTCGAAGAGCACGATTTCAACCAAGAATGCCCCGTATGTCATGAGGAAGACGAGGGTGTCGGAGGATTAGATGACGGTCACATAATGCCATTTCAACAGACATCACAAACACAGACACAAAGCAACCTCGGCAAGAGAGCAGCTGGGGAGCGAGGAGAATCTAGCGATGCGCCTAAGAAACAGAGGACTTGAACAAAGCATGCACTTATCGGCGTCGGAATTTCTTTCGGAAACCAAAAGTGATAGTACAGACAGGCTGATCTTCTACTGAACTATCTACGATCGACATATACTCGATCTGCCATGAGATGAGAAGAAGCCATGGCAATGAATAACGAACAGGGAATTTAAGGATCTTCGAGGCAACGCAACGATACTAAATCAATGCAATATATATATCTATGGACTCGATAATGTCTATTGTATTCAGAAATAATAATGAATATCCAATCTAAAGCTCTTTTTTTTGCCAAGTCTCCTGGACAGTCTTCCAATATCTATCAGTATCAACTCTGACATGAGCGACATGGGCACCTCCAGCAAATTTCTCTGTTCTGACCACAGCGCCATTGTTCTTTGCTTGTTGAGCATGTGATTCAACATCCTCCCAACCAACCGAGAGGTCTGCATCTCCGTAAAGATATGCCCGCATAGTCTCCCTCCTGATTCTCTCAGGCGTATTGAGAGCCGAGGCATAGGCAGTATGCGGTTCCACACCTAACCATAGTTTGTAGTACACCCATGCCAAACCCAGAAATACCCAGATGATGGGAGATAAAAATGACGGAAACCCAGTTGAGAGGACATGGTGATCTCGATTCCAATGGAAGTATCCAGGGCACGAATCCATCACGACAGCATGTCGAGGAATTGATTTACCGCCTAGTGAAGTTTCCCATACCCCCCAAAGCGTGGCAGCAGAACTGACACCGCCGTTGGAAAAGATATGGATGAGGAAGTTGGGTGTATCGTCTTCATTGGTGTCAACCGACTGTAGAATTGGTAAAGCAGGTTCAAACAGGCGACGACGTAGGGCTGGCCGAATGTACAGCTTGATGGAAGCACGGAATAGGAGTATGGCAGATGTTGGATGGAGCTCGCGATACTGAGAGATGTACTTTGCTATATGAATATCACGAGCTTCCGACCACGAAAGAATGATAATGAGTGAAGGATCACCAGAAGAAGTTGTGGTTTTGGGAGTTGTTGATGTTCTATTGGGCCGAAAATATGACACAGCTGGACTAACAGCACCCATGAAAGCCAGAGGCGATGTCTTGGAGGTTGCCATGATGAAGCCTTGATTGAGGTATTCTGGGCCTAAATGTTCAACAAGCCTTGGATTTGGCCCGGCGAGGTTAGAAGTCGTGTTTTATATGAGAACGATGTTCCCCTCCGGGCGATGCTCCGCAATAATCGGCCTATTTAAGGAACCGCGGGCCCCGCTGGAGACGGAGCCGGACGGAGGAACAGAGTCGATGGATCGGAGGCCCTCGGAGACTTTTTCTTACACATAACATCAATCATAGATTCAGGTTCTTCGGAAATAATGAAATATGAGTGATGCCAAGACTATCGTCTATCGAAACAAATCACGCCTCCAAACTTTCAACAGAAAGAGTCTGCTCCTCGATAAAGTCAAAGAATTTCATTGCTTCATTCTCGGCCTTGATCTCACCAACCCTCTTCTTGAAGCTATCGTCTGCCAAGATACGCTCGACACCCAATCGCACCATAACAGGTGTAGGCCTACCCGTTTTCAAGTTGACCGCAACACCGCTCCACTTACCGCGCATTGCAATCTCCGGTTTGTCCTCAGTCTCACCTGCAAGAACCAGAGGAACACCGTTAGTTACTCCATGCAGAAAGCCACCATATCCAGCATTCATGACAAACACTGAAGCATGAGGTAGAAGAGCGTCGTAGGGGAGGTAATCGATGACGCGGGTGTTGGAAAGAATAATGATGTCGTCAGGGAGAAAAGCGCCCCTTTGCCCGAGGATTGCTACCACGAGGAGGTCATGGCGGTCAGAGAGGGCATTGATAGTAGGAATGATGAGATTAGTTGCGTCGCGAGCAATGGTACCCTGAGCTACAGCAACAATACGTCGGTCACCACGCTTTACATCATCCCACCAAGAAGGATAGTTAAAGTCCGCAGGAATAGGTTTGGGTGTTGCGCAGCCTGAAAACTTGACGTTGGATGGCACATCAGATCTAGAGTACTCGAGACTGGGAGGGCACATTTGAATCGAGAGATCATGCATGAGCATCCAATGGTGAAAAGGAATCTGGGGCTCTAGAATCTCAGTGGCGCCAAGATTCTTAAGAATATCTTCCTGATGAGCGATAACATCAGCAAAAGGTCCACCAACCATCATCTGGTTCATGAATTGATTTCTCGCACGGCCAGATTCCGTTGAGTCAGGAGGAAGACCCGGACCAAAAGGTGCCGTGTCGATGCTGGTAGCCATGTAAGGAATAGGATTCAAGTTGATCACCTTGGGTCGCTTGGTGTATCCTTTGGGGAGAGGTCCCCCCAGAGAGATAGGATTGGCGCCCATGAAACACGTCTCTGGCATAACAACCACTTTCCTCCCTGGATCCTCAGCTCTGATACCCTCGAGAACTCCCTTGAGGATCCTCCAGCGCTCAGGAGTTTGTTCAGTGAAGATATGTCTGATATCGTAAAGAAGTCGAGGGATGCCAGCGGGGACAGTCTCGCGTTCTGCCATAAGCTTGGGGTTCACTAGAGGCGGGACTGTAACATGTCGAATACCGGCGTCTGTGATTGCTTTCCCGAATTGTTCACCGGCGATGAAAGTGACCTAGAAGCCACGCTGGACGAGATCTTCTGCGATTCGAAGCAAGGGGTATGTGTGGCCATCCACAGGAGTTGCACCAAGAACAAGATGGGGCTTACTGGCGTTGCTTGGGCCAGTGATTGTTGTCTGTTCGAGACCAGCAGTGGTTTTAGCTACATCGGACAGATGGAATGCCATGATCGTGCAAGATAGAGGAAGAGAGGATAGTCTGAGAGAAAAGTAAGACTGGGTGTACAAGAAGACTTATGAAAGCAACGGTCTAGAGACACGACAGAGCAGAGGTGTTCCTTTTATTCCTGGAAACACCATGAGGTAGTTATCATTCTTGATACCATGTCTCTCGGCTTCTCAAAGCCCGAGAACCCTGCAGGTATGCTCAGCTACTGGGATCAAATGCATGCTGTTGACAATGAAAACCAATGAGTGTTTATACTTTCCGAAAACTTACGCCTCATAGCAAGTTCCCAGGTAGACCTTCCGGATGTTGACATTGCAGCAAAGCCCGAGAGCTGACGTCTCGAGAGATGATCTGGAGATACCCCTATATGCAAGCCTGCTTACTGTAAGACGATCTATAATCCACAATTGGCAATCCAAGCAAGGCCTAGGCGCCCAAGCCTCCAGCCTTGCAATTGATTAGTTTCTGAGCCAATGGATTATGGGACGCTATGGTGTTGAACATGACAAGCGCGGCGCTATCGTGGTAGTGTAGCGGTGCATCAGCCCTATCTTGGTTGTGTAAGATGATGACATCTGCATGCTCCTCCTTGATTGGCCGTTAATCTATACGATATACGAGTGGATGCTGGTGGGAAGATGAGAGTTTTGGTTGACTTCGGAAAGTAGGTAGGTAGTTGTAGAAAGGCGGGTGATAATAAGGGTTGTGTTGCGGAGTTTGGAAGTGAATGAACAACCAAACCACTGACACGCAATGCATTAGAAATGCCAGGTGGAGGAAAAAGTGCGCTCATTTAGAAATACGTACAAGGTTAGTTTTTGTCAGTGGACAAGAAAGATGAGTCAGTGATGGCTCATTTCATTGCTGACATGACATCTGAGGTATCAGATCGCTAATAATGCACAGGCTAGGGATTATCTTACTCCTCCCCAGGAGTGAAACTTGGGACTACTCTCAGAGTTAAATGCTTATAGAACAAATTACATGAAAGTGCAAATGCTATAGTGAGGTTGCTTAGTAAGAGTCAAGTCTTAGATAGGGAGGTAGGCAGCCTCGCAGTAGGCAGTCAGCGCACTGTCTTGTTTCTCGTTTACTCTAACCAGTTGGTGACTCGATTGTTCTACTATGATACCCTCTTAAAACTTGGAAACAAGTCTGAGTGATGGTGGACGTAGTACCGGATCTGGAGGTCTTATTCGTTGAGTTCCAATGTCTTGTTCTCCTCGGGAATCTGCAGCCCGCAGGACATTCGTGTTTCTCTTCTGCAGCAGAGATTCTGGGAAATATTTGAGCTTTGCAATTCTAACGAGGAGATCGTTTATGAGCTCTGTATATGATCAGAGTTGGTGACGCACAACCCCGCCATCTGCGTGTGATCTGCGAGATCTGAGTGCAAGCAACGTCATGAAGTAACAGGATATTCTTATACCAAACTGTTCATTTAGTGAATTATCTACTTGAAAACTTCATAATCAGGCTGGCATGTCAGGCATGGAAGAAGTTCGATCAGAGTCCAAAGATAGACATGATGTTATTGACGATGACCCTGGAGTAGGTATGTATGTATGTATACGAGATAACCACACCTCGAGCATCCAGGTAACTTAAAAATGAAAATATACCAATCCTGTGAGCCAACCAAGGTGTATATATGGTATAGGACTGAGCCAAGGCAAGCTACGTCATAATAGCAAGAATCTTGCATATCCAGCGAGTCTTCTCTTATTGTTGCACCTTCCACGCTATATTTGTAGCCGAGCCAGAGAAGGAAGGCATCTCCATGGCACTGCCTACGTACCTAGTAGTTGTGCAGAGAGGTGCCTGCCACTCACAAGTAAACCCCCTCAAAGCTTTCGAGTGTTTCTGAAAATCACATCTTATCCCCTGCACCAACAACCTCACCGTTCCTAACCTCCGCCGATAACCTTACACCTAAGGTGCTCGCTACCAAGATGAGATCGCTTCACTTCATCCTCATTCTCATCGCCAGCATCATCTGCCCTTATTTTGCGGCCGTGGCTGGCAACGAAGTTTCTCAGGCACACTGGGATATTTCAACTTCACTCAACGGCTTCTCCTTCGAAAGAGCCAAAGCCATCTCCGTCAAAACCATTGATCGCACCGGTGTTCGCATGTCGCGACTCAAGAACCTCAAGCATAAGGCTGACTCTCATCCGAGATCTGCTCTCTCCCATCTCACACGGACTCATCTCGCAGCAGCCGGAAAGGGGACCGTCCCTCGTCAAAACATTTCTGCTGTTGGGAGTTTCTCCACTGCGTATGCTATCCAGTGCACCTGGGACGACACCCCGGTTTGGCTCATCTTCGATACTGGAAGCTCTGATACATGGGCTGCCAAGACTGGATTCACCTGTGAGGATGCATCAGGCAATGTGATGAAAACCCAATCTCCATGCAGTTTCGGTCAACCTCATATCGAGGACTTCCTTCATGATATATCTGAAGTCTACTTTCATCGCCGTTATGGTTCTGGAGAGGATGTATCGGGGTCTATGGGAGTCTCTGATATCGCTTGTGGTGGCATTTTGGTCCCCAAACAGCAAGTCGGCTTGGCCAGCAGAGCCTACTGGCGTGGCGACAACACTACTGTTGGCATTCTAGGCCTTGCCTATCCATCTCTAACAAGCGCCTACCTTGGTGACCCCAACGACACATCCGATGAATCTGAATGGAACAATTACCCTTACTCGCCTTGGTTTACTACAGCTATCTCAAAGGGCGTGGTCGATTCTGTCTTCAGCGTTTCTCTCGAAAGAAACACCAGTGATGGTGTCCTAGCTTGGGGTGGTCTTCCTCCTATGCCATGGGGTCCCAAATCGTTTGCAGCAACGGATCTCATCATTGTCAGTTGATTCTGCAGAGAGATTGTCTCTTTAACGTTCATAGTTCTAACACACTTACAGGCCAAGCTCGTTGAGCGTAAGAAAACTGGCTGGGAGCCCTCTTTCTACACCATCATTCCAGATGGCTTACAATGGGGAAGCACAACAGACACTGCAAAATATCCCTACATCGTCGACACTGGGACCACAATGATGCATATCCCTCCTCGTTAGTTAGCCCGCTTCACGTTCCTGATGGTTACTAACAGCTCCAAAAGCACTGGCTGAAGCCATTGCCAAATCCTTCGAGCCCCCAGCCACGTGGATGTTTGAGTGGAGTGGCTACTTTGTCGATTGCAAAGCCATGCCTCCCCATTTCGCGGTCATCATCAACGGGGTTCGGTTCTGGATCAACCCAGATGATTTGATCTATCAGGATCTCACCGAACCGGTGACTGGGAAATGTGCAATCGCAATTTCGACGGGAGGATCTGGGCCATATATTTTGGGGGATCTGTTCTTGCAGAACGTTGTGACTGTCTTTGATGTGGGGGGCGCAGAGATGCGCTTCTACTCCAAATAGGTCTCTATATCCAGGAAGCCTGCCACCTAAGGAGCAAACAAGGGATGTAGCCCTGTAGTGACAGAATGTGAAAGGTATAAAATATACTGGCTGAAGCAGAAACTCTCGCCACCATGCTGCCAGTGTTTATATGAATAAGTAATATGTAACAAGATCGGTTAGCTGACGCTTGTGTACGAAACAAGACTTTGTCTCATTATCCCACATGGTGGAGACGGACACAGATAGGAGAAAAGGGTGTTGCCTATGAATCCAGCTCCCCAATGTGAGAACGAATACGACAAATGGTCGGGTTTCGAGTTCCTTTCCCCCCTCACGAGTCCTCCAGTTTGCTGTTGGGTGCTTTGCAACTGAGTAGCCCGTTGCATTGTGTGAATGTTGATGGTGTGTGGCACCCCTTGTCCAGCCAGGGATATCAAAGATGGGGTAGCAGATGTCATTAGACTAATCACAGATATATGTATAATGCAACCTAGAAACTGTCTTCCACTGCAATCTAGCACCTAGAGCCCCATTGGCGTAATGGCTAACATATCTGACTATCAGTATTCCTTAACCTCTAACACCATGTTTTGATATCTGCTTGAAGATGATTGCTAACCTTCAAAATAGTCTAATCAGAAGACTGCGGGTGGCATTGGGCTTTTGATATTCTTGTTTAATTCCACGAATAGAATGGGAATCGATGGCTTTGATCCATGTTCATGCTCATCTTTGGATTGGCATTTGCCGTCTCCCTAACCCCCCTCAGTGATTTTTATGACGAAATATATCGAGAACGGCCTCGCCGATGTCAATTTTTAAATTTTAAGTGTATCATAGTTCATTTCAGATTGAAATAAGAATTGGTGCTGCAAATATATGGGGTCTTCTTCTCGGTTTTCACTTATACAGCATCATCCCGCAGTGACAATACCAGTCAGGACAAGATAAATTTCAGCTTTGATTCAAATCAACACTTGTAGAATTCTAATCAGATGAAGCATGAGAGTCTTGGATTTCTTGGTCTCTTATCTAAACTCTATGTAAATCCATATCGAAAACAAACAAGAATAGCAAGAAAACTTCGAAACATATTCCAAGCAACAAAAAGACCAAGTAGATTTAGTATAGACTAGGTAGAGTCTAAACTGAATTATTTTGACACCTCGATTGAGAGGCAGAGGTTTTCTTGGCCCTAGGCCCAGAGTCTAAGTGAAATTCTCAGCGAAAAGATGCAATGCAAACACCATCGTGTATCTGCAGTGGAACGTGATTCGTCGTGCGATGTTAGGTGGGATGCTTATCGCGATAACCCGCAATGGAAGGTAGTTCGTGGTAGTTATCCTGCTGTTTCTAGCTGTCATCCATCTTCACAAGTTCACGATTGACTCCGTTGCAAGTCAAGCATTTGACCTGAGTCACGAGGCTCAACTTAAAAGACATCCTTGACTGACGCATCCCACCCGGTTTGGCTCGGATACAGAATCACCAGAGAGGGAGAGAAAAACCTTACCACTTCAACATTTGTCATCGACGTCTGACATTACGGGCCGAAACACAAGAAAAATATGAGAGGTGTCACAGCTGGACCTCCGTCACCTGTACGGACAAGGGGTCGTGCGAATACATTTGCCTTTAGCAAGGTACGAGATAAAACTTTTCTTTTATTCTGTCAGTGTTCAAGCGAACGAATCCGATCCACCAAATTTCGTTATCGTGAGGCCGCAAGGCGGTGTAAGGGCAGCACGACAGCACGACAGAAAACAGCAAAGCAAATAATAAACCTGGGGTGAGGGGACCCCACG